>CM070842.1:31156709-31529209 GCA_036326025.1 Chrosomus eos
TTACCCCATTGTGAGGTATGTTCTTACAGAGCCTGTCAGCCTCTTCAAATGTGGCAAACCGCACGTTTATGCAAAATTCTCGCTCAGAGCTATGAATAGTCAAAGTTTGTCGCAATGTTAAGTCTATGGGATTTTTCAGCCGCTTTTTTGCCCCTGGGGCGAACATCGTACCCCCGATCGCTTAGAAAAGACATAGCACACCATTCCCGAATAATCCGCACGATTTGATGACTCATTCGTGGGTCTGTGACAAAAGCTGCGGGAGGAGTAGCGCATCAAACTTTTGGCGGACTAAAAAAAGGAATAGTAATAGTTGGGGCTTTGCCTTTGGCAAGCACACTAATTACCGTAACAAATTGTTTAGGCTTTAAAGTTATTTTCCAGCTAAAGATTTTATTAAAGTTATTTAGAAATACTTTCAGTAATACTTTACAATAAGGTTAATTAGTTAACATTAGTTATTAACTAACATGAGCTAACCATGAGCAATACATTTGTTACAGTATTAAGTAATGCTAACAATATTTTAATGCCAATATCTACCGTAATGCTAACGGCGCATGGGTTCGCTCGATCGAAAAGCTGTGCATTTTCCCCATAGACTTTTGGAAAATCGCAAAAAATAAGATCTGTGTTGAACAAAGAGTTGTGACTAGGGATGAGTCGCGATCTTCGAATAGTCGAATACTCGAACTGCGTTCGAAATTCGATCATAAAATTGCTTATTCAAAAATCGTTATATTTTCACGCAATTCCAATGTGACATAATTGATGGCGCGCCTACTGTCACAGATCGCGCAGCAGGGTATTTTCCTGTCGGGACACAAGGTGTCACTAACCTGAATGAAACCCCTTCCTGTGCGATCTATGATACCAGCGTTTTATACATAGTGTAAACAAACAACAGAAGAAGAGCATTGCCGTGACTCGTGACCGTTAACTCTGCACCCAACAGAGGTGGGTATAACCTTTACTGTCTATGGTAGTAACTGTCTATGGTAGTAACAAAGTAGGCTACATTTACTTCAATACGTTGGGCGACGTTCCTCTCGTTAGTTTATTTTAATGCAATACATGTTGTTAAATGCGTGGTTTAATTCCAAGCACGCTGTATCTTTTTTATGGCATGAGCGATGCTCCATTCACAAATGAATCACTCTTTTGAGTCGATTCTGTTCAAAGACTTCATCAAACAAGTTGTCAGATCTGTCTAAATCGGTTCGCGAATCAGTCTTAACAGGAAGATTTAAGAACATCAAGAGCGTTGGATGAAGTGGCCGTGGATCTACAGTCTAGTCTAGTGAAAGCAAATCTGCAAATGCATCATATTTTTTGCCAGCGATTGAGATCTAGTTGAACATCTTCGTAAACTGTCTGTGAATGAATGATTCCACAGACAGGACGATATACATTCGAGTTCATTGCAGTCAGGTAATACATTTTACAACCAAACAGATTATTACTCGACGATAGCACTACAAGTATGATGACATTATCCGTTTTTTGGACATATACTTTAATTTTAGGCTACATTAAATAAGCTACCATTGTCCACAGTTTATGAAATGAACAGCTGCCATCCCGCGGTAATATGTGTGTATTGCGCAGTGGCATCACAGGAATAGTTTTGATTGAAACTAATGTGTTTAAAAAGTAGGCTTTTGCAGTAACAAGGCAGGTTTGCATAAAGTTTGTTTTTTTCTTCTGGTAACTACCGGTATGTAAAAAAAAAAAAAAAACATGTTAATTGTTTGAATAATAAACAGTTTGTTTGATGACAAATCGCTAAAGATGAAATTGGCCTCCCTTTCTGTCATTGTGAGTGTGCGTTTTTTTTTTTCTTAGTTTTTTTTGATTTTCGAACGATAATCGACTTTTGCTCCTCGATTTTCGAATGGCATTTTTGGCAGAAATTCACATCCCTAGTTGTGACCCTTACACATTTTGTTTATCAAGATAATCTTTACAAGTTAATCCAAAATCTATACATTTAGCCTAAATAAAGCCGTCAGATATAAATTTTAAGACACAATAAAGTTAAAAAAAAAAACAAGCAGGTTATAACTGGTGTGTTTTATGTCAAAGATCAAAACGTGAAAATATTTAGAGGCTTTGCTAACCACAGACCTTATTTCAGGCGATTTAGCAAAAACCCATTCAAAAAACCCATAGACTTTAGGACAAGGGAACCGGACGTGCTAAAATGCTAACTCATGCTAACTTCCGCATTTTGGCCTACAAAGTGACGTCATAACTTCGGCACTCTATTAACATTAACCAAGATTAATAAATTCTTTAAGTATTGTTGATATAGTTCATGTTAACTAATGTAGTTAATGTAACTAATGCACCTTACTGTAAAGTGTTAGCATAATGTGTTCATTATTTAAAGGGACTGTTAGTGATCTGGATAAAAACACTCGTAGATCATCAGTGTTTCACAGCCGCTTCCACACTATAAAACTATAAAACCACTGACCTGAGATGATGATTACTGCATGATTTAATAAACCATAAAGACGTCATAACAGACCATTACACTAAACCCAGAGCCTCACAGTATCAGCCACAGTACTGACGAACTTAACACTCGTTTATACCATAAGACACTCATAAACTTATGAAAATACTTAATTATATCAGCAGTCTTTCAAAAACAAAACAAGACGTTCACAATGAAGTTTGAGCAAATATTAGCAGTAGTGATGTTGACACTATTAAATCTGATTCTCAAATGTTTTAATTGCGTTAAACGACTCAGATTAATCATCCGGTAATGAAGTGGTAATGAGCTGAACACATGATTCTCACACACACACACACACACACACACACACACACACACACACACACACACACACACACACACACACACACACACACACACACACACACACACACACACACACACACACACCCTCTGATTAACTTCAATTAGTTCAAGAAGAGAGATGGGCAGAGATGGTATCAGTGACATCTGATGTCATCGTGTGTGTGTGTGTGTGTGTGTGTGTGTGTGTGTGTGTGTGTGTGTGTGTGTGTGTGTGTGTGTGTGTGTGTGTGTGTGTGTGTGTGTGTGTGTGTTGTGTGTGTGTGTGTGTGTGTGTGACAGGAAGTGAGTCCCTTCATTTCCTGCTTCAGTGGGGAAATGAGATCTCTTTTTAAAATTATTATTGCAGATGAAAGGTTACAGACATGAACAGCGGGATATACGAACATCATAAGAGCATGAATTACGCTACACAAATCAATACAATATTAGGCTACATTTTGAAAATATGAAATAAATATGAAATATGAACAACAAAAGGTTCCTTACAACAGACTCAATGATATTATATTAGAAACACTTTGAGGGAAATGAGATCTAATCTGTCATCCAAACCATCACAACTGAGTCAAAGTCAAGCAAAACATTTAATATTGAGTTACTAAATACATGTAGACACAGTTATTCCAGACTCAACTCTGAATCAGTTCAAAAACACCATCAGGATCATTCGCTTATTATTATTAATCAAACTGAGGAAAAATCAAGGATTTCACTCATGAATCCGCCACTAGATTAATTCACAAATGTGACTGTAAGTCCATCGTTCATCAGTCAAATACTTGTATAATAATTAGTGCTGGGCCGTTATCGGCGTTAACGTGCTGCGTTAACGTGAGACTCTTATCGCGCGATAAAAAAAAATATCGCAGTTAATCTAAGTTGGGTTGGGATCATAAATAGCATTTTCGAATATCGTTATTTTCGCGCAATTCTAGTGTGTAGTATGACATACATACTTGACGCCGCGCCTACTGTCACAGATCGCGCAGCAGGGTAGGCCTATTTTCCTGTCAGGGACACAAGGTGTACTTTTACTTTGTTATGTTGGGCGACGTTCCTCTCGTTACTTTATGTTAATGCAATACGTTGTTAAATGAGTTCATTCCAAGTGCGCTGTATCCTTTGTATGGGCATGAGCGATGCTCATTTACAAATGAATCACTCTTTTGAGTCGATTCTGTTCAAAGACTTCAGCTGCGTCCCAATGTGCATACTATCCATCCTAAATAGTATGTGACATTAGTAATTTTCAATACTATTTAGGGCATAGTATGCACATTGGGACGCAGCTTTCATCAAACAAGTTGTCAGATCTGTTAAATCGGTTCGCGAATCAGTTGATCTGTTCAGTTCCTCACGCACTGAATCGTCTGAACTCAGAAGCGCTTTCAATTCACACTCGAGGAGTCGTAAGTAACAGGAAGATTTAAGAACATCAAGAGCGTTGGATGAAGTGGCCGTGGATCTACAGTTTAGTCTAGTGAAAGCAAATCTGCAAATGCATCATATCTTTGCCAGCGATGAAGATCTTTATTAGTTGAACATCTTCGTAAACTGTCCGTGAATGAATGATTCCACAGGACGATACATTCGAGTTCATTTCATTCAGGTAATACATTTTACAACCAAACAGATTATTACGCCACGATAGCACTACTAAAAAGTATGACATTATCCGGTTTTTGGACATAACAGTTACATTAATTTATAGGCTACAAAAAAACGCTTCAGAGCGTCGGCGCACTGGTTAACAGGTTTAAATAAGCTACCATTGTCCACAGTTTATGAAATGAACACCCGCCATCCCGCGGTAATGTGTGTGTATTGCGCAGTGGCATAATCACACGAATAGTTTACATTGATTGAAACTAATTTGTTTAAAAAGGAGGCTATTGCAGTAACAAGGCAGGTTTACATAAAATCATTATGACATATGATGACATTATTTTTTGATCTAACGAGCATTGGCGATGCAAAAACGGACTGTCGTGCGCATTGTTTTTTTTTTCTTCCAATTACTATGTTAAAAAACCCCGAAGAGAACATGTTACTTGTTCAATTAATAAACAGTTTGTTTGATGACAAATCGATAAAGATGAAATTGGCCTTCCTTTCTGTCATTGCGTTTTTTTTTTTTTTTTTTTTTTTTTTTTTTAACGATATTCGACTTTTGCTCCTCGATTGTCAAATGGCATTTTTGGCAGAAATGCACATCCCTATGCGAGGTGAACTATTCTCAAAGACTTACTTTTAGTCATTATTTGGGTAGCACACATATTATAAATGCCTTCGGGAGAATTCAAATGAGCCATTTTAATCTAGATTAATCTAGATTAATTTTAAAATTAATCTAGATTAATCTAGATTAAAAAAATTAATCTATGCCCACCTCTAATAATAATCCACATAATTCAGTGATATTGAATGTTTAGCTTAGACTTACTGCATTCATTCAAGATGGCTCCTCGTTAAAAGTCCCCATCACTTCCTGCTGTGCAGGAAACAGGAAACAGCAATATCTACAGTAAAAGTCCCCGTACACTTCACATTCTCAGGGATGAAACAGAACATAAAGTCAAAACAGTTATAGTTTTTACAACATATAAAGCTTTAATTTTATATAATGGATATTTATATTTACTCCAAAAGCTGATGTGTGACAGTGCCATAAAATCCTAAATAAACTCATCAAATGACAGTAAAAATGAAGTCTACACAATTTATTTTATTAATGTGGAGTATGTGAAACACGATAGAGCCAAATTATCTGGTTATTATCAGGACATCGATATATATTTTAATACAAGTCATCAGTTTTATAGTCAGTAGGAAATGTTTATGATTAATAGATTTTCTGAATTCACGCGCCACTGGTATTTATCACATTTCTCACTTTTATTTTGTTTCTGAGTCTGTTTTGTTGTGAAGATGAGTTTGGATGATCTTTATGTTTCTGTGATCATATATTTCTATATTTCATTATATATATATATATATATCGTGCATTTTCCACGTCTCCACCAATCATCTTCTGCATGTTTTTGCGTATGTCCATGAAGCTTTCCTGTTAACAGTGACCTCATGCATTAATCATGAGGGGGCGTGGCCTGATCTTGAGGAGCCAATCAGCAGGCAGTATTACATTCCTCACAGCAGAATCCTCCTGTTTTCTGTATTCTCATCTGCTCTTCTGAGAAACTCATTGATCAGAGCCTGAGTTTGGCACTCGAGGAGCTCATGAAACCCAAAGCAATTATATTCATATCTCATGACCTTCTCTCCATATCTTTCTCCCACTCCAGTCTGAAGCAGCGCGGGTCGCTATGGCAACCGCTAGCAATAAAACTCATAACTTAAGGAGATATTTGGACTGAGACGAGGCTCAACATGAAGTTTCCAGTCTGACCAAAACAAACAAACAAACAAATGGATTTGGAATAAAAATATTTTTGAAGCAAAAGTGCGAAACTCACAGTCACGATCTCAACCATGAGACAGAGTTATTTTAGTGTATACTTTTTAGTATTATTTTTAATTTATATATAAATATGGTTAATTTTAGTAATGTTTTCTCAAACATATACTGTAGTATTGTGCATATAGTTTTTGTATTAATTTGTATTTTAGTTTTAGTCATTTTATTACATTTAACATACTACAGTTAAACTACCTACACTCTTTTATCAATACAAACTGGGAGATTAAATTAATAAACCACAATTATTTGAGTAATTCTGTATGTACAGTATGTAAAACAACAAAATAATTTAGAAAATCACTGCATTTTTTTATTGTTTTAGCATTTAAATTCGGTTTGATTATTTTAATACATTAAAATAAAAAAAATTGTTCAATAAACAACCTTTTTTAAGGGGAATATGTGTTGTGTTTTCATCACATATTATATTCATATTTAATAAAAACAATGATTCAATAAATAAATACATTTATTTTGTTTTTTATTCTATATTTTATTTATTCCAGAATTAATTGTATATATTTAATTTAATTTTAAGTGTTTTCTTTTTAATAATTTCTTTTCTTTTTAGCATTTTATATTTTAGTATTTTATTTCTGTATGTATGTAGTCTTCATGGTGGCTCCAGTGGACTCTGACTGATGCTGATCAAACTCTCTTCTGCTCTAAACACCAGCGGCTTCAGGGTCACAGGGCAAGAGGAGAATGTGCTTATATTACTCAGAGAAACACACACTGAAACAGCAGAAGTGAACTTCATGAAGACAGACGTGACTCTCTCTGAACCTCTAAAGGCCAATCCTTCATCCTCACACACACACACACACACACACACACACACACACACACACACACACACACACACACACACACACACACACACACACACACACACACACACTCACACACTCACACACTCACACACTCACACACACACACACACACACACACACACACACACACACACACACACACACACACACACACACAACACGATCAGTGACCAGGATGAAGAAGCGTTGACATTTACCAGTGTTATATTTCCCCACAGACTCCAGCGGGATGAAGACTCAGACTCACACACACTGACCTCCATCCAATCCAACATCAAACAGTGTGCGCGTGTGTGTGTGTGTGTGTGTGTGTGTGTGTGTGTGTGTGTGTGTGTGTGTGTGTGTGTGTGTGTGTGTGTGAAACACTGATGCTCTTCATTACTGAACAGAGACACGAGCTCATACATGAAATACTGTGATCAGAAATGCAGCTTCACACTTAAATATGAATCATACGACAATTAAACAGAATCAAACCCTTTACACACACCGAGCAACAATCCACTCAGGGAACGTTCTCCCAAAGTTATGAATATTCTCTCCAGTAACGTTCATTCAGAGTTATGCTCTTTAATAATGTTCTCAACATGTTAGCACAAAAACATTATTTATACATCAGTCATGGAATCTTTTTGTGTTTAGTCGGATGTTCGTCTAGCGGTTTTATAACATTCAAAAGCAATATTCCCATAATGTGTGAAGAATAATGAAACGAAATGTTCCCCTGACGTTCATATAATCTGGACTTCATTTCTAACATCCTCAAGTCAATTTAATTTAAGCTTTATTTCTATAGAAATGTTGATTCAGTTCAGTTCAATAACTGTGTAAAGTTCATAAATGATGAAACTAGTTGAGTTCAGCTGTAAAGCAGCTCAGAAGACAATATTTAGTCATTATTCAGATAAATTCAGTTAAAGTTTTATTCTCATCTGACAATAATAATAATTCTGAATATTAAATGCCTTTTTAAACCCTCAGGTCCATTAAAATCAACATGAAATCGAAACAGATTTTTAATAAATACACATTTCTGTTTTGTGATTATATTTGTGATTATTATAGATGTGATGATATAAGTATAGAGATGTGTGACGGGGATCATGAGCTCTGAGTTACCCAGTGCACAAACTCATCTCGCATCAGTAAACGCTGTACAGATGCTTAATGTGAGTCCTCGATCTGCTCACGCTTTAATTACTCTATCAAACATAATGTGCTTCTGGGGTTTAGTGAACCTCTGATGGACAGATGACCTCTGATGACCTCTGACACGAGTGAACTGTTTCAGAATAAACCAGATTTACACACGAGTTTCTGCTGGGGAAGAGCTGCTGTAGCCCTGAGAAGATTTAGTTGGAGAAGACAATAGAAAATATGCTAAATGTTACAAACATATGCTTCAAAATAAGCAGATGAAGAGACTCGTTAATCACGCCAGATCACGCTTTTATATCAGTGGGCGGGGCTTCTGCTGGATGCTCTAATGTGATTGGTCAACTGTTTCACTGGTATAAATAAAATTGGTAAAAAAATGTGCGTGTGTGTGTGCAAAAACAAATTATATAGAAAAAGTCAAAATATTACAATAAATAAGTGGGAAAAAAAGATGAAAATGAAGTGAGTTTATGAATAAATATCAATGAAGTCAGAACAATAATCTTGTTTTCCCTTTGAATTATTTTATTTTTATTTGTATATTATAAAAAATATCCAAAAAAGATCAAATTTGCTTAAATATTGAAAAAAAGTCCAATTATTGCAGAATTGATAGCTTTAACAACACTGATATTGATAAAATAAAGCAATAATACAGAAGAAGGCTTGTTTTTATGACGGCTGTTTTACTTTAAAAACCTCCAGTGCATTATTGATTTTATAAGTTGTCAGCATTATGACAAAACACTCCAATTTCCAATAAACTGTGGGTTCTTTCAGGCGTCTCGTGACTGAGGCTCTGTCCTTATCAAGGTTAACAAAGCAATCAAATCAATCTAAAGCTCTGTGTCTCCAAGCCAGTGGTGGAAAGAGTACTGACAAATTGTACTTAAGTAAAAGTATTGCTACTTAAGTAATAATTTACTTGAGTACAAGTAGAAGTACTGAAATATAATATGACTCAAGTAAGAGTAAATAAGTAGTTTGCTTAAAAACTACTCAAGTAACAAAGTACTTTAGTATTTTTCTATTTTTACCCAAAATGGGGAGATGATAGCGAAATGGAGCGCTAAACACTGTCATGTCCTCTGTTTCATTCATACTGAAGGCCCAGTACTGATGCATAGAAGTACTAAACTTACACATTTCAGGAAATGCCTTATATTGATATAATAACATGCAAATAGTGATGTTTTGACTGATGAAACATGAAGACAAACACATTATAGCTATAATATATCTGTGTTCATCAAACTATAAGGTATTTTCAAAAGAATGATGTATGTCTCTAAGGGATAGTTCACCCAAAAATGAAAATTAGCCCATGATTTACTCTCACTCAAGACATAGAAGATATGACTTTCTGATTTCAGTCAAATACAATCAGAGTTATATTAGAAAATGGCCTGGCTCTTCCAAGCTTTATAATGGCAGTGAATGACTGGAGAAAATTTGAAGCCCAAAAAAGTGCATCCATCCATGATAAAAGTGCTCCACATATAGACTACTAGCTTTCTCTGTTGTCAAGAGCAAAATTTTTATTACTAATTTTGAAAATTAAGTCCAAGTAAGATCATATGAATGTTTTGATTTGAATCATTTCATCATTGAAAGCAAAGAAGGTTAAGTGAGAGGTCCGATAAAAAAAGGTATGAAAAACAATAAAACAGTGAATAAAAAATTCCCAGTAAAAAAAAAATTAAGTGGGCTATGGTTAACATGTTAAATTAAATTATCTTTTTTTCTGTTGTAGCCTACCGAAAATGTGCTGGGAGCACACTGTTGCTATAGGAACGAACTACACTTTTACATGCATCTGATTGACAGAAATCATGCGATCTTATTTCACTGTTTTTTCAGCTTTGTACAAAGTTTGCTTCGTATATTTAGTTTTAACTGTATTGTTAAAGAGGGCGAGCTTTACCATTAATTGAACTGTGTGCATGTATTATATACACTCACATTGATCTTGCTCCGTCCATGCAATAACTGCGTCCATGTTATGAGCTGAGCTTTTTTATTTACTTCAACTGCTCAGTGCTCTGGTATTATCAATGGTATGACCCATTTCAGTAGTTGCCATAATTAAATATGAGCAGAATACTCACTTACATACATTCACTGAAATATTGAAACGTTATCGCTACTGATTCAAAACACGAGCGCCAGTGATTGAATGTCAAAGTGCGGTTTAAACGCCCCGCCCCCCAGCCGAACTGAAAGTTTTGATTGGTGTTGCACCCGAGTCAGACCTGTCTGTTATTGGCTGAACTGCTTCAGTTCTGTCTGTTATTGGCTGAAGCGCAGCGGCTCCACCGCAGTAGTATGAAAAGTGTCTGTCAAATGTCAGCTTGCCCTTTTGCTCCGTCGGCACCTTTGTCAAAGTACTTTGTACTTTTTATGAAAAATAAATGTAGAGAAGTTGAATACTTTATTTTTATTTTACTCAAGTAAGAGTAAAAGTACCACAATTTAATTATACTCAAGAAAGTAGAAAAAATCAAAAAATCTACTCAAGTACTGTAACGAAAGTATTTGTAATTAGTTACTTTCCACCACTGCTCCAAGCGTCCCGTTTAGAGGTGCGTGATTGGACAGTTCAGAGACTCCTGATCGATGAATGTCAGGCTTTATGAAGAGAGCGTTTACACACACACACACACACACAACACACACACACACACACACACACACACACACACACACACACACACACACACACACACACACACACACACACACACACACCACACACTCTGATGCCTTTTTCAGAAAACAAGACTTCATATCTTGGTAACACTTTACAATAAGGTTCATTAGTTAACATTAGTTCATGTATTATTAACAGTGAGCAATACATTTGTTAAAGTATTTATTAATCTTTGTTAATGTTAGTTAATAAAAATACAGCTGTTCATTGTTTGTTCATGTTAGTTCACAGTCCATTAAAGGTACAATATGCAGGATTTTTCTCCACCAGGGGTCGCTAACCTCTTACAATAACAAAGGCGTATATTGATGACGTATATTCTGCATTAAGTGTAATTATGGATCTTGTCGTGAAGCTGATGGATGTTTTATGGATGAGTGAATACACTGATGTTTTTATCATGACTGTGGTGAAGCAGGAGCGATTGCTAGACGTACACCAGCGCCACACGCAACGCCAGTCCCGCGGATATAAAGGAATAAGGACATTTCATTCTACCCAACTACACACAAGTGCTGAATTAATACTCACACAGGTCAGTTTATTAGAGGAATGAAGCTTGAGGTAACGCAGCGCTGTTTCACTCGCTCTAACAGTTACACTATCACACTAAACGCATTTGAGTGTGTTGAATGCTGTTAGTTGGGTTGTTTGTTGGCTGTATGAGACTAAGTAAGCTAGATCAACATTAGAATAACATACAGATCATATTCTAACATTTCATCATGTTGAACTAAGTAACATTGATTAGTTTTATGTACATTTGCTCACTGTCTAATAAAGTACATGCAACACTCGCGTCTCTGTCGAGTGGAAGTTAGTCGCGGACGTGGAGCTCTCGCATCTCGAAACATGTTGATCTTCGTTTTAGTCTCTTTCTGTCTCAAAGTCTGCTTGCCATGGTCCATAATGTTTGAACAAAACAACAACAGCGTGAGCGTCCTGCTAGGCATAACCCAGTTGTCCACGTCTGTCGCCATGGTTACTATGGCAGTACGAGCGGAAACAATGGTGTAAACCGAGGCTAACGCGGATATGACGCATTGACTGGCGACTCCTCACCGCTGCTCACACGCCCCGTTTCATTAGTTAAAATCGCAATTTTCTCACGATTTACAAATAGTAGGAAACATTTGGGATATTGTAAGTAATCAACTAAACAAAATATATAACATTGGCCGAGTGGTTTTTGGATATTTTACTGCAAAAATCCTGCATATTGTACCTTTAACTAATGTTAACAAATACAATCTTTGATTTTAATAACGTATTAGTAAATGTTGAAGTTAATATTAATGTCTGTTGCTTTAAGGATGTGTGCTGGAACACGAGACACTGAGGAAGAACATGATTTCCAGCTAAATAAGGCTCTCAGTAAAGCTCTGGTTAATGATGTGATTCTTCAGATGAAGTGTGTAAGAATCGTCCTGATGAACTGAGGCGTTGGCCCCTGAGGGCCCGATAAGCTCACACACTAAAGCGAGGGCCGTACGCCTGAAACAGCCTCTCCTGCAGATCATAACCGTCTCCGAGAGAGAAACTCTTCATCTCCAGCGCTCCGGCTAATGCTAGCGCTGGGACTTCTGTCAAACACACATGTAAAACGCACTATAAACTCTCACTCTGCGTGAAATCGCCCATTTATTGTGCTATTAATTTGATGGAGAGTGGATCACATCGCAACTTCAGTCTTATTACGGAGTATTAAATATGAGAGGGACGCACAGATGCTGGTTTATGACTAGAGCTCCAGATATTATGGCATACTTTAAAGAGACATGTTTAGCTCGGTTTAATAAAATACAAAGCATTTAATTGTTTATCTTAAAACATTTGTCACTTTATCTTCAGTATCAGTTACATTTACATGTAATCTGTATATAAACCATCACAACTTTGTCTTTAGTTAAAAAAAAAATCACAGGGAACATTCTCACAACAGTTTTTAAGGTTCTCTCATTGTTATGAACAAAAATTCTTCCAGTAAAATTAATAGAACATTCATTCAACATTATTAAACTGTAAACAAATATTATTTATACATCATTCACAGAATGTTTTTATCTGATTTTTTTTTTCAGTTAGAAGTTTATGTTTTTTAAATGTTACTCATTTCGGAATGTTCAGAGAACATTCAAATGTAACAATTCCATAATGTTTGAAGAATGATACAATGTAATGTTCCCTTAACACATTTACATAAACAAGAAAAAAAAATTTTTTAAAATGGAACATTCAGAGATTATATTCATAACTTAATGGAAACATTAACCAAATGTTTTGTTAGCTGCAGGGAATAACTGTTTTTATGGATGTTAAGTCTTAAATAATAGATTTAGAGGGATTTTTTAAACAGAACATTTATTTATTTAAAACATCAAATATAAAAGGATCTTTAACATTTATCTAGAAATATTTGTCATATTTCTATGTACACTAATATACCAATAATTTATTTTTTCAAGTACTTTTATCCAAAGTGACTTAAGAATAACTGAACATTAAACTCATGAACCATGTAATTCTCAGCTTTGACCAGCAGGAGTTTGACCTCTAATATCTAAACGACTGACCTTGATATGTGTTTTTCCTGATGTGGAACAGATCAAAAGTACCTTTAAAACAACACACACCTTATTTTAATCCTGAGATCTGATGATTTTAGTGTAACGCGAGTGTTTGTGCTAAAAGCTCTTTCCACACTGCGGTCTTTAAATGACCGTAAACCCACGTCTCCAATCTCACAGCGCAGACATGGCGCATAAAACTCACCCAGAGAGTAAATCATAAGAGCTATCAATAAATAATTACGTTTAAATGTCTCTTAATGACCAAACTTTGCTGAGGCTGCTATATAGTTTATGGGATCTGGTGAGGTCGTAAAGAGCTAATGACACGCCGGCTAAAGATAAAAGCACAATAACAGCAGAAGATATCACTACTGGGCCTCCATTAGACGGGAAAACACACGCTTCAGTCCCAGTGAAGACAAACTGGGAGAGGAAGAAACCAGAGAGCATCAGTGAACACAAAACACACAGAAATATGAGCATTAAAAGAAGAGACTTCAAGCTTATTAGAGGAATATTAATGCATCTCAGGTTCAACGATTCCTTTAGATTGAAAGGTCATGAAAGCTCAAATATTGCTAATGTTCGTGTATGAGAGATCTGTGTTGGTAAAAGTGTTGTTCAGTTATTGGACACACATAAACGAGAGCTAATTGAGGCTGTTACGACCCTATAAAAGCCTCTCGCATGAGCTTCACTTTTATTAGCAGAAACCCCATGAGTGTGTGTGAATCCTCCAGTGCCGTGTTTCCCGCTGAAACATGAAACATTAATTATTAATGACAGCTTCAGTTTAACGACTGTCAAAACTGACTCTCTTGAGTCTCTATCCGACACAGAAGAACGAGACGCCTGTGATCCTACAAACAGAGTGTGAAATACAACATCATACATGCAAATCATTATTTATTTAACTTCACAGTCCACATAAAGGTGTGTGAAGATGAACAGAAAATAAGGTAATTATAAACATTTCTTAACGAAAAAAGTTCCGAACCTCAAACTTCACAGAAAACCCTGAACAGTATCAATCAGTTTATATAAGCTATACAGCAGAAGAGCTTCAATCAGTCTGAATCATTTATTTAGTTTATTAATTTATTATTTAAAGCTTCATCAGCAGAAAAGGCTATTTTTCATGGCAAACTAAGAGTAAATTACATACACTCCTCAGTTAAGAAAATCTACAATTTTCCACGAAGAAATTGCTTTAGAAATGTCCAATAATGAAGTTTATGAATAAATATGTTGCCTAAAATGATTTAAAGCAGGACAGTCCAATAAAATCTGCTTTATCATCCAAACTGACCCACCATGTGACTCTGACTTCAGTGAGCGTTATTCTGTTCAGTTAAATGTTTAATAAGGCTCAGAACTGAAGTGTTTTAGTTTAAATCTGATCAATGTAAATGGATTCCTATAGTGTCTATATGTGACCCTGGACCACACAACCAGTCACATGGGTCAATTTTATTAAATTGAGATGTATACATCATGAGATGCTGAATAAATAAGCTTTCCATTGATGTGTGGTTTGTTAGGATAGGACAATATTTGGCTGAAATACGACTATTAATATACGACTATTTTTTTTTTTCTCCATTCTGTCACCTGATGGAGTTTTGGTTCCTTGCCACTGTTGCCTTCGCCTTTTGGCTTGCTTAGTTGGGGACATTTAATTTTGAATTGAACAATACTATTACAACATTGTTTTCCTGTTATCTCTGTAAAGCTGCTTTTAAACAATTTGTATTGTAAAAAGCGCTATATAAATAAAGGTGACTTGACTTGACTATTTGAACATCTGGAATCTGAGGGTGCCAAAAAAGGTAAACAAGGAAATCGCCTTTAAAATTTTCATTTATGTTCGCAATTGTGTTGCATTCTCTCACAAAAATAAATGTTTTATAGATTTACGGTAGGAAATTTACCAAATATCTTCATGGAACATGATCTGTACTCAACATCCTAATGATTTTTGACATAAAAGAAAACTCTTTAATTTTGACCCATACAATGTGCGACTCGTGACTGGTTTTGTGATCCAGGGTCACGTATATCTTCAGCTTTATGTGCTGTAGTGTGTAATCCAGCAGCTCTGTCTGTCTGAGGAATAAATCTGATTTAATCTGAAGAGAAACACTGACATCTGCTGCTGAGACTCATACAATACAAATGTTCAAGCTATAACCGTCTCGCATTTTTAATGCAAAACAAAGTTATACAACGCACTAATGGGGGATTCAGTTTGCCTAATAGCTGTTCAATAAGGAAAGATGCTCCCGAAATGAATAAACACTATCTTTTTTTATATTCCATGCAAACAACAATAATTGTCAACACCCAAAAAGTAAATACAAGAAAAAGAAAATCAACTACAATAAGCAAAGTAATGTAACGGATATGTATTTTACAGGAATTGGTCAATAGATTGCTAATTCAGTAAAATGTAAATTGATGGGTGTAAGTCTTATCTGGTGGTATAGGTCATTAAACAATGTCCAAAGTTGAAGCAGTCCCTTAGTACATGAATAATCCAACCATTTGCGATGAATTCACTCCAAAAGATAACAGTTCTCATGCATCCGACTCTTCCAAATCAGGAACAGTCATAAGTAAGCCAAAAGTCCCAAGCTTACATCCTTCTGGACTTTAAACCCATATTCAGTTGGCAACATGCAGTGATAAAGTCATCGATAAAGAGTCCTTTTTAAGTTGAGCTTGAAATGGAACATTTCCCAACCAGGACATAGCATAAGTGCAGGTAAGCCCTTTCTGCTGCTGCTGTTCTGCTAACTTCCTCTACAAACCCACCTTTACTTAAGGAGCACAATTAGGAACCATAGCACCCCTAGCGGTGTGGAAGAAAACTGCAGATAAAAGATTTCGTAACAGGCTTGCCTGTTACAAAGCATCATCTAGAAGTAATCATTGGATCATAGTTCAAAGGCTTTTTAGTTCACAATGGCCCTCATTTATCATTCTTGCGTAGAAACGGGCGTATATGTTGGCGTAAGATTATGCTTACACTCCTCTCACCGCCTGATTTATGTAGCTGTGCGTACCTTTGAAATCCTGGTGTACGCAATACCTGTCCTTGATAAATGCCGCCATTAGAATAACACGCCCCTATATATTCAAGTCTCCGCTTCCCCCACGCCCTCATTTTACGCCATAAACACACGGAAGACGGCAAAAAGATAAACTTGTCCGACGTGGAGAGTATAAAAGCACAAGAGGCGAAACTCTGATGCTTTTCTGGTAACAGCCACTAGGTGGCGCTTCGGCAGCGCGGCCGCCATTTTGGCGTGAAGATTCCAACGGGAGTTACTGGACAAGAGCACAGATAACAGTTTTTTGAGGTAGTTTTTTCTTGCATTATTGAATATTTCCATTTTATGCAACTTTACACATTTACTACTATTATTAGTTACCAACTCCACTTGGCCTGAAATATATTTTGTACGTTTTAATCCCCTGGATCATACAAACATGATGGTCTTTATGATGCATTGCTATGTCCGTTATCCTATAATTGCCACAATTTTGTACAGTGGCTGTGTTTTTGTTTACATACTCTTGCTTTAACGGTCATTAATATAGGATATAAGAAGTTTACTGTAAAGCTATTTCTATTGCTGTTATATAGGCCTAATAGTTGTAAATAGAGAGTCTGTATGCCTACTAGCTACTATAGGCTACGTGTTGTTGTAGCCATTAAATAAGCGCATTTAGTTTCATATTTGGTCAAATATTATAATGTGTTTTTCCCCATGTTGATTATGAAAAGTGAACAGAGTAGGATATGATATCGGGAGACATGAAGTGGGTCATACATGATTTTGAGTCATTAGCCTACGTTGTGTTTTGTAGAAAGCCTTTCTTTAAAATTAATTTCGTTTTGTGTAAATTGTATCTTAATTAAAAAAACTAATTAATCAACAAATTACCTGGATTTATAAGCAAAAATTGCAGACCATATAATCATGACATACGGCGCGGTCACTTGCATTGCTCGTGAACTTGAGTGAATCTCATCATAAATTAACCGAAATATGCCTCAGACATGAGGAATATAGAAAGCTTGCAACTAAATCTTTAAAGGAAACTATTCCAAACGAGAAGAAATAGGCTACTCTCTGATTATGTTGCACACTCACATATTATGTAGGCCTATGTCGAAATAACGAGATATTATGTCGAAATAACATTATAAATAATAAATCTTTAAATATATTTGATTGAATGCTGAATGTTGTGCTTATTCGATTTAGTAAAATTAAAACTCTAGTTGTGATAATTAAAAATTATTGAATATTAAATATTGAAGTTTTGCTCATTTAATAATAGTATACAATATAGGCTATAAGTGCGCAGCTCCCCCTGTCAATGATCTAGCACCCCCTCGGCACCTGCGTTAAAAATTTTCTGGCGCTGCCCCCTCTTTTTACATAATTATTTCAACCTAAAAATGACCTCTGCAGTGGACTAAATATATGTATAATATATGACTGCCGAGTGGCTTTCACCCCAAAATGGCGGAAGCGTAGCGCTGCTGCTGGGCGCTGGTGTTGCAATGGAACGTTCTATTGGCTTTCACTTCTTGTAAATATACGTTCTTTGGTGGAGATTGAGGCCATCACCAGGGAAGTGGAAAGAAACAAAATTGTTTTATTTAGGAGTTTAAAGAGTGGGATTAGGCGCCCACAATAACAAAATATGGACCAGAATTACGAGTTCTGTTAATATTGTGTGGGAGTTAATCAAGCTATATGTTTTCTTTATTGCTTAATATAGACCAATAAGTTAAGCATTCTTATTTGCATTTTCCTTGTTTATTGTAGGTGGGAAAAAAGTGGTCAGATATAAAGATCGCCACAAAGAGACGCGTCTCGGCACTGAAGAGGAGCCAGAGTCGATTTTTCGTTATGATTTTTATTATTAATGTTATTGATTATTGGTAAAGTTATTGATATTAAGAAGAAGAATGTCGTTATTATTATTATTATTAATAATTATTATTTTTCATTACTGAACCCATTCCGTGCGCACGAGCCGGGCCTTACGTCAGGTAAAGCGCACAGGCTCGCAACTGAAGGAATACATATGTCTAAAAATCAAATGCTTTGGTAAAATCACACAAATTAAACATTGAAGTCCATGTTGCACAAAAATAAACACTGAAGTTTATAATTTGTTGTTGTTGTTGTTTACAGTGGATCATATATCATATCATATCTTTTAGTTTGTCAGTGCGTTTTGTGGTGTTAGGAATTGTTTTTCTGCGCATTTCCACACTAACTCAAACGTGCGTACACCACCTCCTGAGCTGGTGTAGGATTAGAGCGTGCCGTACGCCAACGTCCATATTGATAAATCTCAAAGTCACCGTGGTTTTGGGTGTACGCCAGGTGTACGCTGGAAATTTGGTGTACGCACTTTTGATAAATGAGGACCAAAGTGTTTGGGCAACTGTTTCAGTGCCTATTTTTTGATGGACCAAAATGTTTACAGTCCTGTATCTGGTTACAGAGCAGATATCAGATCATTTCTCCAGTCACACACACCTCAGACTAATGCAGCAGGTCATTTTAGTTTTCTTTCTTTTTCTTTTAAGTTTCACTTACATTTGGTTTGCAACAGTACACATACAGCAATGAAGAGAAGAATGACGCCTCAGGTTAAAATGAAAGAGTATATATTCAGAATTCATCTGTCACTATAAAGGCTCTACACAGAACTGAGCTGCTGAAAAAGTGAGACACAGGGAAAACATTTACGTGATGAATTTAATGGTCCGGGCCAGAACAGAGAACACAGTAAAACTGTTCAAAATTACTTGGAATTATATTAAGTTTAGACTAAAGTCCCTACATCATGCATTATGTGATAATATCTAGAATTACAAACAGGCAATCCTGGCAAACACCATCCAAGTGTGGTAATATATCAGACCAGTTATATTTCTAAACTCTAAGATCAAAGTCACATAAACGGTCTCAACAGTTATCACAAGTCAAAGCACATTTGTGTACATTTATGAAGCAAGAGTACAAAACTAAAACTAACTGTACAGTGCTATATCTGTTTAACATGCATGTGTGGATTATATTGTAAATACGAAATTGTGAATTTGAGCATTTATATTCTGAAAAGTTAAATTGTGATTAACCTCAGTTTTGCTTGAGTGAGCACTACTCGCATTTCCTTCAGAACATGTACAAATCTAGTCTGATGTACTGAAATTAATCATTTTGGTAATGATTTACCAAAGTATTTGGTAAGTATTTTAGTAAGTTTTGGTGTGTTGTCTTAACATATTCATGGGTATGCTATATACTGTATAATTTAGGAGTTTTTAGAATTGTGGATGAGAACTGTAAATATGAAACATCTAATCAGTTGAGCACAGAATAGTAAAATTAGGCTGAGAGAGGCATAAACAAACTAAACAAGCACTGCTGGTAAAAGGAGCTACATTAGTTTTATATTTATATTTGAAATGCTATGTCTGTTAATACTGTGAACATTTATCTCAAACATTTAAAAGGTGTTTTTTTCATGTAAAACACAAATCAGGCATTAGACTATCATACACAGAGACTGAGAGATGTATAGTAAGTTATTTCTACTGAGGATTGGGTGTTGTTACTGTTTTTCATGAAAAATAAATCTGTTCTTGACATCCCTTGAGTTTTTTGTACAACAACCACACAGCAGCAGAATAATGACACTCACTAGTTTCCCCAGTTTACACTGAGGATCCTCCAGTATATGTGAAATCTCTAAGGTAATTCTCACTCAGGTCCAGCTCTCTCAGATTCGGGTTTGATCTCAGAGCTGAACTCAGACTCCGTCACTGATACGACAAGATCTCAACCTGTGAGTGTCTGAGAAACAGATTAACCCTTTCAGTCAGAATTCATTGAGAATCAGATCATCAGACAATCACACACATACATAAAGATGTACAGTTATTACATTAACGAGTCTTTATCAACTATCAGAGTATCCAAGCAAGTCTGTCTATGTGGTTTATTTCTTCCCATTTGGTATTTAATTGATACATATTATACATGTTCAGTCCTGTTTATATTTAGTATACTGTATTATACTTTAATACAACATTTACTTTACACGTATGAATATGGACACTTATGTAAAACAATCAACAAGCACATTTATTATGTGTGTTCAGTGGGAATCACACTCATGAACTTAAAGGTGGGGTATGTGATTTGGAAAACGACCGGCAGATTTTGAAAATACACAATTCAAATGGTCCTACCTTCTTTCCACCAACGCGCGCCCTGACTCCACCCATTCGAAGAACATGGACGCGCAATCACGCACGAGCGAAAACTCAGATGCGCGAGAGATTGTAATGACGATTTACTACTAATCATGGAACCGGCTTTACTGACGAGATGCGCATGCGTCACGAGCTTTGAGTATGCGCACGACGGGGGTCATGCCGCTGGGGGGAGGGGGGTGTGGTACAGCCGCTTGATTGACGAACTTACTGTCCAATGATTCTAGGTGGTCTTGGAAATGATTGGCTGGAGTTTTTCGAGTCCTGCCCGTTCCACAGATGATTCAATTGCTTAATTTTCATTTCAGTGCTTCTAACTCAGTGGCTGTAAGTGGGTTAGGAATAGGATTTCAAGTTATTTTGAAAAAATGGACAAAAAAGAGAATCACATACTCCACCTTTAAATGTTTAGCACACTTCATTTGATTAATCTAATACTGATGTAGGCCCATGCTGCATTTCTTAAAGGGTTAGTTCACCCAAAAATGAAAATTCTATCATCGTTTACTTACCCTCAAGTTGTTCCAAACCTCTATGTGTTTATTTGTTCTGCTGAACACAAAGGAAGATATTTGGAAGAAAACAGATCTCAATCCCCATTGACTACCATAGTAGGTATTTTTTCCTACTATGGAAGTCAATGGGGAATGAGATCTATTTTCTTCCAAATATCTTCCTTTGTGTTCAGCAGAACAAATAAACACATAGAGGTTTGGAACAACTTGAGGGTAAGTAAACGATGATAGAATTTTCATTTTTGGGTGAACTAACCCTTTAAGACATTAATATAATTTAATAGTGTAATATAACGTAATAATGTAAAAAATATATAATATAATGCATTTAGCTCATTTCAGTTGCATTTTTATCCTTTACATTAACAAAAATACAAACACATGCAAAAGCATATGATTTTTAAGATCTTGCTTAATTTTCTTTTTTAACCAAATAAGCTTTGGTAGTACAGCTTTAAAACACAATTTAGGTATGATTTGATTTATTGTAGGGTTAATTATTGGTTATCTACACCATATATAGAACACATTATCATAAATACACTGTAAAAAGCTGGTAAAGAGAGGACTGAATCTCAGAGCTGATCTCAGAACAGCACAGCTACAGAAAATCAGACAATCACAAAAAAAAAAGAGTCTGTGTGGTGAAGAATGTTTGTCAACATGCATGGATTTACTAGCCTCGTGAGACCATCCTGATCTCGCGAGCTTTCAAGGTTTCACTCGCAGATCAGTCTGGATACTTTCCGTTAAAGAAAATTTGGGAGCAGTTCACCAAACGAACGTCCAATCAGCGTTGGCTTTGAGGCGGGTTGAGGTGTGACGCAACGAGAAGCGCGACAGTTCAGCCTGAAATGGTGCCTTTTATTCGCAAATTGTAGTTACATAAACGGCAAATATCCTTTGCCGACATGTTGCTTATTTGCTGAGCTAACGAGCCTTTACCTGCCTGCAGCAGCAAGAGTAGCCTGGCTTGTGGTTGTGTTTTCGTCATCGCTCTGTTAGTACGTCATATGCTTCGATGATCTGATTTGTTGATTTGGCCCGTCTATCACCAACATAGGCCAATCAGCTAACCAGTATTTTCGCCCCTTACCAAAACTACTTCAACGGAAGGTTTCCAGATGGATATGCGGAGCAAATCCATCTGGCGGAGTCAGGTTATGGATTTACAATGCTAGAATTAGAAACGTACCCCAATTTCTCCAGTTTACACCGAGGATCTTCTAGTAGAGCTGAAAGCTGCTTTATTCCTAAATCTGTAATGACATTCTCACTCAGGTCCAGCTCTCTCAGATGAGATGGGTTTGATCTCAGAGCTGAACTCAGATCAGCACAACCTCGGTTACTGATATCACAAGATCTCAACCTGTGAGTGTGAAGAAAACACATTAAATACTGATGTCTAGAAAAATGTATGGGAAAAACTACTATAACTAAAGATTATAGTACTTCCAGTCTTTACTGAAACACATATATGAAATAAAGCCAGTGACACTCACTCCAGTTTCTCTAGTTTACACTGAGGATGTTTCAGTAGATCTGAAAGCTGCTTTATTCCTGAATCTGTAATGTTATTCTCACTCAGGTCCAGCTCTCTCAGATGAGACGGGTTTAATTTCAGAGCTGAACTCAGATCAGCACAACCTCCATCAGTGATACGACAAGATCTCAACCTGTGAAACAAGGTCCAAGACACAGGGAAATCCAGGATAACGCTCAGTATTGCACTGACATTAAACAAGACTTTGCAATTATTGACTGAGTGAACAGGGTTTAAATAGGCAAACATAAATGAGGTGGCAGTAATCAGAACATGAGTCCAGGCAGTGGATTATGGGAAGTGTAGTTCATGATGGGAAAGCACTACAGGAGACAGTGCCCTCTGGTGGTTATCCTGGGCTCTCCAGCTGGTGGGTGTAACACTTCCAGACTTTACTAAAACCAATATATCAAATAAAGCCAATACCACTCACCCCAGTTTCTCCAGTTTACACTGAGGATCCTTCAGTAGATCTGAAAGCTGCTTCGCTCCTGAATCATTAAAGTAATTCTTACTCAGGTCCAGCTCTCTTAGATGAGACGGGTTTGATCTCGGAGCTGAAATCAGATCAGCACAACCTCCATCACTGATACGACAAGATCTCAACCTGTGTTGGTGAAAGAAAACACATTAAATACTGATATAGGAAGTAAAGTATTGGGAAAAAGGTAACACTTTACAATAAGGTGTCATTAGTTAAATAGATTAGTTAACATGAACTAATAATGAACTGTGCTTCTACAGCATTTATTAATCTTGGTGAAAGTCAAAATTTACTAATACATTATTAAAATCAAAAGTTGTATTTGTTAACATTAGTTAATGCACTGTGAACTAACATACATAAACAATAAACAGCTGTATTTTTATTAACTAACGTTCACAAAGATTAACAAATACTGTTACAAATGTATTGCTCACTGTTAATTCATGTTAATTAATACCTTTACAATAAGGTTTCATTAGTTAATATTAGTTAAGTGTTACCAGGAAAAACCTTTAACTTAAAAGTTGTATCAGCGATTGTGGGTGACGTCACTTCTGTTTGTGTTTGAAGCGAGATCCCAAACAAACCAAGTTAACTCGCCCCTCCCTCCCGTTTCGTGCATCATGAAAAAAAAACTATCATGGAGGATATTTTCACACACAGTTCACATCCAAAAAAGTCAGCACTTGCAGCTAATCATCTGTCCTGAAGAAACAGTGCAACCTCAGCGTCCGATTTAAATTTTTCAGTTCTTTAAGTTCTCTCCACCTTTCAAAAGCCTTCCCGATAACTATTCGTGTCTTGGAATAAACACAATGGTATTCCCTCGCCCTAATCCTCCTCCACCTCCTCTTGGGGATTGACTCAGGCATGTTCAATTTATCTTGTTCGTTGATAGACGCTGACTTCTTCATCTCCGACTGAAGATAGCATGCCCGTCGGTGATTGGTTGGAACACTATTTATTTTGGTTTTGAGTGGTTGGTGAAACCAATTGTTTTTGTGTGCAGATCTCAGAGCCTAGGCTGCCTACAGACAAGGGCGCCGTAAAGGGGTGGAAGGTTAGGACGATTCTAAGGGCCCAGGCTGATTTAGGGCCCAGAAGAGCAGACCCTCTTTTTCTTTTCTTATTTCTTTTCTCTTTTTTATACATACATTAAATGTGCTAGGGCCCCTCATGCAATAAATGTGTATTTTGTCCGTTTTGACCATAGATTTAATATTTAAAAAACAAATAATGTATTTACGGTTTTCAGTCACATCCCTCCCCCTCACAATGGTTCATTCCACCTGCGCTGTCCTACGATCGCTAGTGTAGCGACTCTTGCTTATTGCACTTGCTATGATGCAGTGCAGACAGTGACACGCATAAGTGTCAGATCAAAAGTCAGGGCATCAAAAACAGAAAGAAATGAAGGAAAGAGAAGACAGAGAACGCCGAAGTCGACAGTATGTGTCACAGTTTTTCAAAAAGAAAGGTAGCTTGCCCTATTCTTGTATTCCAAAACTTTCAGAGTTACTTATTTCTGTTGCTACATGACCCGCTTTTATCTAGCTAGCTTAGTAAAATAATTACTGAATTATGATTTACATCCAACAATAATAACATCTCTGCTGTCTCGGGGGTTATCATGTCTCGTAGACACAGATTCAGTGGCTGCTGCACACACACGTCCTCCTCCCCACACGTCCCCCGTCCCCGTCTCAGCCGAACAAGGTGAGCCTGAGCGCGAAACTTCACGAAGATTGAAGCCTCTAAACATGTCTTATCTACTGTGTTCGCCACATGATGATAACTTTACAAAAGAAAAAGTAATCTACACGCTTCAAAAATTACAAAATCAGTTCGCCGTGTATGTGTCGTGTGTTCTGTGAAGTCACAGTGCTGCTGCTACGATCGATGCTGTCAAACTTGTTCTTAATGTGAATAAAATGCCCCAGAAAAAAAATAATAAAAATTGAATAAAACATGTGTCTGTAGTAACCATTGGCTATAAGGAGTTTAGATAGATATTTATATTTTATTTAAAAAAAAACTAAATAGGCCAATAAAAATAATATGGTTATTATTACGTGTGTGTGTGTGTTTGACTTATACAGATGCAGAGTCAGTTAGATAATAAATGTTCTCCCTTTTATGTAAACAAGTACATATTTCTACTTTTTTTTTTTTTTTACTCTTTAGACATTTTAACTATGCAATGTGCCAAGTACCTTTTTTAAAGTATACTGGGCATGTTTATTGGGTTAAATTTTATCTGTAAAAAATGTAAGGGGCCCTAGAAATTTTGGTTTCCATAGGGCCCAGAATTTCTGGCGGCACCCCTGCCTACAGAGATGCGTTTTTTGACGGCCTGCTTATGGGGCGGGCAGCTAGCGGATTGTTAGGAAAGATAAGATAAATGTGATCATTTATGTTTGGGTCTTTTTTGGCCCTGAAATCTCTGATACAACCTTTAACTATAACTATAGTATTTCCTGTCTTTACTAAAACAAATAAAGCCAATGAGTCTCACTCCAGTTTCTCCAGTTTACACTGAGGATCTGCCAGTAGATCTGAAAGCTGCTTTATTCCTGCATTTCCAAAGTCATTCTCACTCAGGTCCAGCTCTCTCAGAGACAGGTTTGATCTCAGAGCTGAACTTAGATCAGCCCAACCTCTGTTACCGATATAACAAGATCTCATCCTGTGAGTGTGAAGAGAAGCATGTGTTAATGTCCTGTGAGAATTATTGTGCTTTAATCTACAATAATGATAATCAGGCCAGTTGGATTAAGTTCACCTGAAATAAACTCTTTATCTACAGTAGGTAGCCAACCAGAATGCCTATTGCCGCCGCGGCGTCTACCGCGGTGAATTCACCGCGGCAAAAAAAAACCCAGTCGCATTTCTAAGTCATTCGCGAAATGACCGCCAGGTGGCGCAAAGGGACATTTAGCGAAAGCAAAACGTATGTAAAAGTAGCCTACATTTTAAATAGAATATAGCAAAACTTTTAGAGCAGAACATTTTATGAATCAAAATTTAAAAGAGGCCTATCTCGCAGTCAGTGAAAATAAATTAGGTGCAATCAATGATGCTAAACTATTGAGGAATGAGAAGATTGAAGAGTGCATCTGTCGTTTGTGGGCACATTGACACGTGAACGGTCGAGTGGTAGAGCTGAAGGTTTAAGCAGTACAAAGACACGGGTTCGAAACCCGAATATATATGTTTTTTATATAATTACCATGCATTTCCATTTTACACTAAGGAACAAATCTCATCCAACAGATTGACTAAATTTACGTCTTCAAAAACAGTTCTGTTAAAAAACAAACAAACAAACAAACAAAAAAAACTTCACGGACAGGACTTCCAGACAGCAGGACTGGAATTCTTTCCATATGCAGAAATAATTTTAAAAAACATGGTTAAGCAAGGTGCGTTTAAACAAAAAACAATAAAATCTGAACCAGCGCTTCTGCTCCTGTATTGAGAGATAACATGCAGCGCATTTCAGTTATATATTAATACATTCACGGCTTTTTAAAATGTCACAAAGCGTTTTGATGTGGTTTTGAACGAAATATTGAAGTTTATAATTAAGTATTTTGACACACCACGCCTAGTGCGTATTCTAAAATGGGGTTTTATTCTGCCATTGAAGTAGAGTTCGACAAACGCAACGACGCGTTCACTTGAATTTATTTTTCTGCTAAAATAACAGGCTATAGCCTACTTCGTTATTTTTGGTCATACAGATAGGATATCATATTTTAAAACTGTAAAAGGTATATTTTATTCATGTAAAGTAGGCTACACTCACAATAGGCTAACAACAAAACGTTCTCACTCATTTGAGCGAACACACACTGGTGAAATAAACGTTTGGGCTTTTCTCAGCGAGCTCATGGCCGAGTGGTAGAGCTGACGGTTCATCAATCAGAAGACATGCGTTCAAATCCCGAAGAAACATGGACTTCTCTAAAATATATATATATTTTTAGGCTATTAATGCAGATTTGTTTAGTTCTAAAACTCTGTTACACCATATATTTTTTTTGCTTATATTTATAAAATAATATTACCATGCATTTCCATTTTACACTAAGGAACAAATAGGCTATCCAACAGAACGACTTTAGATCTGCAGCTAATAATACCAATTGTTCAAAAGCAGTTTTGTATAAAAAAAAAGATATATAGGCCTATATATATCTATATTTGTTTTATTCCCTATAGCCTACATAGAGTTTTTAAAAACATGGTTTTAAGTAAAGTTTTCGACAAACGAGGCAGCGCGTTCATTTGATTTATTTTTCTCATAACAGCTAAAATAACTTAATAGGCTGTACGTGTTTTTTTTGGTCATACAGATAAGAGTAGAGTAGCCTACATCGTTCAAAACTGTAAACTTTTTTTAGGCTAATGACAAAAGTTTATCTGTCGTCTCTGTCTCCGGGAACTGCGCGTCACAAAAATAAACCGAAAGCCACTTGCCTCAGCTCAGACACGATAGGAAATCGGATATGTCTAAAGCCTTTAAATGTCTAAATATTTAGGCTAATAAATGTTATCTGATTATGTAATCCATATGAAAACGAGAGGTACAGAGAATCTGCTCAAATATGTTTATGATGTGATTGTGAGCGCCTCGCAATGAGAAAATGACAAGGTGAAAATCTCGTTTAATTAAATGTAGAGACTAAATCGCCCTGAATTAAAATGTAAAAACAGATCAAATCATTTATTCGTCGAAGTGTTGCTATATTGTTTAATTTAAAGTTCATAATTATCTAAATGTTATTTAGTTTATCAGCAGTAGGCTACCACGAAGCACCGATATTTATTTGAATAATAATAATTTTAAAAATAACTAATTCACATTTTGCATGCCTGGATCCAAAGATCCCTGTAGAATTTAATATTGAGTTGAGCATTTTGTTCATGACAACAAAATGAACATGCGTTTGAAGATTATATTTAGTTTTGCTTGGAAAAAGCTGGCCCAAACCAGTTTTATTTCTTAAATTATTTAAATAATAAAATATTTAGTAATAAACTTTTATGACAGAAATACCACTACATGTAGCTTAAATCATTTAATTCTTTCATTATCAACACTTTAATAGCCTATAATGCTAGAAGAGCGATTTAAGTGTGAATTACGACTTCTCTTTATTTTAAGTCAGACTCAGACTCAGAGAGCCTGTGGGGGGTTTGGAGGGACAGACAATAGGTGTTAATGTTCCTCATTCATATGGAGAGTGTCGGATAGCCAGCCCGATGGCAAAGGCAAAATTATTTTAAGGATAGGCATCTCTCGATGTGTCCCCATATTTGATTAAATTATAAATATTGTAGTTTATTTATTGTAGCCTATTTAAAGTGTTTTCACACACAAATTTAAATTGAAGTGTTCAATCCAGTTGTTTCAACTGGTTCTGTAGAGTTTAAGAATGTTTGAGCAAGGGAGACTAAATAAACTTGCTGAGATCCAGCGCGAGAGAGGCAAAACTCATGTCTTTAATTTATGTTGCTGTGGACTATTTTCGATTTGTACCGTTTCGTTTAATTTAGCTGCAATTTCTTTGGCAAAACAAATTTAAAATGTAGAAAGAATAAGATTCTGTGTTTCTTTTTTGCATTGAAATAAAGTCTAAATGCAAGTTAGGATGCCACCGGTCCCGGTTTTACCGGGATTGTCCTTCTTTTTAATAACCTGTCCCGGGAAATTTAAGCACTCTCCCGGGACACTGAATGTCCCGGTTTACGTGATTACCATAGACTGTAGGTTCAAACTGTGTAGCGCGCGGCCGCTTGCACGGCAGAGAGAGGGAGAGACAGAACACCGGCTAGATCCCCCTAACTACAGATGGTAGTCGCCGCTCAAAGTGTGGGGCGCGCCCCTCTATGGGTGGGAAATAGCCTAGAGAAGTGACAGGTTGGGCGCGCCAACGGGAGGAACTTATCCTTTTTATGCCTTTATATCTTTATTCGTTCATGGCGAGTCTACATCGCATCTTCATCTTTGCAGCGACGCAGAAAACACCAGTTTATTAATAAACAATTAAATGTCTCCTTGCTGTTTTTTACACATTCACTTTTGCCGGCTCGTGCGCTTGAGTGCAGCTTTATAACACTCACTCATTACCCTGTATAGCCTATTTAAGTTATTAAATCAATATAAAGGGGTGATTTGTCCACTGATGGTTTAAATAAACAACTAGGCTAGTTGACTAGAAAAAAACTAGTCGGAGACAGCCTGAGCGCGCGACCCTGAGCGGAATGAGCGAGCCGAGGAATATCCAGAAATGCTCACATGCTCTGATCGGAACAAAGGAATTTTGACATAATTAATCATTAGTTTATATCTCATGCACTGCCCATAATTTTTATCCCATATCAAACACATTAGCCTATGTTATGTCTATTTTAATTTTTTCATTTTTTTTGTCTTGCCAAATGTATTTCTCTTCTTTTCTTTTTTAACATTTTGACACAGCAGCACTTTTATTTTCTCTATTTTTGTTTTTGTTTGTTTAGTTTGTATTTAGATACTAGCCTACTTGTTACTTCAATAAATTGGAACATTTTAAGCTTGTTGCGTATTTCATTAGCATTGTGTTGGGGCGATGGGGGCAGTGGGGCTTGAAAATTATGAGTCTATCCATCGGGTGCAGAAAAAAGATTGCATGTGTGTGCTAGTGTGCGTGTGTTTATGAAGCGAATGTAAGAAGCCCCCCCTAACAACCCCCCAGCTCTACTGTAGCAATGTTGTAATATGCCATTGATTATTAAACAAAACGCTTGACTTTAAATAAATAAACAGTTAATAAACTCGCAAATAAACAGTCACCTATTTAAGCATCAAGAACGGTTAAAGATTAATGCTGTCGGCCAACATGGTGTTATATTGAGATTCGATCTCGGTTTCTTGGATCTCTGTGTCGTTGCGTTAACCACAGGGCCATCGCCTGAACGCTGTTTCGTCAATATGTTTCTATTGCAATGTTTTATATGGAAATGTTTTCATTATTTATTCAATTTAATTTAAGTATTGTGATTAATTATTTTAACTACATTTCACTTAAATTCATCTGCTACCAGCTTTCAATCGCTCTGAATGAGCCGCGGCGCAGCGGCAGATTACGCAATAGAGAGAATAAACGGACACTTTTCAAAGTCTGTGATTGTAGCGCCTCTTAGCGGTTAAAGGCAGCAAATACACCCCGAATTTCACCGCCGCGGCAAAGCGACGGCGGTGAAAGTATTATTCTGGTTGGTAACCTACTGTACTCATCATTAAACCTCTTTTGTCTCTGTTGACATGTTGCTTTTATATAATGAACAATGTGAATCAATCTATCTGTACTTCATGAAATTAGGGGTCAGCAACCTTTTTGTCCTTAAGTGCCATTTTTGTTTGTTCTAATCATTGGACACACAAATTCTTCCTGCCTTATATCACATATACATATTTATAATTACATAAATATATTGTATACAACTATTTTTAAAGGTTCAAGTGTAATAGAAGAATTAACTACATCTCAAAATGTCTTATTTGATTAGTTACCCAACACTGACTATTTATTATTTCAGAAGCATTTTTTTAACCCACAGTGATTAACCCTCTGTGTGCTGATATTGGCATGTGTGTCACAGGTTGCCGACCCCGAACTCTAAATAAACAAATTTTTGATTCCATCTAGAACAGTCTCTTAATTACTCAACTCACTCTAGTTTCTGTAGTTTGCACTGAGGATGTTCCAGTAGATCTGAAATCTTCTTCATTCCTGATTCTGTAATTTTATTCTCACTCAGGTCCAGCTCTCTCAGATGAGACGGGTTTGATCTCAGAGCTGAACTCAGATCAGCACAACCTCCATCAGTGATACGACAAGATCTCAACCTGTGAGTGTGAAGAAAGGGGAACAAATGTTTTTCCATCTTCATGTGTATCTGACAAAAAATAACAGGTTCATTTGGTCTTCTTTCAAACAAATGTATAAAATAAAGCCAGTGACACTCACCCCAGTTTCTCCAGTTTACACTGAGGATCTGCCAGTAGAGCTGAAAGCTGCTTCACTCCCAATTCATTCATGTTATTCTCACTCAGGTCCAGTTCTCTCAGATGAGACGGGTTTGATCTCAGAGCTGAACTCAGAACAATATAATCTCTGTCACTGATTTGACAAGATCTCAACCTGTTTTCAAAGAATAAAGTGATAAGACAATGACAAACTCACTCAGAGAGCAAAGTGTGTGTGTGCTAGACTGCCAAGATATAATAATTTACACAATATAGTATCTGTGTTCAAATTGGTAACACTGGTATTAGTGCTGGTGCTATGAATTAAACAATATATATTTTAACAAAAATTTTAAATTAAACTGAAAAAAATAAAGCAAATACAATGTTTCATTTAAATACTTAAAGGACTTATTCAACCAAAAATAAAGGAAACATGAGCAGTGAGGTGTCTAAGAAGTGCCTGTGTGGAAATATCAATGAACTGCTCGTGTCTCTACTAGTGTTGTTTTTGGCGGCCTGTTTTAATTTTAGTTTTAGTCTAGTCTTTGTGTCAAGCTGTCATTTTAGTTTTTATTAGTTTTAGTCACGTTCATACTCTTTTTAGTCTAGTCTAGTTTTAGTCAACGAAAACTGATGACATTTTATTCTAGTTTTAGTCAACGAAAACTGATGACATTTTATTCTAGTTTTAGTCAACGAAAACTGATGACATTTTATTCTAGTTTTAGTCAACGAAAACTGATGACATTTTATTCTAGTTTTAGTCAACGAAAACTGATGACATTTTATTCTAGTTTTAGTCAACGAAAACTGAAGACATTTTAGTCTAGTTTTAGTCAATGAAAATTGTATTTTAGTCTCTTTTTAGTAATGCAATTCTATTTAACCCAGTCAATATGTATACCTAGTAGGCTAGTATAGACGAAATGAAAGTTTTTCCAAATGTCATTTCTTCTTTTTCTCCCAAAGACGAATCCCTTTCTCTGTGTCAGACTTAACTGTGTTTGTTGTCATTTATGCTAACGCCTGTTTCACACATAGCCTACACCGTTTGCGGTGTGTATTTTTTTCCCACACCCATGTTAATAGGTTAGAGCGCTCACAATGCACGCGGAGGCAATGCGCTCCAGGAGCGGTGCGTGCATAACAGCAGAGCAGAGATCTACACAGTACCTCAACAACGTGACATAATGGATGTAGGCTAGAAATATTGATTTGAAATAAAAAATAGAGAATAAATGTTGTGATTGTGGTATTACAGCCGTAGATCAGCTGCGCACTGCAAACGCAGCACATGTGAAAACACAATAGCACGAGCTGCTCCTGCATACACACCGCACCGCATACGCACTACACACGGAGTATGTGTGAAACAACCGTAACTCACGCAGCTGCATCTTAATGCCGCGAGTGGGGCTTGAGGATGTGATGTCGCCTGCGTCTGCGCAGTGCGATCTGATGCAGCCCCTGAAGTGAAACACAGGAAACAGAAATGCTGCATACCGGTAATAACACAAGTAAACGAGACGAAATAACGTTAAATAACATTTCGTCTCGTCTCGTTTTGGTCAATGAAAATGAAGAGACATTTTAGCATAGTTTTTATTTTGTAAACCACATTTAGTCTCGTTTTTATTCATCAACAATATTGCATTATACATTAAATTATAGTCATCGTCACATGACCAGCATTTACGTTGCGTCTCGTCTCGTTTTCGTCACGTGAAAAAGGTTCGTTGACGACGATATTTCGTCATAATTTTCGTTTACGAAAGCAACACTAGTCTCTACTTGTGTCCTTAAAGCAAATCAGCATTAAATCATAAACCGCTGTTAAATAAGACAAACAAAGAGTAAATAAAACCATAACTTGTGTTTATTATTGATTTGTGTCTAGCTTTGTTTTTACCTGCAAACAGTTAAAATTTTGAAAAGTGTGTTTAAAAAAGTGTAAACAAATTGTTAAAAAAAAGTTTATAATAAACAACCAGCAGTTTAATGTTTGCATTTCTTTCCCTTACTGTACTGAAAATTAACTGAACCGTGACTTTAAAACCAAGGTACGTACCGAACTGTGATTTTTGTGTACCGTTACACCCCTAATAATAAGAACGCCAACGGATACAATTAGTTCCTACGCATCTTCGGTTCTTAGCCCACAATTACAGTAGGGTTTCAGAATTTCATTCTTGAACCCCTAAAAATACATTGAACAGTGAAAGATTGTGTTATTTTGTATTGACAAATATGCACAATACCACTCACCCCAGTTTCTCCAGTTTACACTGAGGGTGTTCCAGTAGATCTGAAATCAGCATCACTCCTGATTTTGTGATGTTATTCTCACTCAGGTCCAGCTCTCTCAGATGAGACGGGTTTGATCTCAGAGCTGAACTCAGAACAGCACAACCTCCATCACTGATACGACAAGATCTCAACCTGTGAGAGCGAGAAATAAAAAATATGGTGAAGTCAGAATACAATGAGAGCTAAACCTTGTTGAAAGGTATTTTAGAGACATAAGTTCGCTAAATATGAAATGGTCAATTTCAGACCTATGAAAAAAACAGCTGTTTCAAACATTAGTAATAGTTTATTGTTACTGCTATCATTTTTTTAAACATAGTTGTTCTGAATTTTCAGATTTGAATTGTAAGGTGTTTTGACTGTAAAAAAAAATAAAATAAAAAAAATAATAATATATATAATATATATATATATATATATATATATATATATATATATATATATATATATATATATATATATATATATATATATGCAGATTTAATATCATAAAAAGAATCACACTCATATTGTTTGCGTGTGTATTGGCCAGTGATCAGGTGCTGGAAAGTGTTTCTCTAGGACACTCTCAGACCAGTTCCCTGCTCTCCGCTCCAGAGGAATTAAAAATCAAAAATGTATCCATATTTCCTAATATACTCAGCCAAACAAGAAATGTCCTCTCACTTTCAACTGCTTTTAATTCCAGCAAATTTTTTATTATGAGTAAATATTTTAATGAACATTCAACAACTGAAACACAAATGTAAAACATTTTACAGACAATGACAAACAGAAATGGAATAACGAGTCCCTGAACAGAGCGAGGGTCGATATCAAAAGTAGCAGTCCATCAGTATGTGGTGTTTCCACCAGCTGATAAAGTCCTAAAAGTATTTTTCTAAATATATCTTCTCATCATTATATATATATATACATTATATATAATTATGTATATAATATGTATAATATTATATATAATATGTATACATTATATATATAATATGTTTCATGACAATTCCCCCTTAAACCAGTATATAATTTCATACTAGTATCATCCCTTATTCCAAGTATAACTTGTATTACAGTATACCAAGCTTAGTGACCCCCACTCACAACCACTGTCCTACCACTTTTTACTCTTTTGTTGTTTTTCACAGCAAAATATAAACAACAAAAGTATTTCTGGTGAAAAATTCATGACCAAAAACATTACCACTCACCTCAGTTGCTTCAGTTTACACTGAGGATGTTCCAGTAGAGCTGAAAGCCGTTTCATTTCTGATTCTGTGATGTTATTCTCACTCAGGTCCAGTTCTTTTAGATGAGACGGGTTTGAACTCAGAGCTGAACTCAGATCAGCACAACCTCCATCACTGATATCACAAGATCTCAACCTGTGAGAGTGCGAAGAAAACACATTAAACACAAATGTCTACAAAAGTATAAAATAACTCAGATTAGCACAAGCTTTGAGACCAATTCCACACTGATATATCATGCATTCAGGTATTAACAAAAATGCCCGATACAGGGCTGGAGTTTTGAGGAGGGACGGCATTCCGGGGAACGGTTGCATGTATTCTGTGTTTTGTGAATGTACTGGAATACATGCAACCAGTGCTTTTATATTGTCTCTATCAACTCATCCTTACCGAACCTTTGACTGAAAAAATTACACCAGCTCAACCACTAGGAGCTGACTTATCAGCTGAAAATCTGAACGGATACCAAATGTATATTATAGGCTTTACATGGCTGATAGAACTAAAAGAGCAATGTTTAAACACTGACTTAAACATGTTACTGCTGAGATACAGTATATAATCAATCATTTTTAAACATTTAGACAGTTAAAGGAAAGTTATTATTTTTATGCATTACACAGCTCATATGCATTTACTCACTCATGTTCTCCAGATGTTTTGAGCACTGGTCGAGGCTTCAGTTCTTCTGATTGGTGATATTTAATCTCCTCCAGCTTCTTCTCTGAGTTCAGCAGCACAATCATCAGAGCTGAGAACTCATCAGGAGAGAGTCTGAGTCCAGATTTCAGCTGTGTCTTTATCTCCTGGATTAGATAACGGTCATCCAGCTCTTTCAAACAGTCCAACAGGAGACTGCTTTCCACTGCAGTTTCTGAAGAGGAATTCATGATCATTGTTTTGATGTGTTGAATTATTTCTTGACTGAATGAAGAGCTGCTGCTTCTCTGTGTCAGGAGGTCTTTTAAAGCAATCTGACTGGACTCCAGTCTGAAACCCAGTAAGAAGCAGAAGAAGAGATCCATCTGTTTTTGTAAAGTGCTGTCGAACACTTTCTGGAGTGAATCATGGTCTGTGAAGCTCTGCTCTCCAAGCTCAAGTTTCAGACTGGAGAGATCTCTGATATGGAGTGGGTTTCCTCCATTAATGACATCAGTCACATACAAAGCTGCCAGAAACTCCTGTGTTCTGTGATTCATGAAACAGAAGGACTTTCTTTTTTCATCCATCACTTTTATGATTGATGAGCTTGCTTTAACACGTTCAGCACTGAGTTCATAATCTTCATCACAGAAGAGAGAGTTGGCCTTTACCAGCAGGTCAAAGGCTATTTTCCCCAGAGCGATGATGGTCTCTCTTCTCTCTGGATTCAGTTCAGTCTGAGCTAACAGGAGTTTGCTGTACATCTGAGTGAGAGTCTTGGGGAAATCTGAACCCGTCTCGTCTGTTCTGAACATTTCCTCTGGAATCGCTGCGATGATTCTGCAGTAATCTGGTAAATAACACATGCTGTTGATGCGTGGAGATTTCTGGATGTGTCTGATGACTTTATTGGCCATACTCTGGTCACTAATGCTCTTTCTGAAATACTCCTCCTTCTGTTCATCATTAAAGCCCTGGATCTCTGTCACACGATCAATAAACCCCGCAGGAATCTGATTGGCTGCTGCCGGTCTGCTGGTGATCCAGATACGAGCGTTAGGAAGCAGATTTCCCATGATGAGGTTTGTCAGGAGATCAGAGACTGAGGCTGGTTTGATTGGATCTTCAATCTTCTTTGTGGTTTGGAAATCTAGAGGAACTTTAAACTCATTTAGTCCATCAAAGATCAGCATGATCCTAGACTCAGGATTCAGATGTTCAGTGTTTTCACAGCATCGCTGCAGAAGCTCCATGAAGCTGCACTGCTTCACCGTCTCTCTGATGATGTTCAGCTTCAGGAAAGGGATCAGAAATATATATTCGATGTCATGTTTTAATTTCTCTTCAGCCCAGTCCAGGATGAACTTCTGCACAGCCACAGTTTTGCCAATGCCAGCTTCACCCTTCATCAAAACTGTCCTGATTTTCCTGAAAATGTTGTTGCTTATGATTTCTTTATTATTATTGATGTGAGAATCTGGTTCCTCTGTGATGTGCCGCTCAATGAAGACATCATTCAGTAGTTGTCTTCGAACGGGTGATATTTCTTCATTCAGATACCGAAACTCCTCCATCAGTCTCAGTTTGAACGTCTCTGATACTACAGAGACACAAACACAGTTCAGATACTTTCACTTCACATGCTTTTCATTTATCACATTTACATCAATAACATCACCTAGTCTATATTAAGAACTTTTTTCCAGCCCTGAACTAGAAGTCACTTCTTTGCTACTAGAGTTTGGATAAAAGGCTGGAACAGATGAGAGCAGCCAACATATTTAAAGGAATGATTGATCCATGTTCAAAATCTACCACGGTAGGAGTGAACTATCCCACTACAATTATGTCTGTAACAAGTTTATTCAACTAGAACGGTAGTCTTACCCAAAAAATTACATTTTTATGAAAAAGAGGCACATACACTGAAAAGATTGATGAGGTCCTGGAGACCCATAACTCTCGGAGGTAGTAATAGGGATCGAGTGATCTTCTCCTTTGAAGTCAATGTCTGCAACAAACACACAAACAACTGTTGTTGTTATTCACAGACCACCACAATTCAACAAAGTGTTTAAAAAAAAGAAAGAAGATGGGCAGTAATAATATATGACTCACCAGTAATCAAACCACCCTTTCCCTAGAGGAAACATTTAAAAATAATTAAAAACCAAAATAAGTAGTTATCGATTACTCATTCTTATAAAGCTTCTCGTGTTTAGATGATTTTTCCTACAGCTGATGAATGATCACCATACCTCTGTGACAATTTCAGTGACGTCACTGTATACGGTGTAGTCGAGTTTCCCCAGCGCTGCACATCTGATCTCATACTCGGCTTCTTCTCTCAGATCAGTCAGAGTAACTGTGAGTTGATCCTTCAGCACAGGTTTAGATGACCAGACTTTATCCTGTTTCCGTTTATACAGTAATCTGAGCTCCACTGTTTCAGGACATGATGGAGGAACCTTCAGAACCACACTATTATCTTTGATCTCTTCAGTGATTGGACAGGCTGGTTTGGATGGAGGAATAAAGCAAACGGCTTCATCACATTCACTTTCATACAGCAGAATGCAGGAACCTGGATTATTCTTCATTTCCTTTGAGCACACAATTAACTTGGCTCGTTTACGGTCTTTCGAATCAATCAAGTTCTTAAATATCTTCAAGTTGCTCCTCAGTGTCTTTTGGATTTCAGGAGTGAGCCAAGACTTCTGCTCTGGATCAGGGCTATTCTCATTTTTCCCTTTTGTTAAAGGACTCAGATAGGCCTTTTGTTGCAGAAGCAGCATGTCTGACCAGTTCAGTGATGTGAATGTGTAGCAGACCATATTTCCAACTTCCAGATCCATCGGAATCAGATCTATGTTGTCTATTACATGTGTAATAGTATTTCTCAGCTGTCTGAAGACTGATTTAATGACATCAGACTCTCTTTCTCTCTCTTTCAGCCATTCTGCAAGGTCACTTTCGCTGAATGGAGATTTATCATGTTCTTCCAGAAAATCATTCAGGTCAGTTTCCTTCATCACGTCTCCACGGATGTTTGGCAGCAGAGAGCCGAGTTTCTTCATGAGTCTCAGTTTGTACATGCAGCAGTTTTTCTGTATTTGCAGGATTTTATAATGAAATGCAGTAAAAGTCGAGGCAGGCCAATCTTTCAGAAGGTCACTGCATTTCATCTCAGTTATATTTAAACTCTCAATCACTGATTCAACAGCCATCATTAGATCCATGCTGATGTCCTTCTGAAGTTTGGAAGCTTTTGAGAGAAGTTTGTCCAGAGGAAAAAGCCAAACTCTCAGAGGAACCGCCAGCTCTTTCTTTTCTGTCAGCAGGTTTGGAAGATCAGTGAAAATCTTCAACGCATCTTCAAAAGAGGTTGGATTAGACGGTAGCTGGAAATCACCATAAAACGTACATGTGAATTTTTCGACTGCTTCCTTTTGAGTGTAATTCATCTTCAGATTGCTGTTTAAGTCTACTGAAATTAATTTGAGCTTCTCAAAGGCCACTTTTGCTTCTCCTTCTACTCTCTTTATTTCCTCATCTGAGGAAACTTCTCTATCAAACACAAAGCAGGCGTCGGCTCCATACAGCACTGCTGTCACCACGTGTGTCGCTGCGTCATTATCAAACACCTCATGATGAACTATATTTTCAGGTGCCAAGTGGTTCATGCTCAGTTCTTCAAACCTGCTGGTTGAATGATAATGTAGCGTCAGTCTCTGCTGTTTGAAAGACTTCTTGGTGTCGTTGAGATATTTGGCTGCTCCTGTGACATTGACGAGTCCACCTAAAACACTCAGTTTCAGAGAGCCGTCAATGTTCAGTAAGGCTGATTTGTCCTTAATGGAGTCTGAAGCCAGGACTTTGAAATGTGTGTAAATTTGGGGACGGACTCGTAAACTCTGCTGTAGCTTTTCTTGATCCCACAGTGTGATTCCTGCAAAAGTATTAATTGTTTAATACAGTTGAGTCAATATTTGTGTCTATAAACACAATATTGATTAAATGATTCCACTGTAAGGCTATTTGCATCTGTTGTGTAAAAAAAAGAAGCTTTCTGAAGTGTGCTTATATGGTAAATGCTTATTAGGGTCACTTTCCCTACCAATAGACACTGGAGAATGCATGATCAATCTCCTTTGAAATATGTGTCAACACAATTGGTCTTTAACACTTACAGAAATGCAGTAATTGATGTGCAGAAAAACCAATGAGGGAGTCTAATTTGATAATCTAACTGATAATCATTAATTTTGCTCACAATATGATACATTTATTCACTGCTACAAATTATATCATTTACAAAACTTTTGCTCTACCATACCCAGAGCAAAAAGATACTGGGTACAGCATCACAGACTAGAGTCATCCATAAAATGATCATTTATCAGGGTGTAGGATAGGATGGATAATTGTAAGTAAACTGTAGTATTTGTGTTCCCTTTCAAAGGGGAACTCGCACTGCGTCTAGCAAGACACTATGGGGAATGAGAAAGCATGGAAGAAAACGTATTTAGCTCATATCCATCGATTTCAGCATTCCAATTATGCAAATGTCGAGGGGATACGCGAGCGCTGGGGGGACTGGCCCAACTTCAAGATCACAGACAGGACCCAGAAGAGCTAGTGTCACTTTTTTTTCCCACCATTTATCGTTACTGCTAGATGTTCCAAGTGGAATGGCTTTTAGTAATCCCCTGATAGGACAGCTTCCTTAACAGTAGTGTAGTCATGCCTCCACTCATTCTAGAGAATTATCCAGTTAAGGCCTTCACTATCTAGAACTCTTTCTTAAAACAAGCCTGTCGTTAGAGTGTTGTTAGGCTTTCGCTCATCTATTGAGAGTTGTTCGGTTGAAGCCTCCACTCCCTTGAGCTAACCACTGGGATTGTGAATTTGAATGGTCTAGCTCTCTTTGCTAAAGGCCTCTGCTCTCTTAATGTTTGCAATATAGAGTGGCATGGCTCTCTGTGAGCCTCCTCGTTAAGCAGCGTTAGCATGAGGTAATATTACCTCCTCTCGTTTAGAAAGACTTCCTGCCGAATTCTGCAATCCCTGACCTATGCCTGGATAGCTTTTTCCAGTGTCATGATTCTCTGGGAGCTCTCTGTTCTTGGTAAGGCTGTCTCTAGTATAATATGTAGATAGGCCTCCTCTTATGCTAGTCATCCTGTTGAGATCCCCTTTTCCAGCTGAGCTGTCTTGGGTTGAACATGGTTGATACTGCCCTTTCCTGAGAAGGGCTGTTATACTAAGCACTCCTTAGAATTCTCTGTACTTCTGTATCAAGTAACAAGTCTCTCTGTAAGCCTCCCTGATAAGTTAATTCTAGTGTATTATCTAGTAGTTCCCTCAATTAGAGGGTCATTACGTAGAGTACTTTGCTCCTTTGGGCTCTGCACAATCCACAGTAGCAAGTTGTTAGGCTGTCCATGAGTCTCCTTAAGATACTCCTGTAGGCTAAGTTTGGTACTCCCCTTGTTAGAGGGTCAGTATGCAGATTACCTTGCTCTCCAGAGCCCATATAGCAGTATTGTCTAGTGATGGGCTTTCAGCCTCCTGGATGAACAGTTTTTTTGGGCAGAGTCTGTGTAGCGCTCCCCTCGTTTGAGAGGGTTGGTATAGCGGTGTGTTTTGCTCCCTGGGGATAGTTAATGGTAGATCTTAACAACAATTATGTCAAATTAAAGGAGTTTCAGTAGGCCTCCTTTATAAACTTATTCCAGTTGGTCAATTGTTCCCTCGTTCTAGAGGTAGAGTTCTCCTCTGCAAGTCAGAGCAGAGTTACAGAGTTACTCCCCTCGCATGGAGGGTCGATATGCTAAGTCTCTGCATTCTAGTACCTCCGTCTCCAGAATCTGTTGTAAGGTGGTTACTGCCTGTTGCAATACCTTCTCATTGGAGGCCTCTGAATCTAGAGATTCTGCTTAGGCAGACAGGTTGTAGACTGACCAGGCTAGGATGACAGGAGTCAGCTTCACTAGTGAATCTAGGGGTTTAGGCTTTTAATCCCCTGAAGTGACAGATCAGGTCTCTATGCAAGCCTGGCCATATTCCCTTAAAGGAATCTTTCAGTATGTAAATGATTCCAAGCCTTTGAGCTCTGCCCTTGGGCCGAGTCCTACCACTTGGCCCTGCAAGGACTTTCCTCGTTTAGGGTATGTAGGTTGGTCAGTGGCCATGGGGAATAGTGTCACTGACAGCTTGCTGGTGCGTACCTTTGGGGAATCTGATTCTGACAGCGATGTCAGGAAAGTCAGCTTTTTTAGTGCTTAGTCACGGCCAATAGGGCACTGCATTCCCCTCAGCATGGCGGAGTAGATATTTGTTCCCGATAGATGTAGTGCGAGTTCCCATTCAAAGGGAATGTCTAGGAAAATAGATGTGACCTAGTTTCCCTAGGTTTCACGGTCACACTGGTTGAGACATCATAGGCTGTCGGTGGCCAAAACAAATGTTGTTTCAGACATCAGTCAAGCTGAAGCGTTCCCCATAGCGTCTTGTTATATATAGTGTCTCGTTCCCCTTCTCAGGGAACCTCTTTTACATTAGTAACCCAAGATGTTTTGTGTACCTGGTATTAGAGCATCTTTCCTGCAGTCATACAGCATCCCCAGCTGGAAGGGTCTCCCTAGAGCCGCTGTCTCAATCACATTCACTCCCACTGTAGCCATTCTAAACACACAAACACACACCAGTTATTGATCCTGAACACTTATTTTAATTCACTGACTACCAGTATTATCCAGGCTTCTGCAACATTAGTTCAGAGATGTTCTTCTGCAACATAACTAAATGCATTGGGTGGTGTGTTTAATGTTTTTAACTTAAAATCAAAGGACGTAATTTATACGTTTGTTAATAAAGTCTGACAAGCTTGTACAGAGATGTTCATGGGTGACAAAACTAATGTTTGATTAAAGTAACGTCTTTCTCAATAAACTTAATTTAAATAAACAAATATGCGAATATTCTTTTTCTTGTGAGCTTGGATTTTTGAAACAATCCATACTATTAAAAGCGCTTTATAAATGAAGATGACTTGACTTGAAAAATGTCCATCCCTAGTGGCAAACAGGATGCAGAACTCCAATAAACTGAAATTAAAAGAATTTCATAAAACTAAAGCGCATGTAAAAAATAGAAACAGGTCAAGACAAAGTTTGAAGAAAAGATTAATAAAGGCTTGTCTGAAAGTAAACAAGTATAAATACATCTTAAAGTTTGAAGGTTTTATACGCCTTACAGACATAATTGTTTTGTTGGCTACTTCTATACACTGTAAACAATTATTGTGATTTTAATGGTAAAAGACTGTAAAAATGCTACAGTAAATAAATGTGTTAATTGGTTAACGGGAAGTTTCCGTATTATAGTGAATAACTGTAATAGATCTAACATTACATTTAAAAAGTGAAAAATTGTAAATTGACATTCCCAGAATTCCCTGCATGACACTTCACATTTGATGTATTTTCATTGAAATAACGGTTTCTTCTTAGTTTTATGTACATTAGGGTATTTAAGTTTCACCTAATGTTGTTCAATTAATGTTTAATGCGTTTTATAATGTCATGCGTGTTAGAATGACGGTGTTTAGTGTTTGTGTGAATGACACTGTGCACCTTCTATATATTAATATTAACCTTCTCAGCTTATGGAAAAGCAGCTTGTGATGAGCTTTCATCATGTGATGCTCATCACCACTGTGATTGGTGGTTGTCAGTGTATTACCAAGGTACAAAACAGATATTAGTAGTATTTCAGTAGGTTAATAAATTATATTTATATCAGTTAATGAAATAAAATGTTTACTGAAGGTTTTAAGTAAAATGTGTAAAACCTAAAATGTTGCTACTGTAATTTTTTCTGGCAACCACAGCTACCATTTTTTTCTACCATAAATGTAACAGGCTATTTAATATGATATTTAATATATAGACCCAGGTGGAAGAACATTGTATTTATCTGAATTTAATAAATTTCACTTCCTGTAATTCCAATTCATTAGTGGTGTGTGGCCATTTCAATTAAAATTCACAATCACAAATGGATTTTTTTTTTTTTTAGAAATAATAAATATGATCAATGAATAATTTGATTTATACATTAATACAATATAATGCAGATAATATGTAGGATGATATATCTTGACATATTTCTGTGTGGTTGATAAATTAATAAAAAAAAACATTTTTACAAACAATGAACAAAAATTTATTATTTTATTTAAAAAGAAAACTTTGCTAAAGTGATTGTTTTGAACAAGTATTAACTTATACATCTAACACATTATTTTAGCTAAAGTAGGCTATCAATACTGTGTGTTTTTTGCCACGAGACGTGTGTCTGTGGGATTAAAGACCAACCTTGCCACCTAACTATTATTTAGTTTCACTCCTTTAGCCCCGCTTTAGCCTACCCTATTTCAGCAAGGAATCTTTGAGCCAGTGTGTAATTCTCTCTGAAACTACATCTTTTGTCTGTTCGCTCCCGTCGTAGTCTCTAGTGCTTCCGCATTTACCTCGTGTTTGACGTCTATCTCTTTTTATATTTATTGAGAAAATTAGATTACTTAAATCAGAAAATTGACAAATCGCATTGCCGTCTTTAAAGCCACATCTCCAAGCACTTATTATTACGTACCTGAACTGTTTCCGTGATTGTTCTCTCCTCGGACTGTTTTTGGTTTCGCTTTCAGTTACTCGCTTGTCTAACACGTGACAGCAGAAACTGAGGTGAAGTTTCACACTTTCTGCTTCCCGTAGTGACGATCGCGCCCTTCATCGCAGTCTGCGCCCCTGTTGTTCCTGATGCGTCCAGTAGGGGGAGGCTGTACAGCGACTCGAATTGAGTTACGGTATGTTAGTAAATAATCTTTTTTTTTTTATTAATACATTTGTTTATTTTGTATTGCAAATGAAAGGATAAAAGACATTAACAGGAGAGAAAAAATAAAAAAATAACAAGGGGGACATCAAAAGAGATTGAATTAGGCTACACAAATCAATACAATTTTAAATTTTGTAAATATAAAAAAATTAAAGGTTCTTTACAACAGACTCAATGATATTATTTATTTTAGAAACCTTTGAGTTTAAAGGTTTTGACATTTTCTTAAACGAAGAAAAAATGGACTTTATATCAGAGGAGAATATTCTTAAATCAGGATCATTGAATGGTTCTGTCTTTATGAAGATGAATCTTGAAGACAATGTAATAATACTGTATAATCAAGATTTTTATAGTTGAAATGAAAATCTGACAAAAAATAATAGATTTTGTCATTTGTATGTTAAATAAACTGCTAAAGTTCTTGTTGCTTAGCAATGATGCAACATTTATTATTTATAAACGATTAGCTTGGTAGATATCAATTCATTTCTATATCAATGGATGGCTCTATAATTTATTTCGAGAGACAAAAAGTTCTTGACGGTGAGGTATATGTTCTATCTGGCTTAAACTTAGCTAACACGTGTAGGTTTAGCTGCCCCTAGTCTACTCACTTTAAAATTCATTTTCTTTTGTTGCCTGTATTTATCTTGCGTGAGACGACCTCTTCTGGTAAGACCCTGTTTACTTCTTGCATTAAAACATACTCCACATGGTTTCTTGGGCAACATTACCGTAGATATTGGAAATATATGAACTTGTTTTTTTACAGTCTATATGGTGTGAACACACAAAAGACACATTTATAGGCATATATGTATACATGTATGTAAATCTATCGAAGTAAAGAGTTGAACTGCACACTCACTCAAATATTTTTATTATTTCCAACATCATTTTTTTTAAATAGCTTACTGGTCTGGACTAGGGTATGTACCTATATCCCCATATAGGTCGAACTGGATTAGAATGTTTTTTTATGCCGCGTTCCAGGCAACCTGTAACCCTTGTTTTTCCAACTCGTAACTGGGAGTACATCGTTCCAGGCAACCTGTAACCCTTGTTTTTCCAACCTTATACCCGTGAAAGTGCACTGGAACGGCAGTCAAACCCGTTCCGATAAAACTTTCTTCTTTTCATTAACATGTTTTTTTATTATGGATGCTCATTTTCAAGCATGCTTTTTCTCCACGCAAATCTGCGATTTGGAACAACAAATATATCACGTTTAAAAATAAATCTTTATTTTTTTCAGAAACTGGTACAATAATTGTATAATTTTGTTCTCACAGTTATTTAAGAATAAAACACTTTGATATGTTAAAAACACCGTTTGATATGTGCTGTAGTGAGTAATTCAGCAGCTCTGTCTGTTTGAGGAATAAACTGAATGTGATTTCAGTCACACACACGGTTGAATTTTAGTTTAAAGGGGTGGTAAAACACGATTTCACTTTTCTAACTTTAGCTAGTGTGTAATGTTGCTGTTTGAGCATAAACAACATCTGCAAATTACAGCGCTCAAAGTTCAAAGCAAAGGGAGATATATATTTGCTTTTAAAAAAGTTCTAATTAGACTACAGCAAACAGCCGGTTTTGGACTACACAACATTCATCCGGGGTTGCGGACGTCAGTAAATCCCATTATTTACATAAACCCCTCTTCCGAGAATACGGGGCGAGGCCATTTTATATTGCTGTTTTGGAGATGAGTTGTCGCAATGCCGTCGAAACGCTGCTGTTATTTTCATCCCGGTTGCAGGTCCACTTTGTTCAGCCTTCCTAGGGACGAGGGAGTTAGGGATCAATGGTTAAAATTAATTTTTAACTCTGCCCTAATTGTGACCCAAATCTCGCTCTCTGTGCTGAACATGTTACGGAGGAAAGCTTTCACAATCTTCGCGAGCTGAAAGATGGAGCAGTTCCAACTTCCAAAACAGAAGCTTTTGTTTACGGGCCACAACGTATGATTTATTTTTCGTCGATGTGTTTTCTTGTAATAGAGCTCGGGCAAAGATGTTATGGAACGGTGCATTGTGGGTAACGGCGACCATTTTAGAGGCAACGCAAAGGCCGGTTTGGAATAATTAATAGTGTAACTGGCCGGTTTCCACCTGCACCGAGAAAGAGTTATGGACCGTGAGAAAAAAAAAGTTGGCAAAACCGTACACTGACAAACTTAATAATGAAGTCAAACCACGCTACTTAAAAAAATGTGAGGATATAGGCGGAATCGATCCCTATGAACACAGAGTGGGTGTAATACGTTTACCAAGCCTCAGTTCCGCTGATATTTGCTCCTAACATTACCTGCTCTGTGGAGTGAGCGCTTACACCTCCAATCAATTTAGAAACTTAGTCACTGGAGGCTAACCTGCAGTTTAAAAATGGATGAGTGCAAGATCTGCAAATCTACAAAGTAAACGCGGAGAAAACAATCGTTCGCACTAACGTTAACCAAGCATTGCGCACGCGCACACACACACACACACACACACACACACACACACACTTGTCAGATTCTGTGAGATATGAAGCTTATCTATGCGTTTTTGTTACACTTCAGGAGTAATTACTCACCTATCATATGTGCAATAATCCACTTTTTTCGTCCGGTTAGTTCTGTAATCCGGTATAGTATTGAAAAAAACTAACATGATTTATGAGGCGTTTGCCCTGTCGATCGTGAGACCGATTAGGCTACAGCAGTTCACAATACAGCAATACTGAACCATTTTCCTGTGGCTGGATGATGTATTGAATATTCACAGTGGTTTAGCAAGTTAAGCAAGATTATGAATATTGCAATAATTTAAATGTGCTTTTTATCAAGTTTACTAATGTCATTATTAGACTAGTTTCACAATCCATCTTGTCTCAAAACTCGCAATGAACCATTTTTCTTAAAATAGCCTAAATTAAACCTAATATTATCAAACGTTACAAATTTAATTACCTACTGCTACTAGTAGTACATCTACTTCCGTACCGCGATTCCCACAATGCATTGCGACGTGACGACACGATCCCGAGCTCTATAGTTCATATTGTTAATTGTTGTAGCAAGGAAGTAAACAAATGACAACGCTGTTTGGCTCTGCTGGTTTGTTAAATGCTCATTCCTACTTAACGTTATCCGACAAACACCTAACGTTGCAAACTTTTTTTTAATCTCAACAGCGAATTTGGAATTAGTGTAAATTATTCTTTGACTAGAGCTTTTATGTTTATCTACATGCTTGTTTATCTACAAGCATGATAAACATGGTTCTGTGTTTGATTTGGCTACTGTAGTAAAGCCAATGTTTAGTGTTTGTTTTGGGTTAATAGTTCTGGCGACAGATATTTGGCTACAATCGTTCTGAAAATACAAAAGTAACTGTGCCATACAGTCAGTAACGATCAGATCCGCAGACTTTACTAAAATAATTCCCTTTGAGGACTGTAGTATAATTTGTAAGAACGATTATATGAAATTCTTGTTTATGAAGCTTATTTTTTGTAATTCTATAATAATTAGTACAATTAAATAACAGCGTATCTAAAAATCAATGAGAGAAAAACAAACCTTTCTGAAAAGTCGTTTAACAGCCGTTCTTGAACAGGTTCTGCTCGATCATCTTCACTAACGTTTCCCCGGGTCCGATTGGTTTTATTAATGCCATTGTTTATAATACACCAAAGCACAAACTACCGGTAAAGGTACGGGCGTGACGTTTCCGGAAACCGTGCACTAGACGGTTAGCGCATAGCAGCACACTGGGCCAGCTAACCAATCTGAGCCCATTGTGTGTTTTTGAGGGACTGGCTTCATAGAACCCGGAAACCATCAGACCGTTTTTACAAGGAGGGGCAGAGCAGTGTAGAATAAAGGTAAAATATATGAAAAATAATGCAATTTTTTAAAAACGAAGCATGAACATGTTACAGTGCACCCCACAAACACAAGCCTTCGAAAAAATGCGTTTTACCACCCCTTTATTACATTTGTATTTGCCGCAAGAAGCCATACTTTACTAAATATGATGACATACTTTACTAAAAAAATGATATATATGTATATAGCATTTTTTTTTTTTGCTGCCAAGAGTCAAATATAGATATTGCATATATTATAAAATTGAATGATAATACGATTATGAATAAACTCACAGGAAGAACGAAGTCAAAGAATGAAGTTAGACCATGCGTTTCTGCAGCAGAATTTGGTCGTGAATTCAGATCACTGCTGTGCATTTACTGAAAACACCTTTATTTGCTTCCCGTCACTCCTTCAGAACACAGATGAAATCATTCAGAAACCGGGAATAAATCACAGACAGAAATACAGAAATATTAGGGTTCCCATTATAATAAATGACCAAATTCTAAAGCTAGGAGGGTTGACCAAAGTCTTATATCAGAGTAATCGTCTATCAATAGCAGTGTGCAATATATTATAACTCTCTTTGTTATAAAGGGACTCAGACATACATTTTATAATGATCACTGTGAATCTAACAGAGAGAGAGAGAAAAAGATGAGGAAGAGTTTTCGCCTGAACCCGGCCATTTTCCAGCTGTAATCCTCCAGATCTTCTTAAGATCAAACCTGTGTCTCTGCCATTGGAGAAAGAGATCCTCAACGAGCGTCAGCAGCTGTGTCTCATTAACCGGGCCTCATTAACCAATCACAGTACAACTTCGACTCGCTTTATTGGGATTATAAGAGCGTGTAAAAGTTGAGAAATGCTGGACTCGGACAGTGAGGTTCAGGTTCTGACGTCCTGAGTGTTTAGAAATATGCAGATTGTGATGGATTTTCTGCTGGATTTAGTGCCAAAATCATATTGCTTACACATTGGACTTTACAGTTCTGTGTGTGTTAAATATTGCAGTTTGAACACTTTCATTACGAATAGAGTGACTGTGTTTCTAAAACAGCTCAAAGTTTCAATAGTATCAGTCACTCTCAGCCTAGAAAGGAAACACTATTAGCGTAACGCCAGAACTTTATTGATTACGCCTTTTCAACATGTGGCCCAAATCCTGCTTTATGGAAGATTTATTTTGTGTTATTATGTTTGGCCTGTTATGAAGTGTATCGACTCTTTAGTGAAGTTAGTGATTGGCTTTTTCCAACCCCTGCTTCATGAAGCTTCCAAACATTTACCAGTTTCTAGTGTGGAATCAGCGGTTCAGAGATCGATAAAACTCACCAAGTCACGTGATTCAGCAAACAAGGCTTCGTTACGTCACATTATTGTTCCCAACCATTTCCACATTCGAACCGTTGATCTGGGGTGTATTCCAGAAAGCAGGTTATGTGACTTACCCGGGTAAGTTTAGGAGTAAGTAAACGGATAACCTCTGCTTTCGGTTCCAAAAACGGAGGAAACTTTCGGGTTATGTAAGTAACCATATCAACTGACTCTCTGAGGATAACCTGCTCCGGAGCTGCTTATGTTGCAGGGTTAGTTTGTTTCAGAGAGGTTTCCGAGCATGGCGTGTCCTTTTGATGAGGATCATGTGGACGTAGAGGCACAGATTATACGGGGTTTATAGAGGGTGATAAGACCACGTATCGATGTCTTTTCTTATCCTAACGAATATTTGGAGGAGCGCTATTGTTTTTCTAGGGAGTCGTTAATTTATTTAACAAACCTACTAAAACCACATCTCAAATGTGACAAACCGCGGGTCAGCGCTTAGCGCCCAACAAATTCTTTGTATTGCTCTGCACTTTTTTGCTACGGGGAGTTTTCTCTACAATGTGAGCAATGCAGAGCATGTGGGAAAGGCAACAGTGTGTAGAGCCGTTCGTACAGTATGCATGGCACTGAAACGGTTTCTACACACTTTTGTACAGTTCCCTGGCCATAAACCTGTGCGCTTTATTAAAGAAGAATTCTACAGGGTTGCAGGTTTGATCTCAGAAATTCTGTCATCTACTTCAATGAAATGACATTTCTTAATAGGTTTATTTTGACTGCGCGCACACACACACGTAAAGGCTACACAGACTTCTTAAACTTGAAATTAATCTTAATTTCACGGTTCCCAAACGTGATTGGGTGCATAAAGCTCCATCTATCAATGAGGGAGACTATGTTAATAGGAAGTCTGTGCATAGCATCAATGTGCAGGTATAGCTATATTTTGGCTCCTTAATATTGGTGTTACAAATAATAAACTTATTGTTCTCCACAGGTAATATGTGATGCAACCCACCTCATCACTAATGTTGAGGCAAATGGCCTGGGTCTGTACATGATGCCAGAATATTTAGAGAGTCATCTCTGTGCAACAAATTTCAACAGGGTACGTTTTGTTAGACAAATGCTTGTAGTCTTTATTATATTTACAACACACCTCAAACATTACAGGACACGTCTATGGTTACTTGCTGGGGGACAGAGGATACCCTTGCCTCCCCTATATGATGACACCCTACCTGATCCTGAGCCCGGACCACAGACACGCTTCAACCGGCCTCACAGCAGAACACGGGCCAAGCTGGAGATGACAATAGGCATTCTGAAGGCGAGGTTTCAGTGTCTGCGTGGGCTCAGGGTCACTCCAAATAGGGCATGTGACATCACAGTTGCTTGTGTGGTACTTCACAACATTGCCACAATAAGAGGAGAGGCATCCCCCTGTCCTGATGAAGATGACCTAGAACAACACCCATTGAATCTGGCAGACCACAGAGATGGCAGAATGCTTAGAGACATGATTTGTCAAAATCACTTTATTTAAGGTGTTCTATTTCTTTATATCCTGAAATAAAAGAGACATGACAGATTTGTATTATTGCTTTATACACACACACAAAAAAAAAACAGATTCATGTTCACATATGATTCTCACCTTAAGGCGATGCTCCGGTAGTTCTTTTTCAAGTTTGGCCTGTTTAATGGCCAGCCTTTTCTCCTCTAGCTGAAGCGGTATAAGGTCCATTTGAGTTTTTTAATTTGCCTTAATAGATGGACCTTATACAGCTCCTTTGCAGACAACTAGGAAGGCAAAGAAAATAAGATGGTTAAAGAAGAAAATCTGCCAAATAGTAACATTATGTAAATAAGGACAACCAGGGACAAGTTCTTCCACTGCTAAGATTATGTGTAGAGGTAGATGGACCCTCATCTGCATGTACATCCCAGCTAGATTCTGTCTTTTCACTCCATCTAAAAAGCTATGCATTGTGCAGTATATGCATCATACCTCTGTGGGTCTCCCAACACTTTCTAATTCAGTCACAGCAGATGTGGTCTCTTCATCGTCATCGAGTGGAAATATGCAAGGTTACTTTGTCTGGCAGACAAAGTGAAATATCTAAAAGCAACTGGTTCTTAAAATGCATCATTAACAATTGTGACAGACTGTGTGGTTTCAGGAGGATCCAATAATACAATGCGTCCATCAGCAACTGCAAGAAAGAAAGATACTCAATGTGTAAATTACTATGTATGGCAGACACTGAATAAAGGCATTAGGAACATGCAAGAATAAAAAAAAAACAGATTACTGTATACAGCATATGCTGTAAAATAGAATATGCATAATGCACAAGTGAAACAATGACTGCATTTGGGAAGCCTTCTTCCTAATGACAAGAGTTAATGATCGTTTTGTCCAATGACTAAATAATCATAAGTACTAATATGGTATACCTACATTGTACCAAGTCACTTGAGTTGTTGTGGGAGGTAGCAAAGTCTGACGAAGTGTAATAGAAAGAAGTCCACCTCCACTCACCCCATCTGAGGAGTTGGCTCTTTCACTTAATAAAGGTCGCCCTTTAAGGTTATGTTAGTAAAGGCCCTTACGGGCCTCACCCTTCTTTCTATTAGCTATATAGGAAGAATACTGTAAAAGGAACTTAAGACATTGATTTTACAACAGTTAAAATAAAATATTACCTTTTTGGCGAATGTTTTTGTGTTTCATTTTGACATGGGAAAGAGTTCTTTTGGCTCCAGAAAGATTACACCTTATAAAACAAGAGGCCTAAATATTTCTTGTCAATATACATTGCACTGTATTCTTAAGAAACTGATGTAGAGAAAAGTAAATGCTTCTCGAGTCATGCCACATGCTCAAAAAGACAATTGTTCAACTTTGCAAATTAAAAGAAAGGCAAGCATATTTAAAATGTAATAAAAAAAAAACTTACGCATTTACTCTGTCAGTTATTTTCTGCCAAGCCAATTCGTGAGCTTAGAATTATAAGGTTCTATCTCCACTTTTGGTCGAAATTGAGTTTTTGACATAATCTTATCCATTAGGTGTTTATTAATGCCTGTGTGGTGTTATTTTTGTAAAAAAAAAATATTTTGTTAGTAGTTATTAATAAAATAAAAAGGTTCCATCTCACAAAACAGCAGGGATGTAAAAACTTTGATGCTCAATATCTCAGAACTACCCCAAACGGAGATAGAACCTTATAATTCTAAGCTCACGAATTGTCTTTCACTCACATATGCAGCTGTATTGCTTTTTTTCATTATAATGGGCTTGAACTCCTCATAAGCCAACATTAAAACTTCTAACTCCACTTCGGAGAAGTACGCGACACGTAACTTTTCACCCTTAGTTTCCATGGTGACTCCTGAATTCGGCATTCCATTGAATGCCTTTATATGTTCGCCGTGCACGCGCATTAACTCGAGGTTATTAGCAGTAGGTTGATTAAACTAACTCGTCACAGGTGTTTTGGAACCGACATACCCCGAGTAAGCAGGTTTTGGGTTAATCAACCCATAGTTCAGGGTTAATCTGATGGTAAATTAACCCAGCTTTCTGGAATACACCCCTGGAGACGCATGAACGAGTGTCTAATGGTTTTAAACACACACACACACACACACACACACACACACACACACACACACACACACACACACACACACACACACACACACACACACACACACACACACACACACACACACACACACACACACACACACACAGGATTATCAGACGTGCTGCTCTTTAACACTCAGAAACCAGAGCCTGTCAAACTGAACTCTACCATGAAGGATCTGACTGAAAAGTGTTGAAGGTTTCATAACAATATGATTCATGCGATATGTTCCACATATGAAGTCAAACGAAAGCTTTTGTTCAGTGTGTGTGAGTGTGAGTGTGTGTTTATTCAGTCATGTCTGAGACTAATGCACTAACACAACCGTGGAATTTTTGGGTTTAAATGTTCTCTTTTTTTTTCCGTAAAAGTTTCAACTTGTCAATTTTGTTGGTTTCAATATCACATTAAAGATAAAAAAAGATTTTTCTTAGATTCACTTTTTAATCTCAAAAGCTGCAGTTTTAACAGATATGTGTAGATGTTTTACAGCCATTGTTCATCTAAAACACAAGTCATTATAAGTGACATGCACAATGTTATTATTTTTATACATTTAGGAATAGTTTTAAAATAGTTTTAAAATGTATTTTAAGTCAAAAGTTTATAGAGTCTGTGGTTTAGATTTTTTACAGTCCCATGTTCTGTTGAATGAAGTTACTGCGATCTCTGAAGGTCCAGATGAAGAAGATGCAGATTTGTTCACACAGGTTGAGTTTATACAGCCGCTCCACCTGATAACATCATCACACAAAACAAAATCACATCGAAGGAAAAGAAATGGCTCATAAATGCTCAAGTTTACAATTTTAGATTTTAGTTTTTACAGTTAGTTATGACATATAACTATGAACAAGTTATTGTCCGTTACTGACCGAACACTGCAAATCATATACTCACGTTGCGCTCTGTGTCTGTAAACGAGTAAACAGGCTTCTGAACTCCTGTGAAGAAACACACACTTTAAGATCCGTTCAGATATGAACTCAAAAACAATAATATCTGTCATGAACAAAGTCATAAAACTGATACCTGTGTGTGGAGCTCTCGTTTCTGAAGACGCCGTTCAAGAAACTCTTTGAGAAAAAATAACATGAGATGTGAGTAGTTATATAAACACACTTAAGAAAGATTACATACACTAATACTTCAGTAACACAACAGCACATATGTATTGTGCATATATATATATATATATAAATACATATAAATACCTCTAATACACTGCGGTCATCAAATCGACGCCAAATTTCATCTTCACATTTGATGTCTGCATTATAACGTCTGACACCAGTAAGTGTTTTACTGTAGTTTACAGCGGCATAGAGCTCATACATATGGCAGAAAACCTGTAACATCAGGAGGAATTATGTTCATTATGTTAATTATATATTTACATTATACTACATTACATTATTACATCCTAAAACCCATCAGATCTTCTGTTTTAGGAATCAAATTTTTCTTTAATTTGCATCAAGTTTAATAAAAGGAAAGATGGATTGAAAACGTCTCAGGTTAAGACTGTAACCCTAGTTCCCTGAAAAGGGAACGAGACGATGCGTCGATGACGCCTTGGGAACGCCTTCACGTGATTACCTCTGAAGCACTTATGTCAACTAGTCCAATGGAATGAATGAACGCCACGGGCGGGTGACGTCATGACCAGGAAAGGATATAAGCACATCCGGTGCGTTACTCGCGTTAGCTTCTAGAGCTGAAGTCGATCGCAGGGATGCAAGAAGTATGGCAGGGCGACGCATCGTCTCGTTCCCTTCTCAGGGAACTAGGGTTACAGTCGTAACCAGAGACGTTCCCTTTCGAGGGAACTCGCGATGCGTCGATGAGAATACCCAATACGCCGTACTTAAACAATGCCAGATGATAAAACTGTCGGCAAACTAAGAAGCACCTGGGAAGCTGGGGCAGCATCCAGGTCCAAGCTGTAAAACCTCATGAATGTGAGCGGTGAGGACCAGCCCGCCGCATCACAAACGTCTCGGAGAGAAATCCAGATAATAAAGCTTAGAAGCCATATTCCCTTTTCCTGGTCCGATAAATGGGGGAGGACAGAAACCTGCAGCACAATAGGCCTCGGAATAATGGTAGGCACCTTAGGAACATATCCATGTTTGGGGTAAGATTGCCTTGGCCATCCCCTGTGCACTCAAGGCAGGTGGGGACCGAAAGAGCCTGAAGGTCTCGACTGCTAGACGAAATAGCTAGCAGAAGATAGTCTTAAAAGAAAGGGACTTCTCTGAGACCAAATCTAAGGGCTCAAAGGGAGCCCCAGATAAGCCTTATAGAACCATTGCAAGGTCTTAAAGGGATAGTTCACCCAAAAATGAAAATTCTATCATCGTTTACTTACCCTCTATGTGTTTATTTGTTCTGCTGAACACAAAGGAAGATATTTGGAAGAAAACAGATCTCAATCCCCATTGACTACCATAGTATGTATTTTTTCCTACTATGGAAGTCAATGGGAATTGAGATCTGTTTTCTTCCAAATATCTTCCTTTGTGTTCAGCAGTTATTCATGTGGGGAAGAATGATATTCATAAAGAGCAGTCAGAACTCCTTAAGAAGGATTTCAATGAACTTTTTGAAACACTTAAAAGACTGAAAGTTAGGACATTCATCAGTGGACCACTCCCAGCAAGAGGAACAAACAGGTTTTCACGGTTGCTTGGGCTTAACACATGGCTGCAAAAAAACCTGCAATATAAAAGGAGTGAACTTCATTGACAACTTCAATCTTTTCTGGAGTCAGAGGCAACGTTTCAACAGGATGGGCTCCACCCAAACAAACTTGGTCCAAGAGTGCTAAAGGACAATATCTTCTTTTCAATCCATCATCCTTCTGCAGTATGTGCCAATCCACTCAACCTGAATGGCACACACACACCTGGACACAGTATGAATGACCACAGGACTTCACTTCAGCACCTGAATGGACATGCAGTGGACACATCACACAAGGAAAATGATAACACCACTCAGCCACAACAACCTCTGCTCACGGACACAATCTCAGCTGAGTCCTGCCCACAGAGCTCACCACAGACAGACTGTGACATACTAGAACTGCTAGAAGATTCAGCACCCAAGGACGACTTTCTGGAAAACAGCCAGGAAATCCAGGACAGCATATTACAGCCTCCGATAACACCAGAGCAAAGACACGTTATCCCTCTCTCCAGCATCTCCACTTCTGTGCTTCTCAGAGAAAATGGAACAACTGGTGTATGCTGGAACCAAACTATCCATCTTTTGCTGTACCTTTTAAATACCTCAAAACATGTTTAGCAGCCACCCAATGTTGTTATTGGTTCCCTTAGATATCTGGACAATTTACTAACAATGAAGCTTAAATCTGGACGAGTACTTGTCATCATATAGATTAACTGCCAATCATTTCACGATACCTCTTTAAGTCAACAGGTCACCTTCATTGTCAAATTTGACTTTAATTTCACACGGGGTTGATCTTGGTTTGCAGTGATCATATCAAATCTCTCCAAAATCTTTGAAATGTATCTTTCCTGATTCATTGTTACTTTACCATATTCTTTGCGTAAGTCAATGCCTAAGAAATGTCGAAGTTTTCCCAGATCTTTTACTTTGAATTTAATTCCAACATTTCCTTCACATCTCTGAGTATTTGATCATTACTTGCTGCAATAATAAGATCATCAACCAAATAATCAGTATGATTCTGTCTTCATCAATTTGTTTACTGTAAACACTAATGATCTGCTGATCTGAACAAAACCATTTTCAATTATAAAATCATTCAACATCTTGTTCCAATTGCGTCCAGATTGTTTCAGACCATACAGTGATTTATTGAGCATTACATACCAATTCTTCTCCTGTTCTGGACTTAAACTTCAAATCCTTAGTTGCTCATATAAATTTCACAATCTATAGAGCATGAAATATGCAGTTTTAAATCCATCTGATGTAACTCTAAATCATACTGTGCTGCAAGCTGCATTAGAACACCTACTGAAGTCATATCGGCCATGGCCCGGACTGGCCATCGGAGCACCCGGGACAATTCCCGGTGGCCTGGCGACTAATTTGGCCTGCTGCCAGCCAGCGTTTTTTTTTTTGTTTTTTTTTACTTTTTTTTTTTTTTTATATTAGGGCCTACCTTTATGGTGATCATGGTCTAATTCGTCATTCAATTAAATTATTATTAATATTATTATTAATAATAAAAAAAAATTATGAATCTGAGTCTTGACTGGCAAGGCTACGTTCGACTTTACGCCTCAGCCAACGGTTTTAAACAGAAAATGCGACAGCCACCCGATGATGGAGAGAAAACGGCCAGGTGGAGCAAGAGGGAAAGGCACAAAGAGAAATAAAGCACTCAAGAAGAGAGCAGCAAAATGTTGCAAAATTACTGACCTGTTCAGGAGTGCAGGTCAGTTTCATCTGTAAATACTGTAACGTTACTTTTTTCGTCGTTAACTCCTATTGAACGCTAGCAAATGAAGCGACATAGCGCCAGTCTAACATTACATTTCGTGGAGAAATCAAAACAAATGATGTGAAAACCACAGAAAACTCACAGATAGAATATATACTGAGGTAAAAATTTCTAAATGTTTTTTAATATTTTTATAACATGATTTAGTTTATATAACATACAACTAAGGGAGCTGTTTTGCTGATATCACATTGAAAATGTTACATTGAATTTATTGTTCAATAAACAAGTAGCGTAAAAATAATTTATTATTAAGTTACTTACATTTCAGACACTAAACCATATATTAATGTTTTTGTTCTATTACACCGACTTAAAATATTTTTAAGCTTTTGAACGAATCTTTTGTATGAATACTCACTAATTAGAGCTCACATTGTCGCCACCTATTGGCGGTTTAGTTTAATTGTTTTAAGTATTGCATTTTTTTATTTTTATTCAAACATTTATTTAAAACATCCATCTCAAAACATTATTTATTGCAGTTGTAATTGCAGTGCACATTATTTAATTTGATGGGTAACAGCCCTATATAGTGTCTTATTATTATAACTGAATTTATTGATCAAATGTAAGAATTTGACATGAAAGATGATGCATACATTTAATAAGGTAATACAAAAAACAGGGTTGTCCGTGTTTCAAAATTTTTATTTGGGTGTATGGGTGGGATAGGATGGCCTGGATGGGTGTAGGATTTCCCGGCCTGAAATTGTGTCCCAGTCCGGCCCTGATATCGGCAGTAGGTGAAAAGGTCTCATTATAGTCAATACCTGCCACTTGACTATAACCCTTTGCCACATACCTGGCTTTATATAATTCCCCATCAGGATTCTCCTTTACAGCATAAACCCATCTTCCTCCTACTGCCCGTTTACCTTCTGGTAGTGTTGTTAATGTGAACGTATTATTCTCTTTTAGAGAACTGATCTCATCCTTCATAGCCTCAACCCACTGCTCTGATTTTAAAGAGCCTAAGGCTTCCTTCAGTGTCTGAGGTACATCACATGCAACACGATAACAATAATCTATAGTCAATGGTTGATCTGCATCATCTTTGACCTCATAATCATAGTCTGCAAGGTACTGAGGGGGTCTTCTTTCTCTCTTTGGATATCTAGTACTGAGATCATTCTCTTTTTCACCCTTTGTACTGACTTCATCCTCAACTTTCATTCCTTGTGGAATTATTTTAGTCTTATCTAGTTTTGGTACTAGGATTTCAACCTCCTTCCTATGATCTAACTCCACATCCTCCTCTGTCTGAGTGTTTCTTTCATTTGTACTTTTTGTGACAAACTTCACCAGTCTACTTTTGAGTACTCTCCCTGGCCCTCATTTATCAAAAGTGCGTACACCAAATTTCGAGCGTATACCTGGCGTACACCCTAAACCACGGTGACTTTGAGATTTATCAATATGGACGTTGGCGTACGGCACGCTCAAATCCCACGCCAGCTCAGGAGGTGGTGTACGCACGTTTGAGTTAGTGCGGAAACGCGCAGAAACACAATTCCTAACACCACAAAATGCGCTGACAAACTAAAACATATGACAAAAAAACAACAACAACAACAACATAGGCTAATTATAAACTTCAGTGTAAAAATCTGTCAAAAAGAACCGGCAAAAGTAATGATTATGAATATGTAAAATATAGCAAGGAGATATTTTAATTGTTTATTAATAAAGAAGTGTTTTCTTTGTGTCGGCTGCAAAGATGAAGTTGAGATGCTGAATCGCGATCTTCGCAGTAGTGAACGCGCCAGAGAGAAATGCACATTTCAGATTACATAAGCAGAGAGCAGTCTGCAGTCTGTTTTCTTTCGTTTTGAATTGTTCTGTTTAAAAGTAGACATGTCTGAGGCACCTTATACGCTGAGTTTCGGTTTATTTATGAGATGAGCTCAGTTCACGCGTCCTCCGTTTCATATCATCTGCTATTTACTTTCCTATTTGTTAAATCCAGGTAGGCCTAATTGGTTGACGAAACATTGTTTAAAATTAAGATACAATTAATACAAAACGAAATTCAGTTTAAAGAAAGGTTTTGTGCTTTATGTTTGATGTCTCTGTGAAAGTTTTAAAATATATTTTAGTGCCGCTTTTAGAGCGCTCATGTCCGTATCATTGTTTTTTCCTCATAAATGCGAACACGAATAATAATAATAAGAATAAGAATATTACAAATGGACATGCAATTATTAATGTGAATGAATGGTAGGCTACTCCACATCACATCATCATCACTATTGTACATGATACGATATTAAATGCTAATTGTTTCAAAACACGTGCTGTAAAATAATGCATTGTGATAGGTCATTTGATCTCCACGTCGGAGAAGTTTCTCTTCTTTGCCGTCTTCCGTGTGTCCATGGCGTAAAATGAGGGCGTGGGGGAAGCGGAGACTTGAATATTTAGAGGCGTGTTATTCTAATGACGATCGTTTTCAGCCGCTGCATTTATCAAGGAGAGGTATTGCGTACACCAGGATTTCAAAGGTACGCACAGCTTCATACATCAGGCGGTGAGAGGAGTGTAAGCATAATCTTACGCCAACATATACGCCCGTTTCTACGCAAGAATGATAAATGAGGGCCCCTGTGTCTGGATAGAAAACAAGATAAGCAGGGCTATTCTTGTCATAACCAACGAATATGGCCTTCTCACATCTTGCATCCAACTTTTTCTTGTCATACTTGTATGCATAACACTCTAAACCAAACACTCTCATTTTGGATAGATCAGGCTTCTTTCCAGTTACCAGATAGTATGGAGTTTGTCCCAGACGGCTATTATAACATCTGTTTCTAATTATAGCTGCTGTCTGTACCGCATATGTCCACAACTCCTTTGGTAAATTACTCTCAATCAACATACATCTTGCCATTTCAAACAAAGTTCTCCAAGCTCCTTCAGCTGTCCCATTTTGATGGGGTGAGTAAGGAGCTGAAGTTTCATGTCTTATAGCATTTTTGCTAAGCAATGTCTGAAATACATTAGATGTAAACTCGGTTCCATTATCTGATCTTATACATTTAATTTTACCATACGGTGCAACATCAGCAATGAATTTCTCGGTTGCTATGGCAGTGTCACTCTTTAAAAAATAGGTAAACACAGCTCCTGAATAGTCATCAGTGAATGCTAAGGCAAATCTAAAACCATCTTTCCCTGCTGGTTCTATGGGACCAGCCAGATCTGCATGAACAAGTGCAATTACATCTTCTGCTTTCTCATCTAGATCTCTATTTCTGTTCTGAGCAAATTTGCATTGTACGCACACTTCACATTTCAAATTGGATCTGTCTATTTTACCTCTAATTTTCATCCCATCTGTAACACTCTCCAACTTTAAGACATCGTCATAATTACAGTGACCCAGTATTTCATGCCATGTCTGAATGTTGTAGCACGCATTACACTCATCAATCTCATTGGCTATAGTACTCAAGTAAAACAATCTGTCACACATATTAATATCAAAAGTTGTACCATTTTTGTGAATGAGTCGGTTCTGTCCCTCTTTGAAGATTACTGTCGCTCCGTGTGCAATTGCCGCTTTGACGGAAAAAATGTCCTGAGAAAATGATGGCACATAAAGTGCCTCGGTCAACATCATGTCCACAATGCGGCCCTTGTTATTTCTCAAACGCAATTTTGCAGTACCTTTCTTCAACGCGATACCACTGGCCCGTTCTCCATCAGCCAACTCCAGAATGTGGCTCTGAGGCTTGAAACTTGAGTCGAAATCCACGAACTTCTCAATGTCCGTAACAATGTGTTTAGTAGCTCCAGAATCCACCATGAGACCTTTCATTTCCACTCCACCAATCGGGACTTTATTCACCTGCTCCACCATAAACGCAAATGTGTGGTCCTCCTCTTCATCCATCATTTGCTTCACTTTATCCCGCTTTCTTCGACGACAGTGCACGTCCTTGTGTGATGTGCTTTTACAGAAACTACACCATTGTCTCCGTTCCCCACGATCCTCAGCAACCACCGTGCACTCAGCGGCTTTGTGGCCTTTCTGTCCACAGTTGTAACAGGTGAGTCTCATACTCCAATTGTCTCTTCCTTTAATTTTCATTACGCTGTCCACTACCGAACTTGCAGGCCCAAACTTCTCAGTGCTTTCATAGCTCCTCAGTTTAGCTTTAAAGTCGGCAAATGTTAGTTTTTCATCACTCTGCGTAATAAAAATAGAGAATGGTTTGAAAGTATCGGGTAAACCCTTTAGAATCATGGCAGTCAATAAATCATCGCTCAAAGTCTCTCCCGCATTCCGTAATGCTGTGATTGCGGTCTCCGCACGAATAATATAGTCCGTAACAGTTTCATTTTCACCTTTCTGAAGAGATGTCAACTCCGTATACAAACTTATCACACGTGGCTTCCCCTTTCCAGCGTAGTGATCTCTCAAAATCTGTAACGCCTTCTTGCCGTCATCAGCAGCCTCTCTCATCACAAGCGACAAACTCTTGTCATCTAATAATTGGATCAGCACTGCATATGCCTCTTCGTTCTTACTGTCTTCCACCTCCTCATCCTCATCGCCCACGGCAGAGGCTTCACCCAATATGGTGGATTTCAAACCCAGAAGACGCAACTGTGCCAGGAACTTCGTTTCCCACAGTTCGTAATTCTTTTCCTCTCCGTCGAAATATAAACGACTCCATCGGATCCCATACTCTTTACTGGGCCCATAACCTGTTGGCGCTGCCATCTCAGTTAGAGCTAGGTACCCGGTAACATGACGAAGGAAGAACTTACAACTCAGACATGATCTGGCGTTTTGCCTACACACACTCACAATAGAGCGGCGGCCACTTTATTAATGATTGCACACCTGTGTATGTTACTCCGCCCACATCATGATCACAGTCAATTAGAGAACACACAATTACATGGATCAACACTATTACACGCCAAACTAAGATCGCTGTGGGGACAAAAAGTACGACTGTTAAGTTAGCACTTTTAAACATCCGCTCACTTAAAAATAAATCACTTCTAGTCAACGACTTAATAACCACATACAACCTGGACTTTATGTTGCTAAATGAGACTTGGCTAGAAGACAGCTGCAGTGCAACAGTCCTCAATGAAACATCCCCTCCTAACTTTACTTTTATGAGTGTTTGCAGAGCGGGTAAGAGAGGCGGGGGCTTAGCTGCTCTTTTTAAAGATGTCTATCAATGCAAGCAAATATCATTTTGGAATTACCCGTCTTTCCAATATCTGGGTATTGTGTTAAAAGGTGCTCCACATATTTTACTTGTCATTATTTACAGGCCTCCAAAATACTCTCCAGCCTTTGCTGAGGACTTTACAGAACTGTTATCAACAATTTCCTCAGAGTTTGACTGTTTTGCCATTGCTGGAGATTTTGTATTCACATAGATAATGCAGAAACCAATATGGCAAAAGAAATCAAAACTGTTTTAAAAACTTTTGATCTGACTCAGCATGTACATGGACCCACACACAATAGTGGACACACTCTAGATCTACTTATCAGTAAGGGTCTAAACATCTCATCGATTGTTATTAAGGATGTAGCATTGTCTGATTATTTCTGTCACGGTATTCAGATCCAATGTTCCTTCTCGTCTCGTGTTTATGTTGTGGTATGAAAGCACGTGTGTAGTGGGCGTGAATGTGTTGTCATTCCTTGATCCGCTCCAGCTGATCATCATCATTCATCACCAGCTGCAGTCAATCTCCCTCACTCCTTAAATACTCACTGTTGTCTCATTCCCTTTGTCAGATCGTTGTTTGATGTCCTGGGTGTTGGTGTTCGCGTCTTGTTCCAGTTTTCCCGTTATTGTGTTCCTGTGGATTCGTCGTCTCGGTGTTGGATTGTTTCGTCTCGTCTTGGGCACTTCACGAGGATTCACCGCACTCTGACCATCGAAGTCCCTGCGTTATCTGTCCACACCCGTGTCATCTTCCTTTGTCTTGTCATCTAATAAATAGACGTAAAGAGATCCTATTTGCGATCCACAGGAATGCATTCCCCATCACCGTGAGAATCGCGAACCTGACCACTTCCCTCGAAAAGTGACAGGCGGGAGCGGAGCATGCGAAGAGAAAGCTTCTCCTCCATAGTGTATATATATGTATATATCAGACAGACAACAATAAATATTCACAGACAGTTTTGACACAGAGCGCTTTGCTGAGGCACAAAAGCTAACGCGGGTAACGCACCGGATGTGCTTACATCCGTTCCTGGTCATGACGTCACCCGCCCGTGGCGTTCATTCATTCCATTGGACTAGTTGACATAAGTGCTTCAGAGGTAATCACGCAAAGGCGTTCCCAAGGTGTCATCGACGCATCGCGAGTTCCCTCGAAAGGAAAAAGCAGCAACAGATTTATAGTCTTTGACTTCAGCAAGAAAATATAATGAATTTGAATGATCACAAAAGACTGTGTGTGTCTAAAGCGGTCATGATGTGTGTGTCTGTAAAGTATTAAACAGAATCACTGCAACAGACACTCAAATAACATCATGTCAGTACCGTGATATGAGGACGAATGGTCACTTCCTGGTAATTTCTACTGTAGCTCGACACATATGAGCTCTTCATCATCTCAGATCTCTTCAAATTAATAATCATGTGTTCTGGAAACTTCACCATTTCCATTTTCTGTGGAGAAAATAAAAATATATTAGTGCAGCATTAATGAATTGTGCTTTTTTTCTTCACAAGATACTTTCAGCATCTGAGGTAAATATCACAGTGAACAATTACTTGATTTTGCAGATTTCAGGGTTGTTTTTAATTAATCTATTTTCAAAGCAAATTTTTTTGTGTGAAATGAGGATCATAATTCCACACTTGGTGCGACTTGAAGATAATGGACACTAGAAAAGATACTCACAGTTTCAATGTCTGTAATTCTCCTACAGTGATCACAGTTCACTGAATCCACTCTCTTATTGTCACGAGCTTGTGCCTGTAAAACATCTTCCAACATTTACAAGAAAACAATGGGAAACGGAAGAAAGATTTCAGGATGAGACAGCAGAATAAAGTTGCTTTAGATGAGTATCTGTGTAGAGGAATCAGTTCTATAGAGATATTCAGAAGAGCAAAGATCTGCTCACCACATCCTGAGAGTTTTGAAGAGACACCGTCAATGAGTGAAAATCCTCCAAGGATTCTTCTGATTTGTGTTCATATGACCTGCATGTTCTTGTCTTCTTCATAATGCCCTTAAAAAGCTACACAGATGTGAAAAAAACAGACTTTAGTGATGATCCACAGATATACGTGTGCTCTCACTGTTAAAATGATCATTCTCTGCAGTTCAGCCTCCAGCACATTACACTGCTGATGATAAACCTTTAATTGTGTCTCATGCCAACAAATGATAGTCAAGGATCCGTGTGAAGAAAGTTTGTAAAGACAACGAAGAAGCGGGAGATTAAAACCAAATATGAGGCAATATTGTCTCTGAACTTTCTCTGAGAAACACTTCCAGAGCTGAACTGATGTGAGATGATAGATGGTCTTTATGAAAGAGACAAAAGATGACACAATAACCCAGCAGAAACTAGTTACCTCAGAGGATCCAGGAGTCTTTTCAAGGATCAAATCTAGAAGTTCTGCTGCGTCTCGTTGTTCATGAACTTTGGGTTTGATGGAGAGAATAACAATCAAACACTTATATTGAGTAACTTTTATATTTACTGAATGCTGGAAACAGCAATAAAAGAGACCAACCGTCTGTAATGCCGAGGATCCTCTTGATCCCTGTTGCTGAAACTGCCTTTTTCTGTTGCGTTTCTAATTCAATGAACAGTTTATTCAACTCTCCAGCCAAGTCTCCATCAGATGAAACACCATCTCGGTCCAAACTACAGAAGACAGTGAGTGTTTATTGATCAGCTGTTTGCCATGTTGTTTCCACTGCTGGAAGTGAAAGATGTTTCTTTACTTCTCGACATGTTCCCTGAATCCCTTCGTCATGAAGAGCGTCTGAAGAACTGCATTCAAGAAGGAGGACCCTTGATTCTCCAGCCCACGGTATCCTTACATGAGACACACATTAACACTGACAATCCAGCGGATCAGAGGAACTCCAGAAACACATCCAGATCTTACCAGAAACCACTGGAACTCAAGAGTTTAAAGCTAATGTTGACTAGCTGAAAATGAATAGATCTGGACTAAAAGGCCTTTTGATTCCACATATTCATCAGCTTTAACAGCAATGAGATGAAATGTGAGAAGAGAAGTCATTTATCAGCCCATGTGTGTTAATAATATCCATCTTCAGAAAACAAACGGAAACTTTGTAACAAACACAGACAGTAACGTGAGGCATAAATGTTGTTCATCTCCACAGGGTTTCAGGGACGGAGAAAGTGTTTTCTCTCAGTACAGCACTATTCAAATCATGATTCACATGCTCTTTATTAATGGAGATGTTCAGATCAGATGAAGGGTTCATGTCTTACTTCTGTTCTTGCCTGTTGAATCAGTCTTCTTTGTGTTCATTGAGAGACTCTGGTACATGGTGTATAATAGCAGTAGAACAGAATTTCATTACTAAATAACAGTAGTTATAATGTCAAACACCAATTATTTGTTATAAAACAAGTAGACAAAGAACAAATGGTGTGTGTTCACAGTGAAACCCCAAATAAAACACACACAAACTTTCCAGCAGCATCTCGTTGGGTCACTTCACTGGCCGTCATCAACCGCTGAACTTCACGTCTGTGGAGGAAAATAAAACACTCTTTTAATTGTGCAGTTCATAAATATCACCAGAATATCAGAAGAGAGTTTGAATAAGCTGGAGAGATATTGATGTTTCTCACATCCAGTCCAGAAACAGTTGACACACGTCACATTTATAAATGCTGTTCAAAGATTCTCTGAAGCTTACATCAGTTTAAAAAAATCTTATCAACACCAATTCAGATCTAATGACAAACCACAGAATAGCAGAATAATGTAAATATTTGACAGAATCAGATTCATTACCTCTGATCTTCTCCAGTGTCTACAGCTGCTGTAAGACAAAAAGCACAAAGTCTGAATAAAGGTATTTTGATTCCACATAAGCCAATCAATATTCATCAGCTTTTACAGTCATGAAATTAAATGTAATCTGGTAATGATCTTCTCTGATGGCTACATGTTCCCCTGCCATAGACCTTGACTGTGCAAAGTCCTGTCCAATCTATCAACCAATGTAATGCAAAGCCAATCAGCATTTTAAAACAGTTTATCTGCATGATACATGCAAAGATTCTGGAAAGAGACATAAAACCAAAGTAGGAGTGAACTAACCCACTGTACTTATGTCTGTAATATAAGTTTATTCATCTAGAACTGTAGTTTCACCCTAAAAATTACATTGTTATAAAAACGAAGCACATACACTGAGATTCAGAACCTCCTGGAGACCAACGACCCTCAGAGCAAGAGAGCTCTCCCTTAAAGTTAATGTCTGAAACACACAAATACAACTGTTGTTGTTTCTCACAACCTCCATATGACTGCAACAATTCAACAGTGTTAAAAACAAAAACAGAAGTTGGGCAGAAAAAATATATGACTCACCAGTAATCAAACTGCCCCGTCCCTATAGAGGAAACATTTGATACTGATTAACCAAGATAACAAGTTACCGCTTACTCATTCTCACACAGCTTCTCGTGTATTTCTCATGTATTTTTCCTACAGCTGATGAATGATCACCATACCTCTGTGACAACTTCAGTGACGTCACTGTATACGGTGTAGTCGAGTTTCCCCAGCGCTGCACATCTGATCTCATACTCGGCTTCTTCTCTCAGATCAGTCAGAGTAACTGTGAGTTGATCCTTCAGCACAGGTTTAGATGACCAGAATTTATCCTGTTTCCGTTTATACAGTAATCTGAGCTCCACTGTTTCAGGACATGATGGAGGAACCTTCAGAACCACACATATATCTTTGATCTCTTCAGTGATTGGACAGGCTGGTTTGGATGGAGGAATAAAGCAAACGGCTTCATCACATTCACTTTCATACAGCAGAATGCAGGAACCTGGATTATTCTTCATTTCCTTTGAGGACACAATGAACTTGGCTGGTTTACGGTCTTTCGAATCAATCAAATTCTTAAATATCTTCAAGTTGCTCCTAATGGTCTTTTGGATTTCAGGAGTGAGCCAAGACTTCTGCTCTGGATCAGGACTGTTCTCATCAGTTTCTACATTTGTTGAAGGATTCAGATAGAGGGTTTGTTTATGAAGCAGAACATCTGACCAGTCCAATGATGTGAATGTGTAGCAGACCAGATTTCCAACCTCCAGATCCATCAAAATCAGATCTATGTTGTCTTCTACCTGTGCACCAGCATTTTTCAGTTGTCTGAGGACCGATTTAATGATATTAGACTCTCTTTCTCTCTCTTTCAGCCATTCTGCAAGGTCTCGTCCTCTGAATGGAGATTCATCATGTTCTTGTAGAAGATCATTCAGGTCAGTTTCCTTCATCACGTCTCCACGGATGTTTGGCAGCAGAGAGCCGAGTTTCTTCATGAGTCTCAGTTTGTACGTCACAGTTTTGCTTCATTTGCAGGATTTTATCATGGAATTCAGCAGAAGTCGAAGCAGACGAGTCTTCCAGAAGATCATTGCATTTCATCTCAGTTATATTCAAACTCTCAATCACCAATTCAGTTTTAATGATTAGATCTATGCTGATGTCTCTCTGAAGTTTGGAAGCTTTTGAGAGAAGTTTGTCCAGAGGAAAAAGCCAAACTCTCAGAGGAACCGCCAGCTCTTTCTTTTCTCCCAGCAGGTTTGGAAGATCAGTGAAAATCTTCAACGCAACTTCAAAAGAGGTCGGGTTAGACGGTAACTGGAAGTCACCATAAAACGTGCATGTGAATTTTTGGACTGCGTTCTTCTGAGCGTCATTCATCTTCAGATTGCTGTTTGCATCTACTGAAATTAATTTGAGCTTCTCAAAGGCCACTTTTGCTTCTCCTTCTACTGTCTTTATTTCCTCATCTGAGGAAACTTCTCTATCAAACACAAAGCAGGCGTCTGCTCCATACAGCACTGCTGTCACTACATGTGTCGCTGCGTCATTATCAAGCACCTCATGATGAACTATATTTGCAGGTGCCAAGTGGTTCATGCTCAGTTCTTCAAACCTGCTGGTTGAATGATAATGTAGCGTCAGTCTCTGCTGTTTGAAAGACTTCTTGGTGTCGTTGAGATATTTGGCTGCTCCAGTGACATTGACGAGTCCACCTAAAACACTCAGTTTCAGAGAGCCGTCAATGTTCAGTAAGGCTGATTTGTCCTGAATGGAGTCTGAAGCCAGGACTTTGAAATTTGTGTTAATTTGGGGACGGACTCGTAGACTCTGCTGTAGCTTTTCTTGATCCCACAGTGTGATTCCTGCAAAAGTATAAATTGTTTAATACAGTTGAGTCAATATTTATGTATACAACCACAATATTAATTAAATGATTCCACTGTAAGGCTTTGTGCATCTGTTGCATAAAAAAAAGCTTTCTGCAGTGTGCTTATAAGGTACATTCTTATTAGGTCACTTTCCCTACCAATAGACACTGGGGAATGCGTGATCAATCTCCTTTGAAATATATGTCAACACAATTGGTCTTTAACACTTACAGAAATGCAGTAAATTCTGCAGAATGTGCAGAAAAACCTATGAGGAAGTCTAATTTGATAATCTAACTGATAATCATTAATTTTGTTCACAATATGATACATTTATTCACTGCTACAAATTATATAATCTACAAAACATTTAACCTACCATACCCAGAGCAAAAAGATACTGGGTAAAGAATCACAGACTAGAGTCATCCATAAAATGATAATTTATCAGGGTGTGGGATAGGATGGATAATTGCAAGTAAACTGTTGTATGTATGTTCCCTTTCAAATGGGAACTTGCACTGCGTCTGACAAGACACTATGGGGAATGAGAGAGCATGGAAGAAACCTTATTTAGCTCGAATCCATCGATTTCAGCATTCTAATTATGCAAATGTCGAGGGGATGCATGAGCGCTGATACATGTCGATGCCTCCCATTGAAGAGACGCTTGTGAGCTATCTCTCAAAGGGGAAACATTGTCACTGAAGGCTCTGACCCTGCTGTCTAAGCCCCTTGGAACAACATTGCTTAAATGGCAGGGCATATGTGCTGCAAGCATAGCAAGCAGATCTGCTGAGGGACCTGGACCAGGGTCAGGGTCTTTCCCCTGATGCGATGGCTGAGCTCTGCCACACCACAGATATCGCTCTCTGAGCCTGTAAACAGACTGGTGCCGTGATCAGCAGATCGATGGCAGCAATGGTGGCCACAGAGAGACATCAGTGGGTGAACCTGGCTAGCACCAGGGAGCTTTCTCCCCGATGCACTGGTTTCGCCTTCTGAACTATTCCACACATCCATTGAGGCGATGGTCGATAAGTGTAAGGAGGCTAAGGTCTGGCTGGGCTGCCTTTAAAACATTCATAAACCACCGGCCCAGGTCCGTGCCCGAACTGCCGAGGGGACTGGCCCAACTTGAGCTCACAATCAAAGACAGGACCCAGAGGGCTAGTGCCGTTTTTTTTTCACCATTTAGTGCTACTGCTAGATGTTCAAAGTGGAATGGCGTTTAATAATCCCCTGATAGGATGGCTTCCTTAACAGAAGTGTAGTCATACCGCCTCTCATTCTAGAGAATTATCCAGTTAAGGCATTCACTACAGTATCTAGAGCTCTTTCTTAAAACAAGCCTGTTGTTAGGGTGTTGTTAGGCTTTCGCTCATCTATTGAGAGTTGTTCGGTTGAAGCCTCCACTCCCTTGAGCTAACCACTGGGATTGTGAATTTGAATGGTCTAGCTCTCTTTGCTAAAGACCTCTGCGCTCTTAATGTTGGCAATATAGAGTGGCATGGCTCTCTGTGAGCCTCCTTGTTAAGCAGCGTTAGCATGAGGTAATATTACCTCTTCTCGTATAGAAATACTCTCTGCCGAATTCTGCAATCCCTGACCTATGCATGGATAGCTCCGCATTGTCCAGTGTCATGATTCTCTGGGAGCTCTGTTCTTGGTAGTGCTATTTCTAGTATAATATGTAGATAGGCCTCCTCTTATGCTAGTCATCCGGTTGAGACCCCCTTTTCCAGCTGAGCTGTCTTGGGTTGCAGATGGTTGATACTGCCCTTTCCTGAGAAGGGCTATTATACTAAGCACTCCTTAGAATTCTGTGTACTTTTGTATCAAGTAACAAGTCTCTCTGTAAGCCTCCCTGATAGGTCAAGTCTAGTGTATTAGCTATTAGTCCCCTCAATTAGAGGGTCATTGCGTGGAGTACTTTGCTCCTTAGGGCTCTGCACAATCCGCAGTAGCAAGTTGTTAGGCTGTCCGTGAGCCTCCTTAAGATACTAACTGTAGGCTAAGTTTGGTACTCCCCTTGTTAGAGGGTCAGTATGCAGAGTGCCTTGCTCTCCAGAGCCCATATAGCAGTATTGTCTAGTGATGGGCTTTCAGCCTCCTGGATGAACTGGTATTTGGGCTGAGTCTGTGTAGCGCTCCCCTTGTTTGAGAGGGTTGGTATGGCGGAGTGCTTCACTCCCTGGGGATAGTTAATGGTAGGTCTTCTGGGGCCTCATTTAAAAACAGAATTATTTAAAGTTAAAGGACTTTCTGTAGGCCTCCATTATAAACTTACTCCAGTGCGTTGGTCAGTTCTCCCCTTGTTCTAGAGGGTCATCATGTTCTCCACTCCCGCAGAGCTACTGTAGAGTTACAGAGTTACTCCCCTCACATGGAGGGTCGATATGCTAAGTCTCTGCTTTCTAGTACTTCCGCCTCTGGAATCTGTTGTGAAGTGGTTACTGCCTGTTGCAATACCTTCTCATTGGAGGCCTCTGAATCTAGAGATTCTGCTTAGGCAGACAGATTGTAGACTGACCAGGCTAGGATGGCAGGAGTCAGCTTCACTGGTTAATCTATGGGATTAGGGTTTAAATCCCCCTGAAGTGACAGATCAGGTCTCTATGCAAGCCTGGCCATATTCCCTTAAAGGAATCTTTCAGTATGTAAATGATACCAAGCCTCTGAGCTCTGCCCTTGGGCCGAGTCCTACCACTTGGCCCTGCAAGGACTTTCCTCGTTTAGGGTATGTAGGTTGGTCAGTGGCCATGGGGAATAGTGCAGCTTGCTGGTGCGTACCTTTTGGGAATCTGATTCTGTCAATGAGGTCAGGAAAGTCAGCTTTTTTAGTGCTTAGTCACGGCCAATAGGGCATGCATTCCCCTCATCATGGTGGAGGATGTATTTGTACCCCATAGATGTAGTGTGAGTTGCCATTCAGAGGGAACGTCTTGGGTTATATATGTATATCTATTATCTATGTAACCTAGGTTCCCTAAGAAGGGGAACGAGACACTGCGTCGCACTGCCATTCTTTCGGGCTGTCACGTCTCCTTCAGATGAAGACAGGAATGACGTGTTCCTCAGGAGCCCTTTTATACTGACGGCCACACTGGCAGAGACGTCATAGGCTGTCGCCGGCCAATACAATTGTCGCTTCAGACTTTCCCCCATAGCGTCTTGTTATATATAGTGTCTCGTTCCCCTTCTCAGGGAACCTCTTTTACATTTGTAACCAATAAATGTTTTGTACCTGGTATTAGCGCATCTTTCCTGCAGTCATACAGCATCCCCAGCTGGAAGGGTCTCCCTAGAGCCGCTGTCTCAATCACATTCACTCCCACTGTAGCCATTCTAAACACACAAACACACACCAGTTATTGATCCTGAACACTTATTTTAAGACACTGACTACTTGAATAAACAATGCTGCTGCAACATTAAGACATAGAATAATAAAATAAAATATTAACAAAATATTTCTACATTTCAGTTGCTGAATTTGAATTGAGGTGGCAAACAGGATGCAGAATTCCAATTCTAGCTTGAATTTAATGATGCATCACAATAAACTGAAATGAAAAGAATTTCATAAAACTAAAGTAAGTGTATGTAAAAAATTAGAAATATGTCAAGACAAAGTTTGAAGAACAGATTAATAAAGGCTTGTCTGAAAGTAAACAGAAATATAAATACATCTTAAAGTTTTTAAGTTTTTTTAGGCCTTACAGACAGAACTGTTTGGTCAGCTTCTTCTATCTATACACTGTAAAAAGTGATTTTTTTGTGACTTTAATGGTAAAATACTGTAAAAATGCTTTTCAAGATGCACATGGAAATTTGGCTGATCTGTGACGCGATCGAGAGCAGCAGTGCAAAGTTGATTCTGTGCTAATTTCATCTAATATATATGATGTTTTTTAAAAGTTGTAGATTTAAGTAGCAAATGAGAATCTATAAAATTAATGTTTATATTTTGAGACAAAGGTCTTAATGGTTTTCAGTTTTGTTCAAGGTAATTAAAGCAACAGTTTTTCAATAACAGAAGAATATGTCAAAGTATGGTATTTGGGGCAAAAACACAATAATAAACATGATAATAAATATCTGACTGACTTTTCCAGTTGTTGATATGAGATGGTTAGATTCAGACGAAAAATATATAGAAGTCTGGTGTCCACCTTAGAGATAATAACCATATTTATAATGAAACAATCTGTGGCGAGCAGGTCTCGTATCTACGACAGTGGAGATTGAGAGAGGAACAGGCCTGGACTTGTGTTGTGTTTGTTATTCGTCCGTGAGAGGCTGCTGTCTTTACTTTAATTTTGTATTAATTTATTTTATTATTAAAGTCTTTAAAAGTTTGCAGTTTCCCGCCTCCTTCTTCCTCCATTTATTGAACAAAAATTAACTATTTTATTTATTAAAATTGGACTCAGTGATAAAAGTCATGGCTTGAAGTTGACTGGTGCATAGCAGTACAGTTAAAGGTTAACAATAAAGAGTTTATTATCCTTAACATATATACACCATATGAGTGTCAGCAGAATGAGGATGAATATTTGCATAGACTTGCTTTTATAAATTCTTTTATTCATTATAATCATCCCATGAGTGTGTATGTGGTTGGTGATATGAATGCTGATCTTTCAGACAGAAGTTCATTGTTTGCCAAACATATGTTACAATTCTGTGAAGACAATAACCTTATATTATCCAGTCTATTGTTGTTACCTGCAGATAGCTATTCTTACATAAGTAAAGCCTGGCATACAACATCATGGCTCGATCATTGTATTAGCACTGCAGATGCCCATGGTAGTCTGCGAACAATGAAAATCTTGTATGAAACATCCATGTCTGATCATGTACCATTTGTTATGTCTCTTGATGTCGATAGTCTTCCTGAGATGACCAATGTGGGTAATAGTGATTTTAAGGCTAAACTGGATTGGACTAAGCTTACAAATGAGGATGTTTTGTTATATTGTAGGACGACAGATGTTCTTTTGAGTAGTGTATTTTTGCCAAAAAGTGCAATTATGTGTTCTAATGTAAATTGTAATGATACTGCTCATCGTGAAGCTTTGTGTGCAATGTATGATTGTATTGTGGGTGCTATGTAAGAGGCAAGTAGACCATACTTTACTCGCACTGGTAAGGCACATACATCAAGCCGGGGTGGAATAAGTTTGTGGCTGCACATAAGGCGGAAGCCAAGGAGGCATTTAAAGCTTGGGTTTTTGGCTGGTAGACCCAGACAGGGGCCTGTATTGGACCAAAAAAAGGTTACTAATGCTAGGAATAAATATGCAGTTCGTTATGTCTGCAAATACGAGCAAGTCATGAGAGCAGACTCTTTGGGAGGGTCCAGCTGCGGCTTGGGCGTTCCCGTAATGACACAAGAAAGCCCATCGGGCGTTCCTGATAGCGTTTCATCTTCCAATCACGAAGAGTTTCGCAAGGCACGCTGGGACTGATCTCATGAAATAGCGTATATATGACACGCCAATTCGTATTTCCATTTTTGGCGTGCTATCAACACACATAATCGCTTTTCAGCGCGTTTATGAACGCCGTTGACTTAACGTACATTACTGTATATATAAATATATGACCTACCCCAAACCCGTCCCTAAACCTACCCGTCACTGGGGTTAATACCATTTATGAGTCTTCCCCTACCATCCTAGGAAAAAAAATATCGCTCGCCAGAAGTAGATCTACATTTTTCTTTGTTTTTCTCGGACATTTGACGGCGTGTACATACACGTGGAATCACTAGGACATAATAACTGGAGAATGTTGTTATATTAAACTTCTGTTTGAGAAAAACTAACGGTGTTGGCAGTTTGCAGTTCAGCAGAAGAGGCGAAGAAGAAGGGGGCGTTTCAGTCTGCGAAAACGGGAACCCCCACCAGCACGAGAACACCCATTTGTGGCCGCAGTCGGATTTTATTGGACTCTTTGGCTGAAAAGCTGCTTTGTAATAATACCACTGATTTTTGGAGAGAGGTAAGAGCTCTAAATAAGGTTAATACTTTGTTACCATGCACTGTAGAGGGAGTTTCTGGAGCCGATAATATAGCGGAGTTGTGGAGGCAACACTATACGGCTTAATTTAACTGCGTCAATAGTGATCCTTATAAAGTGGGAAATATTGCCAAAAGAGATTTACTGGAAATTACAACTCAAGAGGTCCATCAAGCAATTTCTCAGTTATCTGATAATAAAGCAAGTGGCTCAGATCAAATTATAGCAGAGCATCTTAAGTATGCAAGCCCAAAGGTTGCAGCCCTTCTTGCCTTTTGCTTTAATGGTTTTATGACCCATGGAATGTTGCCAGACTCGATGTTAGCCGTTACTCTTGTGCCTGTCATTAAAGACAAGGCTGGCAAGGTTGGAAGCGTAGAGAACTATAGGCCAATCGCACTAGCCAGTGTGATATCCAAAGTTTTAGAGAGGATTTTATTAGATCGTCTGAGTGAGTATATTGATACCACAGACAACCAGTTTGGCTTTAAGGCCAAACATGGTACTGATTTGTGTATCTATGCCTTGAAAGAAGTAGTTGAAGTGTATAGGAGGCAAAACTCCTCAGTTTTAATTGGTTTTATAGATGCCTCTAAAGCTTTTGACCGAGTCAACCACCGGAAGTTGTTTCTGAAACTGAAACTAAGGGGCGTGCCTGACACCATGATAAGAATCCTGGCATACCGGTATGCCAACCAGAGTATGCAGGTCAGATGGGGTAATAGAGTCTCCGCTCCGTTTAGTGTTGGTAATGGAGTACGACAAGGGGGGTTACTCTCCCCAGCCCTTTTTAACTTGTATATGAATGACTTATCAGAACTACAAAGTGGCGGCAAAACTGGTTGTATGATTGGTACCGCTCTTATAAATCATTTTATGTATGCCGATGATCTGGCTATTGTTTCACCTAGTAGTGCTGGTTTTCAACAGTTGCTAAATATATGTTCTGAGTATGGGCTCAAATATGATGTGCAGTATAATGCTAAGAAGAGTGTTGTCATGATATGCAGAGCAAAAGGGGATAAGGACCTCAACTTTCCAGTGTTTTATCTGTCAGGTAAAGTGCTAAGTATTTGTAATAAAACAAACTTCCTCACTTCCTCACAGATCAATTGTCTGATGATGATGATATATATAGGCAGTGTCGTATGCTTTATGCTCAAGCTAATATGTTAGCAAGAAATTTTTATATGTGTTCAGACCATGTTAAGATAAGGCTCTTTAAAGCCTACTGTACTCTACTCTACACTGCCCCATTGTGGGCCAAGTTGAGACAAGTTGTCCCCCATTGTGGGACAACTATACATAAGCTTCAGGTGGCCTATAATGACTGTATGCGGATATTGCTTAAGAAACCTAGGCGGTGCAGTGCAAGCACCGTCAACACTCTCCATGCGTTGTTGAGAAATCTGATGTACAAATTTATTGGTCGGCTGGATGGCTCTCAGAATGGCATTATTAAGCTACTGACAAATCCTAGTAAAAGTGTTGTGCGATACCAGTCACCTCTGTGGAACCACTGGTATAATTGTCTTTTATAATTTTTGTTTTTGTTTTTATGTTTTGAGGTGTTGGGTGTCTGTAATTTTGTGTGGTTTTCTAATGGACCCTGAGTCTGACAATAAAGTTGAATTGAATTGAATTAAAAAAAAAACTTTGCTAAAGTGATTGTTTTGAACAAAAATTAACTTAGACATCATTAAAAACACATTATTCTAGCTTTATTTTGACCCAGTATGCCTGTGGGGTAAAATACAAACTTTGCCACCTCATACATTTATAAGATTTTTAAACAAAATGAACCACTATGCAACATCTCTTGCTCCATCAATGCAATACAATACAAACCTATTTTTCTTCTGCATTTGGGAACAGTAAAAGCACATTTGTCTTAAGGTGTGCCTTTATCTCCACTGTACAGTATTTTAGTGAGGAATCTTTGAGTCAGTGTGTAGCTAATTCTCTCTGAAACTAAATATTTTCTAATGTCTGTTCGCTTACCCGTCGAGCTCTTCAGATCTCCCGCATCAGCTGATGGAGAACTAGATAGTTTACCTCGTGTTTGATGTCTATTTCTCTTTCAAAAATAGTTTTATGATTTATTGGGGAAATTAGTTTATCTAAATCAAAAGATTAACAAATCGCATTGCTGTCTGTAAAGCCACATCTCCAAACACTTATTATTATTACGTACCTGAACTGTTTCCGGGATTGTTCTCTCCTCGGACTGTGTTCTAAAGTTTGTCTTTAACACGAAACAGCAGAAACCAAGCGTGCCGCACAAGCCCTGAAGAGTGAAGTCTATGGCAGAAACTGAGGGAAGTTTGACACTCTCTGCTTCCCATAGTGACGATCGCTCGGCAATTGCTTTCTTTCTTTTTTTTTTTTTTTTACAGCAGTCGAACTGGATTAGTGTAATATCTATGGAAGCCCGTTTCCGCCACATTTGAGTAAAAAAAAAGATTATCTAAGTCATAATAATGAGAAAGTTTCTCGTAATTATGACTTAACATATCATAATAATGAGAAACTTTCTCATAATAATGACTTAGTATCTCATTATAATGAGAAAGTTTCTCGTAATTATGACTTCATCTCATAATAATGAGAAACTTTCTCATAATAATGACTTAGTATCTCATTATAATGAGAAAGTTTCTCGTAATTATGACTTAACATCTCATAATAATGACAAACTTTCTCGTAATAATGACTTAAGTATCTCATAATATTGACTTAACATCTTATAATAATGACAAACTTTCTCGTAATAATGACTTAGTATCTCATTATATTGAGAAACTTTCTCGTAATTATGACTTAACATCTCATAATAATGAGAAACTTTCTCGTAATAATGACATATTTTCTCGCACTTCTACGCATGCGCAAAGCAGTGGAGCAGAAGAGAGCGCCACGCTAGCGACACCCGCTGGTCAAAGCCGTGTAAATGCATCACAGCAACCATGGCACGCTCTGCAAAACAGTTGTTTTCATTAAAGTCAGTGTGAACTACGTGCAATTTGTAGTATCATCATCAATAAATAACATCAATTCAAAATCATCAGTATCTTCCATACTTTTCCATGCCCACGAAAAGGTGTGAGTGAAATGCAGAAGCAGGACGGTTACCATGGTAACGAAGGACGCCTGCTTGTGCACACCGATGGAAACACGTATTTTGTGGATGCGTCTAGGATATTTGATGTGCAGGTTATCTGGAAGATATCAATAGCCTACGATATCAATTAAGATGTTTATGAATTTGGGGACATTTACACAAGTGGGCTGTGGGCAGTGGAATGGGGAAAACGCAAGGCCTTGAGACGTGTGTTTAAAAGCTGAACTTCTTTTTTAGAACGCGGTGTCATGCGCGAGACGCTGCAAAAACGCGAGCACAGCACAACCTCGGTCTAGTGCGCGTTTGCCTAAAAAAACAATGAAAAAGCAGCGCAGTGGAAACGCACCCTTATACAAAAACAAAACTGCTTGAAAATGTGTGTACACAGATTTCCAGATGAACCTTTCTGTGTTGCTGCTTGTTCATACACAAAATACAAATGAATAAAAGACTATCTAGTATGGAAGCCAGTCTAATATACTGATAATTTATCACAAATGCAGAGCACTGCATTTACACGGCTTTGACCAGCGGATGTCGCTAGCGTGGCACCTCCCTTTGCTCCACTGCTTTGCGCATGCGTAGAAGTGCGAAAAAATAAGTCATTATTACGAGAAAGTTTCTCGTTATTATGAGATGTTAAGTCGTTATTTCGAGAAAGTTTCTCATTATTATGAGATGTTAAGTCATAATTACGAGAAACTTTCTCATTATTATGAGATGTTAAGTCATAATTATGAGAAAGTTTCTCATTATTATGAGATGTTAAGTCATAATTACGAGAAAGTTTCTCATTATTATGAGATGTTAAGTCATAATTATGAGAAAGTTTCTCATTATTATGAGATGTTAAGTCATTATTTCGAGAAAGTTTCTCATTATTATGAGATGTTAAGTCATAATTATGAGAAAGTTTCTCATTATTATGAGATGTTAAATCATTATTATGAGAAAGTTTCTCAATATAATGAGATACTAAGTCATTATTACGAGAAAGTTTCTCATTATTATAAGATGTTAAGTCAATATTATGAGATACTAAGTCATTATTATGAGAAAGTTTCTCATTATTATGAGATGTTAAGTCATAATTACGAGAAACTTTCTCATTATAATGAGATACTAAGTCATTATTATGAGAAAGTTTCTCATTATTATGAGATGTTAAGTCATAATTATGAGAAACTTTCTCATTATTATGACTTAGATTATCTTTTTTTTTTACTCAAATGTGGCGGAAACGGGCTTCCATACTAACGGAAGGTATTGCATTCACTTGAGAAAAAAAATCGACTCTGTTTTTCCGAATTAACGAGATAATTTTTCATGGATTTTTTTTTTTGCTCTGTTTTTCTGAATTAATGATTAATTATCTCAGAATTACAAGATAATTTTTCATGGGAAAAAAAGTTTTTGCTCTGTTTTTCTGAATTAATGAGTTATTAAGTCATTAATTCAGAAAAACAGAGCAAAAACTTTTTTTCCCCATGAAAAATTATCTCGTTAATTCAGAAAAACAGAGCAAAAACTTTTTTTCCCATGAAAAATTTTCTCGTTAATTCAGAAAAACAGAGCAAAAACTTTTTTTTTCATGAAAAATTATCTTGTAATTCTGAGATAATTAACTCATTAATTCAGAAAAACAGAGCAAAAAAAAAATTCCATGAAAAATTATCTCGTTAATTCGGAAAAACAGAGTCGATTTTTTTTCCTCAAGTGAATGCAATACGCTTCCGTATACTGATAATTTATCACAAATGCAGAGCACTGCATTTACACGGCTTTGACCAGCGGGTGTCGCTAGCGGGGCACTCCCTTCTGCTCCACTGCTTTGCGCATGCGTAGAAGTGCGAGAAAATAAGTCATTATTACGAGAAAGTTTCTCATTATTATGAGATGTTAAGTCATAATTACGAGAAAGTTTCTCATTATTATGAGATGTTAAGTCATAATTACGAGAAAGTTTCTCATTATTATGAGATGTTAAGTCATAATTACGAGAAAGTTTCTCATTATTATGAGATGTTAAGTCATAATTACGAGAAAGTTTCTCATTATTATGAGATGTTAAGTCATTATTTCGAGAAAGTTTCTCATTATTATGAGATGTTAAGTCATAATTATGAGAAAGTTTCTCATTATTATGAGATGTTAAGTCATAATTACGAGAAAGTTTCTCATTATTATGAGATGTTAAGTCATAATTACGAGAAAGTTTCTCATTATTATGAGATGTTAAGTCATAATTACGAGAAACTATCTCATTATTACGGTTACATTACAGTCTTCGATTAGATCATATTTCCCCCCTGCCACCCCAAACAACATTGGGCTAGAGTACTGTACAGTATCTGTACTGTAGCCTACAGATACAAAAAGTACTGTATACAGTACAGTACTGATACATCAGACAATGACCGATGCCATTGGACCAGAGCGCCCGATTCAACTTTGGCAATGTAAAGCCAATTGCTGATTAATTTGCGATGCAGAGTTTTTAAAAGAGGAGAGACAGGACTTGACCACATTCCATGTCTCTATTCATAATATGTAAACACTCAATTATTTTGAAGTATCACCCTGGGCGCAATATATTTATTCTGCAAAATGCAACAAAATGCTTTTTCTGTGTTCATATTTGAGCAATAATAATGCCAAAAAAAAAAAACATTTCGGAGATTTTTATTTTATTTTTAATAGTCTTTAATAATAAATATATGTCCAAATGCAAAACCTAATACATGCAAGTAATTATGACTGAAAACATCCAGCAACTAGGGAATACACAGCCATGGATACATGTTTATAGGGCTATACAGCCATCCACTGGTTACACAACAGTATTACAGATGATAAATGGTGCATGACTCGGAGGTAAATATTTAGTACTGTAAAATCCCTTAAAACATTTATATAATTTGTTTGAAATAATTATTTTAAGTCTGCAACTTGTTACTGCATGTGGGAGTTCAAAGCAGTTTGTATTGTTAGATTATAATACATTTCCTTTCTCATTTTCCAGGGAGTTGAGCAACTTTTCCATAAACAAAATTCTGATGCTGACACAGAGGATGGAGTGATAATACCAGAGATCAACTGTCTCCATCAGACAATAATGTTACTTTGTTCAGACATATCACCTTTGAATGACTGGGATCGTGATCTTCAGACACCTGATGTTTTTTATGTTAATATTAGATAATAGCAAATATTTTTTATTTATTTGGAGCTCTAGATTAAAACAAACAAAGTAAAGGAAAGTAATCCATCTCTGCGAGTCCTAAAGATGCTTTAAAAACCACACACAGTGACCGTGATGTCCATGCGATGAATCAATGCCTTCTGAAGTGAAACAATAGAATAAGGAAAATACTAATAATGTAAACTGTTTTACCTATTAAAAATCACTTCCGACCAACTGTCATACATGGGTTAAAATCCACTTGTCTTATATGAACTCACAGAGATGGATAATTTCCTTAAAAATCTTTGTAATTATGCATTTTGTATGTATATTATGAGAATACTGTGCATTACATGTATAGTATGCAGTTAATGTTTTGTGGCTTCTGGTCTTTCCTGTCACAACATAATCGCATCCAAGACTTTCACTTTGATACTTGTGTATGCTGTAGTGACAATAAAGAATGTAAATTTATTTGATTTTTTATTTAAATTCATTTAACTGATTGTATAAGTCATAATTGAACCTGTTGATGATTGTTCAAATATATTTACAATTTTAAATGTTAGAAGATAATATTAACTAAATGAAATAAATAAAATTATCAGCATGATTAAAAAAATGGCAAGAAAAATATTCTTTGTGTGAAATATGTAATGAAATGCCCTTTGAGGTCTGTATCATCTGACAGCAAGCCACGATTGTAATTTTCATAGTTTAAATTCCTCTTATTTAAGTGATCATACATTTTGATGGTGTAAATGCATATGGTAACAATGACAAATTTGATGGCCATGGTTGCCAACCTTGGTTACCTGGTTGAAGTGAAACTTTCTTGACGGCTGAATATATCACACACGTATACTAGTAGGCTATTCTCTTTAAATTGTAATAGCACTGCTTAATCAGAGCCTAACATGCAAAAGAATCATCAGGAATAAACAAATAGTCTCCTAAAACATTGGACACAATATTTTAAGTAGGCATATAGGCCTAACTTTGATGTACAATTACACCTGAATAGACTGAAGAGATCTCTTGCGCTCCTAAAAGTTTCTGTTGACAAAGTAGTAGCAGCAGCAGCAGCAGGTAAATACAGATAAAATACAAAAACAAACATAACTTAATATTACTAAAATTAAATAGAAAGCTGCGCTTACAGACGCTCACATCCACACATGTAAACACAACACTGACGTCTTCACTTCCAGGTCAAGAAGCTGTCAATCAAAAACTCAGTAGCCAATGAGAACACACTGCTACTAGCCCCGCCCCCACGAGAGCTATGTGTCAGAACAGCGAACGAAAACTCAGGGAGCGTAAATGAAAACTTCAGAAGCGTAAATGAAAACTTCAGAAGAGTAAATGAAAACTTCAGAAGAGTAAATGAAAACTTCAGAAGCAAACGAAAACTTCAGAAGCGTAAATGAAAACTTCAGAAGAGTAAATGAAAACTTCAGAAGCGTAAATGAAAACTTCAGAAGCGTAAATGAAAACTTCAGAAGCGTAAAAGAAAACTTCAGAAGCGTAAATGAAAACTTCAGAAGCGTAAATGAAAACTTCAGAAGCGTAAATGAAAACTTCAGAAGCGTAAATGAAAACTTCAGAAGCGTAAATGAAAACTTCAGAAGCGTAAATGAAAACTTCAGAAGAGTAAATGAAAACTTCAGAAGCGTAAATGAAAACTTCAGAAGCGTAAATGAAAACTTCAGAAGCGTAAATGAAAACTTCAGAAGCGTAAATGAAAACTTCAGAAGAGTAAATGAAAACTTCAGAAGCAAACGAAAACTTCAGAAGCGTAAATGAAAACTTCAGAAGCGTAAATGAAAACTTCAGAAGAGTAAATGAAAACTTCAGAAGCGTAAATGAAAACTTCAGAAGCGTAAATGAAAACTTCAGAAGCGTAAATGAAAACTTCAGAAGCGTAAATGAAAACTTCAGAAGCGTAAATGAAAACTTCAGAAGCGTAAATGAAAACTTCAGAAGAGTAAATGAAAACTTCAGAAGAGTAAATGAAAACTTCAGAAGCGTAAATGAAAACTTCAGAAGAGTAAATGAAAACTTCAGAAGCGTAAATGAAAACTTCAGAAGCGTAAATGAAAACTTCAGAAGCGTAAATGAAAACTTCAGAAGCGTAAATGAAAACTTCAGAAGAGTAAATGAAAACTTCAGAAGCAAACTGTAGCGAATAGCCTCTCTTTATAGTGTTCAGCACCCATTCTGATACCCCGGGAAGCTTTGACCACGCGTCTGCGTGAATAGCTAGAGGCAGAATGAAAGCCGGGCTCTGGCCACGACAAAGCGGAAGCTCGAGAGCCCCGGTGTCCTGAGAACACGGTGCCGTGTTTGCAGCGTTCGAGGCGGGGGGCGCGCTGATCACAGCGGGCAACCTGGCCGCACTCAGCCTCTCTATGGCGGGACGCGCAGCGAGAGTTAATCGGGGCGAATCCCGTGGGATTCAGCGTGTCTGTGGGGAAATGTGGGCGCGAGATTACGGGTACATTTACTGCACTGCACACGCTTTCGGCTGGAGCCGATAGGATGTGTGTTGGTTTCGTTTTTACAGAAACCAAGGGACACGCGGCGTGTAGTGTAAGCGGGCATTGTATGGGCGCATTCACTACATTGTTTGCACAATCGAACTGAGTCGATTTTATGTGTGCAAGCCCTGCACCGTGGCGGGCTGTGTTTGGGTGCGGGAATGGGCACTGGGGCGTGGAAATTCTTACAACACTCATAACACCATCGGCCGTGGCCGGGACACCAGAAAATACACTCTTTATTGGATTTATCTGGGTAGCCATAAAAATGGCTTTTGTGTGCAGGCAAGTGGGCTGAGACACCGGCTGCTTCGCTGCTAAATACACTGGGACAGTCACATCGCGTGGAACTGAACGAGCGAGAAGTTTTGGTGGAAATCCGGCCGCAGCGGGATCTGAACACCGTCGTTTTCCTAGGATGGCTAGGAAAGCTTCGAGGCCTCGGGCTTGAGCTCAATCCTCGGCCGGGGCCCGCGCTGAGCGGGGCGGCGTCCAGCAGAGCGAGAGCGCGGTCTCTGATCTCGGGCCTGGCGGCGCTGTGAAGCGGCGGCGGCGGGCGGTGCATGCTGCGGCTGAGAGCTGCGAACAGGTGGCTGCTTAGGGCGACTTGTAGCGGAGCTCGAGCGCTTCGGAAGGAAGTGCTTCATGGCCTGCGAAGTCTTCTGCACCTCGGTGTATCTGTCCGCGAAATCCTTGACGGCAGATCCAAAGAGGCCCGCTGGAGAAATGGGCGCGTCGAGGAATACAGAGCGCTCGGCTTCCGTCATCTCTGACAGCGTCAACCACAGATGCCTCTCGGCGACGGCGAGAGAGGCCATATTCCGCCCCATGGCCAGAGCAGCGGCTTTAGCGGCGCGTAGAGCGAGGTCCGTAGCGCTCCGCAAATCCGCCACGCAGATAGCCCCGGGTCCTTACTCGTCCAATTTAAGGAGAAGGTCAGCCTGGTATATCTGCAAGACAGCCATCGTGTGCAGCGCTGAGACTGCTTGTCCGGCGGCGGTGTAAGCGCGCCCGTGCAGCGATGACGTCACCCGGCAGGCTTTAGATGGGAGCGTCGTCTGCGCGCGCCGTCCAGCAGAGGGCGGGCAGAGATGCGACGCTACCGCCGCCTCCACCGGAGGAATGGAGATGTACCCTCTATCTCCCGCACCGTCGACAGTAGAGAATGCCGCGGAGGTAGATGTACGCAGCCTGGCGGAGAATGGGGCGTTCCACGACTTGGAGACTTCGTCGTGAAGTTCGGGGAGGAAAGGGGCGGCCCTTGACTTAGACGGAGCCTCGTCCTTCCCGAGGAAGCGTCCGTCCAGCCTGTTTCGCGGTGGTAACGCGGGTGCTTCCCACTCGAGGCCGATGCTTTCCACGGCCTTGGTGAGCAGACGCATCAGCTCAGCCTCAATGCCGGCTCTCTTCCCAGGGGGTTGGCAGGAAACGTCAGCGGGGGGGAGGTCCACGGAGCTCGCCCAATCCTCGCTATCGGAAGCCACGAGAGAGCATACCTCAGCAGGTTCGTCGAACTCGGGGGCGGATGCGGCGGCAGACGGCGGCCGTTGTCCATCCGGGAGTGACTCGGGTGAAGCCGGCGAAGCAGGCGGGCGAACCGGCGAGCTTTGGCGGGCTGGAGAAGGCTCGGGAGCGCGCTGGGCGCGGCGCTTCTTGCGGCGCTTCTTGCGGCGCGGCGCCACGGAAGACTGGGAGGCGGGCTCAGAGAACGATGCCAGGCGAGTCCTCAGAGTCACCATGGGCAAAAGCTCGCAGTGAGGGCATCCGCCGTCAGCGAGCGCGATGGCCGCGTGATCCGGACCCAGGCAGGACACACAGATGACGTGACGGTCCTCATCACTGAGTTGGGAGCGGCACGAGCCACAGAAAGGCATCTTGAAAAAGACGCAGCTCTTTTAGGGAGAAGTGTGTGTTGCGTCACGTAAGCAAACACGCACTCGTCACAGAGAATAACAATAGCAATGGAAAGGATATAATACGCCGGAAAGCGCAGCAGGTACGGCAGCTGAAGGCGGCGAGGCCAGCTACTCCAGGCTCAAGGCACGTCCCGCTGAAGGCTACAGGTCGATGGCGCGGCTTCTCAATCCGGATCCAGCGATGCGTGAGCTTCGCTGAAGAGTAGAAAAATCAGTGTATAGCAGTATTTCGAGCTGATTTATAGGGCGAGACCACGCCCTTTCTGGCGGGACGTGACGATATGGGCGCGAAGTGCCCCCTTTCGCCATGACGTCACGCAGAGTCGCTCTCGATAGGCTGCTGCTTTTGCCGCAAGACAGCCAATAGGCGCGCGAGCTGTCTCGCCTAGGTCTGCTTGCTGCTGCAAAGCGTTTTACATTGATTAAAAATTAAGGATAATTTTTTTTTTTGGCTTCAATATCTCGATGAAAAGAGTTTTCCCCATAGCGTAAGCTATTACGCATTACGAGAGATACTCTCGTAAGAGAACTTCAGAAGCGTAAATGAAAACTTCAGAAGAGTAAATGAAAACTTCAGAAGCAAACGAAAACTTCAGAAGCGTAAATGAAAACTTCAGAAGCAAACGAAAACTTCAGAAGCGTAAATGAAAACTCTGGAAGCGCATCTGTAAGTTTAGATCAGTAAAAGAAATATGAGGAATAGTTAGCAAAACATGCAGTGTATTAAAAACAAAGTCAATAAAATTGCTTGCGATTCATTCTTTTTCAGTTTCAAAGATATTTTATTCAATTTCAATTTATATTTTCATTAGTTTCTTGAAAAGTTACGTTCATTATTATCGGCACAAAAATAATTCCATAGAATTACAGTCTTGGAAAAAAATTGTTCAATTATTATTTTCTCTTACAGTGTGGTAGGCCTATTTCATTATATTTATTTGATAATGTATCGACGTGAAATTTTACAGTTTGTGAATTATAAACATTAAGAACATTTTGAGAATTATGAACATCTGTAAAGTCGTCTCTACTCACTCTCGCGCTCATCGCTGAGAAGAACAACACCAACTTTCAGTTCAGCCAATCAGGAAACACAAAAGATGAACAATGAAGTAAATCAAGTTTATTGAACAAGAACACAGCTTCCAGACTTTAACCCACTGTCTCCATTTACATAAATCTCCCAATTATAAATATATCATATAATAATAGGCCTACATATATTTAACCTTACACTTACACATCTATAATACCACAAATGAGAAAAGTGTTAGTTTGTTAATCACTTTAATGGACAACACAGATTCATCTTTAGTTCCGCTTCTTTCTCAGAAACTAATTCTGCTGCATGAATCAGGACTCGATGTTCGTCTTTATTAGGCCAGATATTAGATCTGCACACATACAGATAATACAGTTTAAATCAATAAGTGCTGAGAGCCATTCAAGCTGGTGTCATATAGAATCATCTGCCCTTTGACCTCAGGATTTAATAAAAATGTGTTATGCAAATACAGTATAATGCATATAATATGTAGGATGATATATTTCCTGATATAATGCACATTTATGTTGTGGTTGATTAATAAAGAACATGTTCTTTTTACAAATCATTTCAGTTTGAATAAAAAAATATATTACCATATCCATTTAAATATAAAATTCAATATTTTGTGAATTGTGTGAAGTGACTTCACATTAGGATTGTGTTAGCTTTGCATGTTAATGTGTGTAAGCTCAATGTTAGTGTGAACACAAGAGAGAAAGGTGTTTAATTTGATCATTGCAAAAAGGTGGAAAAGCTTTTCTTGGTGTGAAAGAGATGCAAGAGGAAATATTAGACACTCAGTCACTCACTCACACACACACACACACACACACACACACACACACACACACACTTTCTCTCTCGATCTATCTCTCTCTCACACACACACGCACTGTTATTGGTAACAGCCAGTTTCATTGTTCTGGTTGTATGAATTCATTAAATATAAGTATTTTACATAAAAGATAAGACAGATAAGATAATTAGGTAATTATAAACATTTCTTAAAGAAAAAAGTTCAAATCCTCAAACTTCACAGAAACCTTGAACAGTGTCAATCAGTTTCTACAAGCTATACAGCAGAAGAGCTTCAATCAGTCAATCATTTAGTTTATTAATTTATTATTTAAAGCTTCATCAGCAGAAAAGGCTATTTTTCATGGCAAACTAAGAATAAATTACATACACTCCTCAGTTAAGAAAAACTACAATTTTCCACAAAGAAATCATTTTAGAAATGTCCATTAAGTTTATAAATAAATCTGTTGCCCAAAATAATTTAAAGCAGGACAGTCCAATAAAATCACGTGATTCTGACTTCAGTGAGCGTTATTCTGTTCAGTTAAATGTTCAATAAGTGTTTTAGTTTAAATCTGATCAATGTAAATGGATTCCTATAGTGTCCATATGTGACCCTGGACCACACAACCAGTCACATGGGTACATTTTTTTATTGAGATGTATAAATCATCTGAAAGCTGAATAAATAAGCTTCCCATTAATGTATGGTTTGTTAGGATAGGACAATATTTGGCCGAAATACGACTATTTGAAAATCTGGAATCTGAGGGTAACAAAAAAATTAAACAAAAAGAAAAACGCCTTTAAAGTTTCCATTTTTGTTCATAATTGTGTTGCTTTCTCTCACAAAAATAAATGTTTTATATATTTACCGTAGGAAATTTACAAAATATCTTCATGGAACATGATCTTTACTCAATATCCTAATGATTTTTGACATAAAAGAAAAATCTTTAATTTTGACCGATACAATGTGCGACTCGTGACTAGTTTTGTGATCCAGGGCAGAGTCCTGCAACGGGTCGGGTACCCGCGGGCACCCGCATAAAAGTGTCTAAAACGGGTGGATTTGTGACATTCCTAAAATTCACGGGTGGGGATGCGGGCGGATAATTAACTCCTTGCGGGCGGGTAGTAGCGGATGAAAAATATGTGCAATATTTGTGTCTAAATTACCATTGCACATACGCAACAACAATAAGACCTTTGGACCCATCACGTCACCACTGCGACAGTGCGACTTTCGTTGATGCTTCTCGTAGCCTAGTTTTAGCGTTGAGGAGTAGCTATGGATGAGGTAAAATTAAAGTTGGCGAGTGGAGTATATAAAATTGCTGACAACGAGTCTTTAAAGGCAAAATCGGATGTGTGGAGAAAGTGTGGTGTAATAAGTGATCAGGAAAATAACATCATAAGCGGCTTGCAAAACATGCCATAAAGTTTTGCCGTTTGATAGCCGGAAGCTGGGCACGTCTTCTCTGAGGAAGCACGTCGAGACTTGCAAGAGCACAGCAGGGGTTTCCAGTGCGACAATTGACAGGTACTTTGCCAAAGGCTACAAACCTCCAAGAGGGGAAGACAAGGAGGCGCTAACACAATTGGCTGTGCAATTTGTGTGCCGAGACATTAGATCTTTTGAGACTGTGTGCGGCGATGGATTTTTGGAACTGGCACAGGGCTTAATAGACACTGGGGCATGAGCTGGCCTTGTGGACGCGCGTCAGCTTCTGCCCGATCCAACTACTGTCTCCCGTAGGATCACTAAATATGCCGAGGATAAAAGACAAGGCATAATTCCGGAGCTGAGGGAGCAATTGACCGAGAGCAACGGGGCTGTGACGCTGGATTTGTGGACGGATGATTTCCCGAAAAATTGGATATCTCTGTGTGACAATACATTAAAAGCAATTGGGAACTGCAGGAGCGAGTGCTCTGCACAGCTGAATGGGACAGCAATTTACGTAAAACACCTGACAACCTCAGGCCAGCCATCGTCCAAGCACTCTGCAAATTTGGACTGGATGAGTTTTTTCACAAACTAGTGTACGTAACTGACAGAGGTGCAAACATTGTTGCGGCCCTCCGCACAGCCACGAGATTGAGTTGCGCAGCACATATCCTGAACACCGTATTGTATACCACACTTGGGAAAACTGCTGGGGAAGAGGTATCTGGTGTCATTGAGTCTGCCAAGTCGCTTGTGACTTACTTTAAGCAGTCTCATCTCCAGAATCGGCTGCAAAAAACACTGAAAGCATCCGTGGAGACGCGATGGAACTCGCTTCACACGATGCTGGACTCCATTAGCAGCCAGTACAATGCCATCCATGCTCTTCTGGAGGAACGTGACGAAGAACACTGTTTAAACTGCATGAGCAAGGAGACTTTGCATGACATTGTGAATTTTTTGGCACGATTCAAAGAAGCCACAAAAGCCCTGGAAGCATCCAAAAACTCCGACCATTCACTTGACAGCTGTGTGGTTGGAGCGCCTCAGACGTCACCTTCAGCCATCTTCTACAGACAGTCTGACGTTGTCATCGCTTAAAGAAAAATGCCTCAAGATTTTAAATGAGAAGTTTGAGCTGCATCTCTTGCACAAGCTGGCAATGTTCTTGCATCCAAAGTTGAAAAGCCTGAAGCTGCTGGCAGACCATGGTGAAATTATGGTAGTTCATAGCGAAGCACGGCGTCTTGTGAAAGGTAAGCTTCAGTCACAAACTTATATGCTACTTGTATTTAATAATTAACAATTATTGTTAATGGGCAAATTAATAATTTAGTGAAATATATACATCCATGTGTCCATTTCTTTTAAATAGAACTCGAGGAAAAATGCGAAGATCTGCTACCTGGCCGCAGCAGCATCTCGGCGGGTCCAGCTGCGAAGAGAGTTCGTTTGGTTTCAACAGCTGATTGTTTGTCAGACGTAGAGGACTCCAGCGATGACACTGTGCTGCCAGAGGACGAGGTCTCTGCATACATAGAGTTCAAGCCACCCAAGGGGGATCCTTTCGATGTTATGTTGTGGTGGAAGGAGCATGCGAAAACATTTCCCAACCTGGCAATGATTGCACGGAATGTTCTCTCCATCCCAGCATCGAGCGCTGCGAATGAGACTTTTCCACAGCTGGATTTGTTATTCAAGAATGGAGAACGCAACTTAAACCTGGGACTGTGGACGATATCCTTTTCCTGCACAGTAACCTTAAGGGAAAGTAAATGTATATAAGCTATTGTTTGTGAGCGACAGGCTCAGATAGGTTGTATTTTTTTTGTGTCACGGTTTGGGTTTTGTTTCTTGTTCCTGGTTCTTGTCTTGTCATGTGATTCCGTTTGTCATGTGATCCTGCCATGTGTCTTGTCATTGGTTAATCGTCTGATTATTGTTCACAGGTGTCCCTTGTCTTGTCGTTAGTCTTGTGTATTTAAGCCCTCATGTTTGCCCTGTGTCTTTGTCTAGTATTGTATGTTACCTGTGAATGTTACCAGTCATTGTTCTTGTTTCCAGCCTTTGTTTTATATTTAACTTATGTTTATTATTAAAGTTACATTTGGGTTCGCCACATCTTGCCTCCGTTGGAATCAATTCATGACAGAATACTAGACCGCATTATGGACCCAGCAATCCGCCTCAGCCAGGGAAACTGTCCAGTCGAGGAATACGTCAAGGAATTCTGCGAGCTTTGCCATGGGGAGGATTTCAATGATGCAGTGTTAAAGGATATGTTCCACCATGGACTCAATGAACCACTTTACCAGCTTATGCCAGCCAATACACCTCGGAACACTCTGGTGGAGTATATTGACTTTGCCCTGATGTGGAGTGGCTCGTCGTTTGCGGTGGGCTCTACGGATGAAGAGCCTCGCAAGCCCACGGCACCATCTGAGCCTGAGGTTCACGCTCAACTTGCATTTCTTCACGTCACGCCAGTCCTCAGACTGGCCACCAGATCGGACTCTGGTCGTCTGAGATTACTATCCAGCATGACAGACCCACCGCTGGCGTCTGTACGATCGGCCAGAAGGGCCGCTACCAAGCACAACCCAGGGTCTCGTTCCGCCAAAATCGCCAGTCCATGGTTTCATTCCGCCGAGACTGCCCGTCCGGGGTCTCGGTCTGCCGATCCAGAGACTATTCACTTCAGCCACGTCCAGCCAGAGCTTCACGTCAGCCTCGTCCAGCCAGAGCTTCACGTCCAGCCAGAGACTGAGCTTCACGTCAGCCACGTCCAGCCAGAGACTGAGCTTCACGTCAGCCACGTCCAGCCAGAGACTGAGCTTCACGTCACTTCTGCCCAGCCAGAGACTGAGCTTCACGTCACTTCTGTTCCTGAGCCGGGGTCTGCTGTTCCTGAGCCGCCCGAGGGGTCTTCACCGCCCTGGCCGCCCGAGGGGTCTTCACCGCCCTGGCCGCCCGAGGGGTCTTCACCGCCCTGGTCGCCCGAGGGGTCTTCACCGCCCTGGGTCCCTGCACAACCTGTTCCGCCCTGGTTCCCTGCGCAGCCTGCTACGCCCACGTTCTACGGCCCAGGCCCGCCATTGCCGTGTCCTGGATCCGTTCCCCTACACGGGCCTGGCCCTCCATCCCTCCCCCAAGACCGCCTTTGCTCCACCACCCTCCTGAACTTATGTTTTTTGTTTTGATGGGCGTCAGGAGCCGCCCATAGAGGGGGGGCTATGTCACGGTTTGGGTTTTGTTTCTTGTTCCTGGTTATTGTCTTGTAATGTGATTCCGTTTGTCATGTGATCATGCCTGCCATGTGTCTTGTCATTGGTTAATCGTCTGATTATTGTTCACAGGTGTCCCTTGTCTTGTCGTTAGTCTTGTGTATTTAAGCCCTCATGTTTGCCCTGTGTCTTTGTCTAGTATTGTATGTTACCTGTGAATGTTACCAGTCGTTGTTCTTGTTTCCAGTTTCTAGCCTTTGTTTTATATTTTAACTTATGTTTATTATTAAAGTTGCATTTGGGTTCGCCACATCTTGCCTCCGTTGGAATCAATTCATGACAATTTGCACGTTATCAGGTTCCATTATCATAGCCTATTTAGGTGCCGAACGATGTACTTGAAAGGCTAAACTAAAGTGCGCTTTGTTTTGCGCCAGTTTCATTAGCCCATTCATGAGGCTATTGTGATGTTGAGAGAGGTGCGAGATAAAAAATAAAGCACTTTAATTTGAATGATTTTAGTGTGTGTGATTTATCGCGGGCACGGGTCGCGTAACGGGCCAAATATTAACGGGTCTGGGCGGGTGCGGATTTAATTTTGATATTACGGGTGACGGGTCGGATCTGGGGCCTCACTTATAAACGTTGTGTACGCACAAAAGAAGCTCTCTACGCAATAATTGGTATTTATAAAAAGCAAACTTGACGGGAAAATGTGCGGTCCTTCACGCAAGCTCTGACCCAGGCGTACGCACAAACGGGTGAAATGAGAAATGGCGACACCGTCGGCAGATGGAAGAAACATGTGAAAGTGTGTGAAACTGTAGACCGTTGTGTTAAAGAAATGGCAATACTGCCACTCATAAATAAAATGAAGATTTCACAAAGCAAGTATTAGGCTACAATTAACAGCCTAGCACAAACACCCGTTTGATCGATCTGCAGTGTAAAACAAACAAAATCAAACGAAGATTACAACAGAAATGCAAATTAACACATTTGCAAAAAGAAAAGTGAAATATGTTCTTCAATAATATTGGCATGTTGTGCAATTCATCCTCATAACACATCTGTAGCTTGTCAGATGCAATCAAATGGATGGTAATAAAATGCCATGATGCCATCACAATACGTAATGGAGCGTTAGACGCTTTTTTGCATCGACTTTGATGTCCGGCGCCATTTCTTTATTATTTCGGCCACGGTCCGAGGTCGAGGCTGCAGCATTAACGGCGTCTGCAACTTGTGCCTTTTTGGCATTAGTAATGCCCACACTGTGCCCTCCAAACAACATTTTACTCCTCTTTTCCACCTCGCCAACGATAATTTCTACTTGACATTGAGTAAAGTTACGTTTCTTGGTTTTCCTCTCTGTATTTGCCATGATTTCGCAATCGATGAATATTAAATTGTGGGCATTTCACAGACTATTTATGGGCCACTATGGGCGTTTCACGGACTATTTATGGGAAACTATGGGTGTGACATGAAGCCGCAAAAGCTGCGCTACATTTAGAATTGATTGTGATTTATTAAGGGAAAACTGCGTAGGATGTGCGTGCGCACGGTTTTATAAATCCGAATAATTCTGTGCGTACGCACGTCCTATTTTTCATCTGTACGCCACTTCTGACGCAAATCCTACGCTAAGTTTTATAAATGAGGCCCCTGGTGCTGAACTTTGCGGGCACGGGCGGGCGCGGGTCTCCAAAAATGGACCCGTGCAGGACTCTGATCCAGGGTCACGTATATCTTCAGCTTTATGTGCTGTAGTGTGTAATCCAGCAGCTCTGTCTGTCTGAGGAATAAATCTGATTTAATCTGAAGAGAAACACTGACATCTGCTGCTGAGACTCATACAAATGTTCAAGCATCATCTAGAAGTAATCATTGGATCATAGTTCATTGCTTTTTAGTTCACAATGTGTTTGGGCAACTGTTTCAGTGACTATTTTTGGACCAAAATATTGACAGTCATGTATCTGGTTACAGAGCAGATATCAGATCATTTCTGCAGTTATACACACACACACCTCAGACTAATGCAGCAGGTCATTTTAGTTTTCTTTTAAGTTTCACTGTACATTTGGTTTGCAACAGTACACATACAGCAACGAAGACAAGAATGACGACTCCGATAAATTCTGAATATATAATATATGCTCTTTAATTTTAACCTGTCACTATAAAGGCTCTACAAATATCAGAACTGATCTGCTGAAAAAGTGAGACACAGGGAAAACATTTATGTGATGAATTTAATGGTACGGGCAAGATCACAGTAAAACTGTAAAACACAGTAAAACTGTTCAAAATAACTTGCAATTAATTTAAAGTTAGACTAAAGTCTCTCCATCATGCATTATGTGATAATTTCTAGAATTACAAACAGGCAATCCTGGCAAACACCTTCCAAGTGTGGTAATAGATCAGACCAGTTATATTTCTAAAGTCTAAGATCAAAGTCACATAAACAGTCTCAACAGTTATCACAAGTCAAAGCACATTTGTGTACATTTTTGAAGCAAGAGTACAAAACTAAAACTAACTTTACAGTGCTATATCTGTTTAACATGCATGTGTGGATTATATTGTAAATACAAAATTGTGAATTTGAGCATTTATATTCTGAAAAGTTTAATTGTGATTAAACTCAGTTTTGCTTGAGTGAGCACAACTCACATTTCCTTCAGAACATGTACAAATCTAGTCTGATGTACTGAAATTAATCATTTTGATATTTTAGTAAGTTTTGGTGTTTTGTCTTAACATATTCATGGGTATATACTGTATAATTTAGGAGTTTTTAGAATTGTAGATGAGAGCTGTAAATATGAAACATCTAATCGGTTAAGCACAGAATAGTAAAATTAGGCTGAGAGAGGTATAAAAAACTAAACTTTAGCTAAAATGAGCTAAATAAATCCCAATTGTTTTATATTTATATTTTAAATACTATGTCTGTTAATACTGTGAACATTTATCTCAAACATGTGAAATGTTTTTGTTTTCATGTAAAACACAAATCAAGGATTAGACTATCGTAAACAGAGACAGAGATGTATAGTAAGTTATTTCCAAGAATTGGGTGTTGTCACTGTTTTTCATGAAAAATAAATCTGTTCTTGATGTCCCTTGTGTTTTTTTGTAAAACAACCACACAGCAGCAGAATAATGGCACTCACTAGTTTCCCCTGTTTTTACTGATGATCCTCCAGTATATGTGAAAGTTGCTTCACTCCTGAATCTCTAAAGTAAATCTCACTCAGGTCCAGCTCTCTCAGATGAGACGGGTTTGATCTCAGAGCTGAACTCAGATCAGCACAACCTCCGTCACTGATACGACAAGATCTCAACCTGTTAATGTCTGAGAAACAGATGAACCCTTTCAGTCAGAATACAGTGAGAATCACACACAGACATAAGATGTATAAGTTATTACATTAACTAGTCTTTATCAACTATCAGAGTATCCAAGCAAGTCTGTCTATGTGGTTTATTTCTTCCCATCTGCTATTAAATAGATACATATTATACATGTTCAGTCCTGTTTATATTTATTATACTGTATTTCACGTATGAATATGGACACTTTTGTAAAACAATCAACAAGCACATTTATTATGTGTTCAGTGGGAATCACACTCATGACCTGAAGTGTTTAGCACTCTTTATTTGAATAATCTAATAGGCTACTGATGTAGGCCCAAAATAGTGTAATATAATGTAAAAAATATATAATATAAAGCCTTTAGCTCATTTCGGTTGCATTTTTATCTTATACAAACACATGCAAAAGCATATGATTTTTAAGATCTTGCTTAATATATATATTTATTTAAACAAATAAGCTATGGTAGTACAGCTTTAAAGCACAATTTAGGTATGAATTGACTATTGTAGGGTTCATTATTGGTTATCTACACCAGGTGTGCCCAACCCTGCTCCTGGCGATCGACTGTCCTGCACAGTTTATCTCTAACCCTGATCAAACGCACCTGCCATTAATTTTCAAGTAATCCTGAAGACCTTAAATGGTTGTTAAGACCTTAATTGAAGACCTTCAGGTGTGTTTGATTAGGGTTGGAGATGAACTGCGCAGGACAGTCGATCGCCAGGAGCAGGGTTGGGCACACCTGATCTACACCATATATAGAACACATTATCATAAATACACTGTAAAAAGCTGGTAAAGGGAGGACTGAATCTCAGAGCTGATCTCAGAACAGCACAGCTACAGAAAATCAGACAATCACAAAGAAAAGAGTCTGTGTGGTGAAGAATGTGTGTCAACATGCATGGATTTACAATGCCAGAATTAGAAACGTACCCCAATTTCTCCAGTTTATACCGAGGATCTTCTAGTAGATCTGAAAGCTGCTTTATTCCTGAATCTGTAATGACATTCTCACTCAGGTCCAGCTCTCTCAGATGAGATGGGTTTGATCTCAGAGCTGAACTCAGATCAGCACAACCTCGGTTACTGATATGACAAGATCTCATCCTGTGAGTGTGAAGAAAACACATTAAATATATAACCTTTATTTTACCAGGAAAGAAGACTCACTGAGATTAAAATCTCTTTTTCGGGAGTGTCCTGGCCAAGATAAGCAGCTTAGTTTACATAGACATTTTACATCAAAGTTACAACACACAAACATAAACAAATCTCATTACGTAAAAATATATATATATATATATATATAAAAAAAAAATGCATCTGATTACAAACATTTACACACTATTAATTTACTCTGATGATTATCTAATAAATATTTAAATTGACCATAAGATACTAAATCTTTTAACTTCATCTTAGTCTGGAGAAGATTCCAGTCCGATGCTGCGGCATATTTAAAAGAGGTTTTACCCATCTCGGTTCTGGCAAAAGGCACACGCAAATTGTAGGTCGATTTAGAACGTAATGAGTAATTACCAGGTGACTTCTGTTTAATAAGACAACAAAGATAAGGGGGTAAATAACCCAATATAGCTTTGTAAATCAATTGGTACCAGTGCTTTTTCCTTCTAACACTCAACGACGACCAACCAACCATTTTATATAGGTCACAATGGTGTGTCGAAAATCTACATCCAGTTATAAATCTCAAAGCACCATGGTACAGAGCATCCAGAGAGACAAGAAGGTAAGAGGGGCGTGCTGATATACTACATCCCCATAGTCAAGAACTGGTAAAAAGGTAGCAGACACTAGTTTCTTTCTCACATTAAATGAAAAACATGATTTGTTTCTAAAATAAAATCCTAATTTTTTCTTAAGTGCTTGCCTCAGATATTTAATATGTGACCCAAAACGTAGTGTGTTATCGATAATGATACCAAGGTATTTGTACTCCGACACTGATGTAATCAGATTACCCTGAAAAGTCAAAAGGGAGATTGAATTTTCAGTAGAGATTTTTGAATTTGAAAATAGCATACATTTAGTTTTTTTCTCATTCAAGATCAGCTTCAATGCACAAAACCTATTTTGTATTATATCGAAAGCAGACTGTAAGAAAGCAACGGACCCAGCCAGCAATCACATTTGGGGCCCAGATGGGTTAAGTACGGGTTTCATGGTTACTGTGTGGGCATGGGCTTTGGCTGGGTGAAATCAGCGGGTCCCATGTAGGTTTTGTAGTATGTGTCCCACATAGGGATGGGTATCGTTAAGGTTTTAACGGTATTACTACTCTTACCGATACTGCTTATCGGTCCGGTACTTTAACGGTATTCTTATCGGTTCTTTTTGGTGTGTTTTTTTTTTTTACATTCGGGTAATAATTAACATTTGCTTTATATTTTGAAAATATCTATTTGTTATGCAGCAATGTACAGGCTTTTTTGTTTTATAGATGAGATAGGATACAATAAGCAAAAACAAGTACAAACACATGGTCAACAAAGAATACAATTAAACAAAGACAAGTTATATACACAGTGCTTTTACTTTAAAATTACTTTTCAGGTACGTGTTTCTGTCTGAAAAGAAATCTAATTTAGTAATCAAATGTAAAATAACACTGCATAGTTTATCATAGATAGATTAATGCTTATTAAAATTTAAGTTATTCATTCAAGAGCTGTGAGTATTTTCTCTGCCTTTTGTTGTTTGATTCGCATGGCTCAATCGTCACAGGTTTATTAGACGCTGCCCCTTTAAGACCGAGTGCACATCTGACTAACTGACCAACTATGACTGTACGTCCATTTTAAGACATAAACTGTGTTCAGTGAATCTCAGAGCTGGTAATGTAATGTTATATTGTTATGTATATTTGATCGTTTAGATGCGCACATGAAGCCCAAAGTTACTTTTCTTGTCTTGTTGCAGTCAATTTCGGAGCGCACGTCGCCTTGTGAACAGCATCTCTTGCGCATATTTTTGTGCTTTTAATAGCTAAACGCGCCCGCAATTTAGCAACAGTACAGACTGCATTTTACAACAATCACAGATCGTGCTGATTCTGACGGTACGCTTGGGTTTTAGGTAGAAATGACTTTTATAATCTTTATAAGGCGAAATCTAAAATAAAATTAGAATAATATCCCAGATCTAAAGTGTAACCACGTTTGAATGTTTAGTTCTGTCCTCATTGTCACTCATTAAGCAGGGCTGTCGTGTTGTGCGCGCTGTGGCTCCACGTGAGAGATCGCTATCTCTCTCTCTTCTGGACTGCGAATAGCAAAATTGCATCACATACAAATGGTTTAATATTTTTATAGAACTTGCTGGCGAGATAAACATGTTCAAGATTACGTCTTTATAGCAATAATAAATAGTACGTGCATTTTCTTCATTTCTTCAGTACCGACAGCAGAACCGATAACGTCCGAGCTTATCGATTCTGCGGTCTTTCAAAATTCAGCCCCGGGGCCCGTTTAATACCGGGTTTCGGTACCCATCCCTAGTCCCACATAGGAAGCCCATATGAGCTGATTACATGGGCCCCATAAGGGACATGCATGGGCCAAGTGGGCATGGGTTTGAACTGAGAACACATATGGGTCCTGCATGGTTTATTTATGGGCCAAGTGGGCATGGGTTTGATCCGGGAACACATATATGGATCCTGCATGGTTTATTTATGGGCCAAGTGGGCATGGCTTTGATCTGGGAACACATATATGGGTCCTGCATGGTTTATTTATGGGCCAAGTGGGCATGGGTTTGATCTGGGAACACATATATGGGTCCTGCATGGTTTACTTATGGGCCAAGTGGGCATGGGTTTGATCTGGGAACACATATGTGGGTATTGCATGGCATTTTTATGGGCCAAGTGGACATGGGTTTGATCTGGGAACATGTATGTGGGTATTGCATGGCATTTTTATGGGCCAAGTGGACATGGGTTTGATCTGGGAACACGTATGTGGGTCCTGCATGGCATTTTTATGGGCCAAGAGGCCATGGGTTTGATCTGGGAACACATATGTGGGTCTTGCATGGCATTTTTATGGGCCAAGTGGACATGGGTTTGATCTGGGAACACGTATGTGGGTATTGCATGGCATTTTTATGGGCCAAGTGGACATGGGTTTGATCTGGGAACACATATATGGGTCCTGCATGGTTTATTTATGGGCCAAGTGGGCATGGGTTTGATCTGGGAACACATATATGGGTCCTGCATGGTTTATTTATGGGCCAAGTGGGCATGGGTTTGATCTGGGAACACATATGTGGGTATTGCATGGCATTTTTATGGGCCAAGTGGACATGGGTTTGATCTGGGAACACGTATGTGGGTCCTGCATGGCATTTTTATGGGCCAAGAGGCCATGGGTTTGATCTGGGAACACATATGTGGGTCTTGCATGGCATTTTTATGGGCCAAGAGGCCATGGGTTTGATCTGGGAACACATATGTGGGTCTTGCATGGCATTTTTATGGGCCAAGTGGACATGGGTTTGATCTGGGAACACATATATGGGTCCTGCATGGCATTTTTATGGGCCAAGAGGCCATGGGTTTGATCTGGGAACACATATGTGGGTCTTGCATGGCATTTTTATGGGCCAAGTGGACATGGGTTTGATCTGGGAACACGTATGTGGGTATTGCATGGCATTTTTATGGGCCAAGTGGACATGGGTTTGATCTGGGAACACATATATGGGTCCTGCATGGTTTATTTATGGGCCAAGTGGGCATGGGTTTGATCTGGGAACACATATATGGGTCCTGCATGGTTTATTTATGGGCCAAGTGGGCATGATCTGGGAACACATATGTGGGTATTGCATGGCATTTTTATGGGCCAAGTGGACATGGGTTTGATCTGGGAACACGTATGTGGGTCCTGCATGGCATTTTTATGGGCCAAGAGGCCATGGGTTTGATCTGGGAACACATATGTGGGTCTTGCATGGCATTTTTATGGGCCAAGTGGACATGGGTTTGATCTGGGAACACGTATGTGGGTCCTGCATGGCATTTTTATGGGCCAAGAGGCCATGGGTTTGATCTGGGAACACATATGTGGGTCTTGCAGGGCATTTTTATGTGCCGAGTGGGCATGTTTTTAGGTGCACTGTGTCATGCTGTGGTGCAGATAAAGAAAGGCTGATGCAAAAATCTCCAATTCAAAGATTTACTCAAAATAAAACAATAAACAGATACAGGCAGGCAGACGGGCAGAGGGTACACTCACAAAAGCACTAACATTAACAAGAACGGACCAAGACTGACTGAACAGAGAGAACTAAATACAGACACTGCTGAACATAAACCAGGTGACAGAGATGAAGGTAATTAACAAGACACAGGTGATGAAGATGGACTAATGACAGTTGACATGGTAACAGACGAGTGGCGGGAAAACAAAAGACATGTGACTAATACTGAAAACAAACGGAAGAACTAAACAGAACAGAATCAGGCAGACACAAATGTGACACACTGAAGAGAGACGAACCGCAAAGAAGTGGAAATGGCGCTGCAGGGGAAGTGGTTTAAGTGACCATGGAGGGGAGAGTGCTGCATCGACCAACAAACATAATCTTTAAAAAACAATTTTGTATTAATGTATTTTTTTGGAGAGGTTTTTTTTCAGGGATTTTTTTTTTTAAATATATTTTTGATTTGTTTACCTGTATGTTGTGACATTTAAATTGTTTTTTAAAGATCATTTTTGTTGTTCAATTTAACAATATATTTCTTGCAATTCAAAGTGTCAAGTGTCTTGAATTTATCTTGCACTTATTCATATTCATTATTCATTTTTAGTTTTTCTTAGAATTCTTAGATTGTTTCCTTAAACCATTTGGCATGGTTGGGCTTAGATAGGCCTTGCATGAATTGCCCAGTTAGGACCCACATAAGATGCTTACAGAGCCCACTTTAAGCCCATAGGGGCACTCACGGTTGAATCCTGGTGCAAGCCCACTTTAAACCCCTTTAGGCAGGTGGGGCCCAAATGGGTCTGACATGAATTACCAAGTTAAGACCCACAAAAGACCCTTACAGGTCCCACTTAAAACCCATCTGGGCATCCACGGCTGGATCCTGGGTGCAAACCCACTTTAAACCCCTTTGGGCAGGTGGGGCCCCTATGGGTCTGGCATGAATTGCCCAGTTAGGACCCACATAAGACTCTTAGAGAGCCCATTTAAAGCCCATCTGGGTAGCCATGGTTGGATGCTGGGTGCAAGCCCACTTTAGATCCATTTGGGCAGGTGGGGCCTAAATGGGTCTGGCATGAATTGCCCAATTAAGACCCATGCAGTACCCTTAAAGGTCCCACTTTTAGTACATCTGGGCTTCCACGGCTTGCCCCAATGTGGATCCCGGGTGCAAGCCCATAATGGGGCCCACATTTGCTGCCCATGAAGCCCTCATCTGGGCCCCACATGTCATTGCTGGCTGGGGATTGTTGCTTAGATGAATCTGAACAGTATATAATTGTATCGTCTGCATAAAAGTGAAACCTTGTATTTTCAATCTTAAAATCCAAACAGTTTATATATATGCTAAATAATAACGGACCTAGAACAGATCCTTGAGGGACTCCCTTAACGACCTCCAAAGGATCTGACTGAAAACCTTCCGCCTGAACACATTGGGTTCTTCCCTTTAAATAAGAACTAAACCATAAAACAACAGTTTCCGATAATCCTACTAATCGAAGTCTTTTTAGTAACACATCATAATCCACAGTGTCAAAGGCCTTCGATAAGTCAATAAAAAGACATGTACAATGTTTCTTATCATCTAAGGACTCCACTATATCATTTAAGACTTTTAAAACAGCTGTAGACGTACTGTAGCCTTTACGATGATAAAATACTGATGAAAAAGAAAAAATGTATGGGAAAAACTACTATAACTAAAGATTATAGCACTTCCAGTCTTTACTGAAACACATATATGAAATAAAGCCAGTGACACTCACTCCAGTTTCTCTAGTTTACACTGAGGATGTTTCAGTAGATCTGAAAGCTGATTAATTCCTGAATCTGTAATGGCATTTTCACTCAGGTCCAGCTCTCTCAGATGAGACGGGTTTGATCTCAGAGCTGAACTCAGATCAGCACAACCTCGGTTACTGATATAACAAGATCTCATCCTGTGAGTGTGAAGAAAACACATTAAATACTGATGAAAAAGAAAAATGTAAAAGAAAAACTACTATAACTAAAGATTATAGTACTTCCAGTCTTTACTGAAACACATATATGAGATAAAGCCAGTGACACTCACCCCAGTTTCTCCAGTTTACACTGTGGATGTTTCAGTAGATCTGAAAGCTGCTTTATTCCTGAATCTGTGATGTTATTCTCACTCAGGTCCAGCTCTCTCAGATGAGACGGGTTTGATCTCAGAGCTGAACTCAGAACAGCACAACCTCCGTCACTGATACCACAAGATTTCAACCTGTGAAACAAGGTCCAAGACACAGGGAAATCCAGGATAACGCTCAGTATTGCACTGACATTAAACAAGACTTCACAATTAATGACTGAGTGAACAGGGTTTAAATAGGCAAACATAAATGAGGTGGCAGTAATCAGAACATGAGTCCAGGCAGTGGATTATGGGAAGTGTAGTTCATGATGGGAAAGCACTACAGGAGACAGTGCCCTCTGGTGGTTATCCTGGGGTCTCCAGCTGGTGGGTGTAACACTTCCAGACTTTACTAAAACCAATATATCAAATAAAGCCAATACCACTCACCCCAGTTTCTCCAATTTACACTGAGGATCTGTCAGTAGATCTTTAAGGTACTTCACTCCTGAATCTGTGATGTTATTCTCACTCAGGTCCAGCTCTCTCAGAGACCGGTTTGATCTCAGAGCTGAACTCAGATAATAACAACAAAATTCATTGAAATTACAAGATCTCAACCTGTGTGTGTGAGAGAAGCATGTGTCAATGTCCTGTGAGAATCAAGATTCAAGTAATTATTAAGCTCTAATCTACAACAATGAAAATAAGGCAAGTTGGATTAAATTCACCTGAAACAAACTGTTTATCAGATCCATCATTAAAACACATTTGTCTCTGTTGACATGTTTCTTTGATATAATGAACCATTTTAATAAATCTATCTGTTCTTCATGAAATTAGGGGTCAGCTACTTTTTTGTCATTAAGAGCCATTTCTGTTTTTTCTAGTTAATCGCTTGACACACACATTCTTCCTGCCTTATCACATATACACATTTATAATTATATAAATATATTGTATACAAATATCTTTAAAGGTTCAAGTGTAGAAGAAAAATCAACTAAATCTCAAACTTTCTTATTTGATTAGTAACACAAGACTTATTTCTGAAGCAATCTTTTATGAAATGTTTAAAGTTAAGTTTATTTCCAATATGGCCGTACTGAACCCCACCACATGCATTATTGTTGTAGTTTCGCATCTCCTGATTTGTGTGTGGAATGTGAAGGACTTTGTATAGTTCAAAATCTCCAACATTGATATTAGTAATTTATTTTACTTTGAAAGCTACCGCAGATCACAAGAGCAGATCACACTGTCCTTCACTCGATCACACAGAGTGACTGAATGAATCAGACGTGTGTGATATACACTGTAAGTACAGCTCTGCAACCTTGATCTGTGTCACTTTCAGCGGCTCATGATGTGCAGCGGTCGTGGAAAGGGTTTGTCAGTGTTTCCCAATCCTGGTCCTGGAGCCCTAACACTGCACACTGTCTCTAATCTGACACACCCATCTCAGGCCTTTGAGTCTTTACTAACGAGCTGATCAGGTGTGTTTGATTTATGAGACACAAAATTGTGCTGAGGGAACTCCAGGACCGGGATTGGGAAACACTCTCGGAACGGCTTACTTCTGCTGACTAACAGGTTAGTTCACACACTTTAATGATGATGACGATACATTGTATTTATATTGCGCTTTTCTTAAGTTAAGTTAGGCTGTGTGTCTATGAGAAAAGATTAACTCTAAATGAATACAGTACAGTTCTCTCGCTATTACTCATATGCCAGTGATTAACCCTCTGTGTGCTGATATTGGCATGTGGGTCACAGGTTACCGACACCAAGCTCTAAATAAGCAAATTGTTGATTCCATCTAGAATAGAAATGATCTTAATTCTTCAACTCACCCTAGTTTCTGTAGTTTACACTGAGGATGTTTCAGTAGATCTGAAATCACCTTGACTCCTGATTCTGTAAATTTATTCTCACTCAGGTCCAAATCTCTCAGAGTCAGGTTTGATCTCAGAGCTGAACTCAGATCAGCATAACCTCTGTCAGTTATATCACAAGATCTCAACCTGTGAGTGTGAAGAAAGGGGGAAAATGTTTTTCCATCTTCATGTGTATCTGACAAAAAAGAAACTTTCAAAGAGAATAACCTACTTGTTGAGCATAACTAACAGGTTCATTTGGTCTTCATTCAAACAAATATATAAAATAAAGCCAGTGACACTCACCGCAGCTTCTCCAGTTTACACTGAGGATCTGCCAGTAGAGCTGAAACAATCTTCACTCCCAATTCATTCATGTTATTCTCACTCAGGTCCAGCTCTCTCAGATGAGACGGGTTTAATCTCAGAGCTGAACTCAGAACAGCAAAACCTCTGTCACTGATATGACAACATCTTAACCTGTTTTCAATGAATAAAGAGATAAGACAAAGATAAACTCACTCAGAGAGCAAAGTGTGTGGTGTGTGTGTGTGTGTGTGTGTGTGTGTGTGTGTGTGTGTGTGTGTGTGTGTGTGTGTGTGTGTGTGTGTGTGTGTGTGTGTGTGTGTGTGTTAGACTGCCAAGATATAATAAATTACACAAAATAGTATCTGTGTTCGTTTTATTCATAGTAGCTGGTGCTATGAATAAAAAAAAATATAAAAAAAACTAAAATTAATTCACAGTTTTTTAATCAATCTCTTAAGTCTTCTTGAATAAATGATTAAATGAAAAAAAAAAAGAATTAACAGTCGATTTTTGCCACCTACTGGAGTAATAATGTAATCAACACAATCTTTATTTGAAGAGACTCCTTTCACTTTAGTCATTTTATTGGTTATTGCTTAAAGTTGGAGAGAGAGAGGAATTCGTTCCCTACATGGATTTCCTCTCAGGTTCGTTCAAGGTTTATTTTTCACATGTCCTGTATCACTCTGTGTGGTGTTTGTTTCCTTTTTCTGTTTAGAAGAGAACTGAGCCTTTGAATATCCTTTGGAAAAGCTTTATGAGGCATAACTAGTCCTCACTTTAGATAAGATCACAAAAATAGTTAACTGACAACTACTAAATGTTTTATAACTACCTGAATTAATCATGAATTACAGTAGAAATACGTGTTAATAAAGCATTTATTCACACACTGAGTAACTATTAATACATCTAAATAATAAGATGTATAAATGTACATTAAAATCGTTTATTAATCATTTACTTACACTTTCTAAATGGTTTTATGAACCACTAACAACTCCTAAATAACTGGGTTGTAAATTATCTTATTGTTAATTTAGAAATTATATATTGATCATTAAAAAGGTATGAAAATGCAATTATTAAACAAATTATAGATATGCTTATAAATCAAGTATAAAGCATTTATAGCTGTATTTATAAACTGCTTAATGTCTATTCATATTTTATAAATTATAAATTAACTATTTACTAATGGTTAAGTAATGATTCATAGCATGCAGTTATTATAAAGTTACCCAAAATTATTTTGATAAATTTTGCCGTGATGGTCTCTAGATGATGCGTGTCAAGGTTCGAGCAAATCAAACAAACGAGGAGTTCTAAAAAGTAGATTTTTTTAAAATAATCTCAAATATTTAACGAATGATTTGATTCTTGAGACAAAGTCATTCAGAAAGAGGAGATTTAAGATACGATATGAATATTGTGTGTGTGTGTGTGATACATTGCGTGATATATAGGGTGTCAAATGTGAAGTCACCGTGGCTGATTTCTTTCAAACTTTGCATGGACCTCTAGAACCATGAGTCAAACACGCCCACCAAGTTTCATTCCGATCGGCCGCCATTAACCTGGTCTAATAGGTGCTCAAACTTTATTAAATCATTATGGCAACTTGGACAAAGACACTGCATACCAATTTTCAAGTCAATCGGACTAATGGTTGCATAATTACAGCGGTTTTATGTTTTTTTTTTTGTATTACAGCGCCACCAAGTGGTGAATCGCCGCAATTTTTTTGCATGACCACAGAATGAGCTCTTACATAAGTATAACAAGTTTGGTTAATATATCTCATTGTGTTCAAGAATTCTAGACATTTTAGTGATAGTAGCCCAGCCTAATTAAAAAGTTTTAACGTTCCATCGCGAGCGTGAATCACAGATCGAAATTATTTTAACAACTTTTTTCCATGAAGGTCTCTAGATGGTGCATGTCAAGTTTTGAGTGAATCAGTCAAATGGCCTATGAGGAGTTCGAAAAAGTATATTTTTCAGAAAATCCAAGATGGCAGAAAAAAAAATTGCATATCGGAAATGAAATCAGATAAATGGATTTTTTATATCTCCTGGCCACTAGGTGGCACTGTGCTAAAACTGGGCAGGTAGCCTCCGTTCATGGTTGTCATAACACACACCAAGTTTTGGCATAGGGCTGGGCGATATGGCCTAAAAAAAAAATCCCAGATTTTTTGACAAAAAATCCGATTTACGATTTAAATCGATTTTTTTCTCTCCCTACTTAAAATCAATCCTCAGATGACAAAGAAATTGTTCAAAACAAGTTTTTACTTTATTTTGTTTTGATATTCCCTTCTGGGATATTATCTGGATTAAAGTGCAATCAGAAACAACAAGCCAAAAAGACCAGAGGGTCCTGTCATTGTAAATAGCCTAGTGTAAATGTAACATAACATAAAATGGGTGGATTGGGGGGGATGTGTAAAGAAAAAAAAAACTTGCATCACAAGAAGTTTATTGTGATTGTCAAATTATTTGGTAACTAAACATCATTTTATCAAGTTTATTAACTATGTAAACACAATGTTTACATGCATAAAGACTGGTATGCTACTGTTTTTATTATTGCTTAACACAAATTTCACAATTTCAATTAAATTCATGTGATTTTGATTCTGATATTGATTCAATATCAATTCCTTTGGATAAATATTAGGTACAGTAGATATGTTAATGTGTTATGTTAATTGTTCTCCGAAAATAAATCACCTAATGCTGTAAACATAGAGAGAGCCCTGTCAGCTGGTATTATTAAAGGTTAAAACTAACTCAAATTAAACATAATGCGTTTTTTATAATAACAAACTACGTTATAATATTTTAATGATATAGGTAAAATATAATAAATGTGTAATATAGTTATCATATTTAGCCAAATACTCCTCTCTATAGCAATTATTTTAAGTCCAGCTAACATGCGTGCTATGGGTCATTAAAAGGCATCCTGAGGTAAATGTAACGTTACGTGACACATGTTGTTCTCCAGCTGTTTTATGGACATCTTTCCGCGGTTGAAAAACACTGATGGATTGATTTTATTAGCTACATTTGGGTAAGTTAGTAGTGAAGAGTAACGGATGATCGGTTCATGTGCCGCTTGAACTGAGATCTGTCAGCGATCTTTCACGTCACATTTACAAGCGCCAAAACCGTGTTTATTGTTGGAATTTCGTAATAAAATTAACAGAATCTGAGAGCTGAGAATCTGTTTCATATCAACAGTGACCTGCTCTGTCTTGTATGTCGGTGTCAGTGTCCTCTTTGCTTCGCGATGTTTCTCTGCGTGAGGAAATGGATGTGTGTGAGAACGTGTAAAAAGTGACAATTGCGTGTCTCTCAGTGAACTCGTGAGAGTTGGCGGCCCTGCAGATTCAGTTTGTAAATGTTTTCGGCGGGTGTGCTTCTGCTGCTGCGGTCTTGTTCATTTGCCATGTTGTTTGTATCTCTATCATGGCAAGCGCTGAGCGCGGTCGGAACTACGGGAGCCCATATGGGCGCGTCGGCGGTTGTTAAAGAGAAAACCGATTTTCATTCAAAAAAATCGGCGTAAACTCGCGTAAACTTCACATTCGAGTTAATCGATAAAATCGATTTATCGCCCAGCCCTAGCAGAATACACTAAAGCGTTGCTGAGATATACCTTCACGTTTATTTTGGCGTGCTATTCATCAAATTACTTTGCGAGTTATCCGAGAACAGTATCACAAATGAACTTGAATTTTATTATATCTGTGTGCCAAATTTCATAACTTTCCCATTAGCGGTTCTATGGGCGGCCATAGACTCCCAGAGCAGAAGAAGAAGAAACGGAAGAATAATAAGAACGCCAACGGATACAATATCTACGCATATTCAGTTCTTAGCCCACAATTACAATAGGGTTTCAGCATTTCATTCTTGAACCCCTAAAATACATTGAACAGTGAAAGATTGTGTTATTATATTATACAATGTGCACAATACCACTCACCCCAGTTTCTCCAGTTTACACTGAGGATGTTCCAGTAGAGCTGAAAGCTGCATCACTCCTGATTCTGTGAGGATGTTCTCACTCAGGTCCAGCTCTCTCAGATGAGATGGGTTTGATCTCAGAGCTGAACTCAGAACAGCACAACCTCCGTCAGTGATATCACAAGATCTCAACCTGTGAGTATTAAATAAAAATATAGTGAAGTCAGAATACAATGAGAACCAGGTAATTATTAAAAACAATTATTGAAAGGTATTTTAATACCTTTAAAATACCTTAAGGGTAGTGCCTTAAGTTAATACCTTAACTTAGGACATAAGTTCCCTAAATATGAAATGGTCAATTTCAGACCTATGAATTATGAAGATATTAAAACAGCTGTTTCAAACATTAGTAATAATTTATTGTTACTGGTATCATTTTTTTAAAATGTCATAAATATATATCATCTTCATGGACTGCAGCAAATTTGTAATTTGTGGAAAGTTTCATGACATTTCCCCCTTTAAACCAGTATATCATTCCATACTATTATCATCCCTTATAACAAGTATAACAGTATACCAAGCTTGGAGACCCCCACTCACAACCACTGTCCTACCACTTTCATAGCAAAATATATACAGCAAAAGTATTCCTTGTGAAACATTCATGACCAAAAACAATACCACTCACCCCAGTTTCTCCAGTTTACACTGAGGATGTTTCAGTAGAGCTGAAAGCCGTTTCACTTCTGATTCTGTGATGTTATTCTCACTCAGGTCCAGTTCTCTGAGATGAGACGGGTTTGATCTCAGAGCTGAACTCAGAATAGCACAACCTCCATCACTGATATCACAAGATCTCAACCTGTGAGTGCGAAGAAAACACATTAAACACAAATGTCTACAAAAGAATAAAAGACAAATTACTTGTAAACAAGAACTTAGATCAGCACAAGCTTTGAGACCAATTCCACACTGACATATGATATCCTGCATTCAGGTATTAACAAAAATTTATCCCCCCCCACCCACAAATAGGCAAAGGTATCCCTACACTTATACAGGGCTGGAGATAAAGGAGTTTTGAGGAGGGACGGCATTCCGGGAAACGGTTGCATGTATTCAGTGTTTTGTGAATGGCAGGAATACATGCAACCAGTGCTTTTCTATTGTCTCTATCAACTCATCCTTACCGAACCTTCAACTGACAAGCAGGGCCGTTTGAAGGAATTTGGGGGCCCCAAGCAAAATGGACATGGAGAAAAATCATCATTTTGCGTCATCCAGAGGATTTTTTGGCCAGAGGCTAAAGACTACAGCCAGTAGTAGGGGCTGTCCCGCATGTTCTCAGCCCGCCCATAGAGGGTGGGATCTCACTCACAGAATGTACACATAGTGCAGAGCTGCCTACTAGGCCTGGGCGAAAAATCGATTAAATGAATTAATTCGATTTTTTTTTTGCGGGCGATTTAAAAAATAAGTAAATCGAGTTTTTTTGTAATGGCGCATTTTTGGCTCCCGGGAGCTTCCGTAGCGTTAGTTTCACACAGCAGTATGGCAAGCGACAACAACGATAGCACACTTGAAACGGCAACACAGCATAACGTTACAACAAGCGACAACATGGCTACAGGTGAGAGTGGAAAGTTTGTTCCCAAGAAAGGAATAAAATCATCTGTTGTTTGGAACTGGTATGGGTTTGCTGCGACAGACGTAGAGCAAGAGACCCCACGCTGCAACATTTGCCTAAAGCCGATCGCAGTCAAAGGCAGCAGCACCACAAACCTATTCCAACACCTGAAACAGAGACATCCAGCCGAATATGAAACATGCCAGTCTCTCAGAGACGAACAAACCCGCAGTGAACATCAAACCTTAGCTAAAAAACAGCTAACCGTAGCCGAATCCTTTGCACAAGGAACCGCATATGACAGGAAAGGGGCACGGTGGAGAACAATCACCGAAGCGGTCACTTTGCACATAGCCAAAGACATGGTACCCATATATACCGTGGACAAGACGGGGTTTATTAATTTGATTAAAACCTTAGACCCCAGATATGAGCTACCCAGCCGCAAGTACTTCAGTGAAGTCGCCTTGCCCCAGCTGTACAACAACACACGAAAGAAAGTCAGCAGAGAACTGGAGGAACTGTCCTTTTATTCGGCAACATCCGACATGTGGTCCAGTCGGACTATGCAACCTTATATGAGTTTAACGGTGCATTTCATTAACAATGCGTGGGATTTGCGGAGTATTTCCCTCCAAACGTCATACTTTCCCGATGACCACACCGGTGAACTTGTTGCTAAGGGACTGAGAGACGCTCTCGACTGCTGGAACCTATCTGAGGATCGTCTATGCTGCATGACAACTGACAGCGGCACCAATATGATTAAAGCCCTGAGAGTGAACGGATGGCCAAACCTCCAGTGCTTTGGACACAAACTACACAACGCTATTGGTAAGTTTAACAATAAATAAAATAAAATATTCAATTTTGACAGAGCACATATTTTCCTCATCCAAAACGCAGTCAAGCGTAGGGCTGGGCGATATATCGGATGACATTGTTATGCGCATCTTGTCAGTAAAACCGGTTCCTTGATTAGTAGTAAATCGCCATCACCTGCTTTCAGATGGAGTGGCATTTATTACACAGAGCCGTAGTTCACTGACAAGCTGAGCCATATCGCATTAATTATCGCAGGCGATACGGCCGTGATAATTAATGTGATATATATATATTTTTTTAGTCAGCCAACCCAACATTTAGTCAAGCTGACTTGACTAAGAAAAGACGATTGTCTGACTACTTGACTGCGGTTCATCCATTTATTAATTAAAATAATATATATTTTTTTTATTAGGCCTAGCCAAAAAAAAAAAAAAAAAAAACTTGGCAAGAATGTTTCAATATGGCATGTCCATTTGATCTGTATTTGATTCATAAAGACAGTCGAATGGATTATTTTATAAAATGGATTCAATTTTCTCCACAAACTGCACATGCCTATAGTAAACAAAAATGATATTTGTGTTGAAATACAGAAGAAAATAAATAATTTTTAGATGGATGTAGACTGATATTTATTAAAGTCCCCATCCCAATAGTGATGTATGTCTTTGTGTTTTATTCTTTATCATACAGAGAATGGTGTTAAGGATCCCCGCATAGATCGTGCCATTGGAGTATGTAAGAAGATAGTCGCTGCTTTTTCCTACAGCTGGAAGAAAAGAAGAGAGCTGGGTGTAGCTCAGTCAGAGCTTGGCCTTCCCCCTCATCAGCTAACAACAGAATCCCCAACCAGATGGGGCTCCCGCCAAAAGATGATCGAGCGATTCCTGGAACAGGAGAAGGCTATAGCCCGTGTCCTGGGGTCTGATGTTAAAAGCCGCCATCTTGTGCCCTCTTGGCAAGACATCGAGGTTTTGGAGTCAGTAAACAAGGCGGTTAAAGCACTCCAAGACTTTACGGATGCGCTATCAGGGGAAATGTATGTCAGTGTCTCATACGTCAAGCCTGTTATCCATCTGTTCAAAACCAGTCTTTTGCAGCCGGAGGACAACGACACAGAGCTTACCAAAACAATAAAAAGGAAAATATTGGGATACCTTGTTGACAAATACAGTGATCCTGTCAAGGATGAGCTCTTGGACATGGCCTCTCTGATGGATCCAAGGTTCCGGACATCCTACATCGACCCAGACAAGGTGGAGCAAGTCAAAAGAAGAGCTGTCAGTGAGCTTCTGTCTTTCCCCGCTGACAAAAGCACACCACAGCCTGGTCCAGTTGTGCAGGTGGACCAGGAAGAGGCAAGGCCTCAGCCAGACCCCAAGAGGAAAAAGACCTTAGCAACCTTCTTCAAGAAGAGTGTTGTTGTGCCAACCTCTGACCAGTCGGAAGAAGCTAAAATAGAGACTGAACTGGCAACCTATCTGCTCTTGCCAGAGGCAGACCCTGACACTGATCCACTGCAGTGGTGGAAGATCAACAAATCCAACTTCTCAAGGCTCAGTCACCTGGCCAAGAAATACCTCAGTATCCCTGCAACAAGTGCCCCGTCTGAGAGGCTTTTCAGTGTGGGAGGAGGAGTTGTCACATGCAGCAGAGCTTGCCTCAAGCCAGAGGCAGTGGACAGGCTGATTTTCCTTGCCAAAAATGTTTAAATGTTATTGACGGCAACTTAAGCACATATCTCATGTTCTGCACCTCAACCAAAATGTGATTTTTCTTTCCTGTTCAAGTGTTCATACATTCAGGGACACAAATGGCACGGTATATTTTTTTAAAGCAAAGTTTGCACTTTATCAATTTCAGTTGGAGTTGATGTATTATTTATTTTGTACTCTGCAAAATTTTTGTTTACATAAGTATTTTACCCAAGACAGAGGTGTTGCCTCTTTATGTTGTTATTTAAAATTCTATGCAAAGTGCAATTAAAGACAGTATTTTTTTGTTTTTGGTTTGAAAAATTTAATTCTGCTAAGAGTAAGATGCAGTGCATGTTCATGCCATGTATCCCTGTATGTTGTTGCATTGTTTGGGCCAGATACAATGAAAAATGTCACTGTTTAGTTTTCCTCAGAGAATGTATTGTTAATGCTTTACATTTGTCTTGCTTTTGAAAAAAATAAAAGCAAAATTTGCTTTAAGTTGTATGGCGTTTGTACTTATTGCTTTCCTAAATAAGTATGGGGGGGGGGGGGGGGGGGAAATCGGAAAAAAATCGGAAAAAAATCGTAAATCGAATTAAAAAAAATAAAATCGGAGATTTTATTTTTAGGCCATATCGCCCAGCCCTACTGCCTACTCTCACGCATTGGCTGTGAGACACACGCATTTGATTGGTTTCACACGCCACACCCCCGATTTCTCATGCTGAAGTGTCAACCTGGTCGGTCAAATGCCTGGAAGATGAGTTTATCTATAGATCTACCTGTTGAGCCACTCGTGATCGACTAGTTGTGCCGCAAATCAGTTAAAATCTCCCGGAATCTAGAGCGAGCGCGCACGCGAGACAGAGATTGTGCTCCAAACCGCGTAGCATGCGCACAGCAGAGAGGGAAAGCGAGCGAGAGACCCGTCCCTCAGGTGTGTTTGATTAGTGTTGGAGCTAAACTCTGCAGGACAGTGGCCCTCCAGGACCGAGTTTGAGGAACCATGATTTAGACTGTTAAAAGGATAGTTATTATTTTTATGCATTACACAGCTCATATGTATTTACTCACTTGTGTTCTCCAGAAGTTTTGACCACTGGTAGAGGCTTCAGTTCTTCTGATTGATGAGATTTAATCTCATCCAGCTTCTTCTCTGAGTTCAGCAGCACAATCATCAGAGCTGAGAACTCATCAGGAGAGAGTCTGAGTCCAGATTTCAGCTGTGTCTTTATCTCCTGGATTAGATAACGGTCATCCAGCTCTTTCAAACAGTCCAACAGGAGACTGCTTTCCACTGCAGTTTCTGAAGAGGAATTCATGATCATTGTTTTGATGTGTTGAATTATGTCTTGACTGAATGAAGAGCTGCTGCTTCTCTGTGTCAGGAGGTCTTTTAAAGCAATCTGACTGGACTCCAGTCTGAAACCCAGTAAGAAGCAGAAGAAGAGATCCATCTGTTTTTGTAAAGTGCTGTCGAACACGTTCTGGAGTGAATCATGGTCTGTGAAGCTCTGCTCTCCGAGCTCAAGTTTCAGACTGGAGAGATCTCTGATATGGAGTGGGTTTCCTCCATTAATGACATCAGTCACATACAAAGCTGCCAGAAACTCCTGTGTTCTGTGATTCGTGAAACTGAAGGACTTTCTTTTTTCATCCATCACTTTTATGATTGATGAGCTTGCTTTAACACGTTCAGCACTGAGTTCATAATCTTCATCACAGAAGAGAGAGTTGGCCTTTACCAGCAGGTCAAAGGCTATTTTCCCCAGAGTGATGATGGTCTCTCTTCTCTCTGGATTCAGTTCAGTCTGAGCTAACAGGAGTTTGCTGTACATCTGAGTGAGAGTCTTGGGGAAATCTGAACCCGTCTCGTCTGTTCTGAACATTTCCTCTGGAATCGCTGCGATGATTCTGCAGTAATCTGGTAAATAACACATGCTGTTGATGCGTGGAGATTTCTGGATGTGTCTGATGACTTTATTGGCCATACTCTGGTCACTAATGCTCTTTCTGAAATACTCCTCCTTCTGTTCATCATTAAAGCCCTGGATCTCTGTCACACGATCAATAAACCGTGCAGGAATCTGATTGGCTGCTGCCGGTCTGCTGGTGATCCAGATACGAGCGTTTGGAAGCAGATTTCCCATGATGAGGTTTGTCAGGAGATCAGAGACTGAGGCTGGTTTGATTGGATCTTCAATCTTCTTTGTGGTTTGGAAATCTAGAGGAAGTTTAAACTCATTTAGTCCATCAAAGATCAGCATGATCCTAGACTCAGGATTCAGATGTTCAGTGTTTTCACAGCATCGCTGCAGAAGCTCCATGAAGCTGCACTGCTTCACCGTCTCTCTGATGACGTTCAGCTTCTGGAAAGGGATCAGAAATATATATTTGATGTCATGGTTTGATTTCTCTTCAGCCCAGTCCAGGATGAACTTCTGCACAGCCACAGTTTTGCCAATGCCAGCTTCACCCTTCATCAAAACTGTCCTGATTTCGAAAATGTTGTTGCTTATGATTTCTTTATTATTATTGATGTGAGAATCTGGTTCCTCTGTGATGTGCCGCTCAATGAAGACATCATTCAGTAGTTGTCTTCGAACAGGTGATATTTCTTCATTCAGATACCGAAACTCCTCCATCAGTCTCAGTTTGAACTTCTCTGATACTACTGAGACACAAACACAGTTCAGATACTTTCACTTCACATGCTTTTCATTTATCACATTTACATCAATAACATCACCTAGTCTATATTAAGAACTTTTTTCCAGCCCTGAACTAGAAGTCACTTCTTTGCTACTAGAGTTTGGATAAAAGGCTGGAACAGATGAGACTAGCCAACATATTTATAGGAATGATCCATGTTCAAAACTGTATAACTTTCTTCTGTGAAACATGAAGACATTTAGAAAATGACTAAAAAAATGAAAGCCATGCAATGAAAGTCAAAGTGGTTTGATATTGTTTGGTTCCCTGCACTCTTCAAAATATCATCTTTTGTGTTCTACAGAAGAAAGTCATACAGGTTTTGCATGGGTGAGTAAATAAAGCCAAGCTCTTTAAGCTCTACTGACAGTATTTGTGGCATAATGTGAAGCCATAAGGAACTGAGTCCTTTAGAATCAATGCCATAGGTCACCTAGTCTGTGGAGAGTGATATCCAATCTATCAACTATTGTAAGGCAATCTACCAAAGTAGGAGTGAACTAACCCACTGGAATTGTGTCTGTTTAACATAAGTTTATTCACCTAGAACGGTAGTCTCACCCCAAAAATGAAATTTTTATGAAAAAGAGGCACATACACTGAAAAGATTGATGAGGTCCTGGAGACCAACAACTCGCGGAAGTAGTAATAGGGATCGAGTGAACTTCTCCTTTGAAGTCAATGTCTGCAACAAACACACAAACAACTGTTGTTGTTATTCACAGACCACCACAATTCAACAAAGTGTTTAAAAAAAAGAAAGAAGTTGGGCAGTAATAATATATGACTCACCAGTAATCAAACCGCCCTTTCCCTAGAGGAAACATTTAAAAATAATTAAAAACCAAAATAAGTAGTTACCGATTACTCATTCTTATAAAGCTTCTCGTGTTTAGATGATTTTTTTCTTCAGCTGATAAAGGATCATCATACCTCTGTGACAATTTCAGTGACGTCACTGTATACGGTGTAGTCGAGTTTCCCCAGCGCTGCACATCTGATCTCGTACTCGGCTTCTTCTCTCAGATCAGTCAGAGTAACTGTGAGTTGATCCTTCAGCACAGGTTTAGATGACCAGAATTTATCCTGTTTCCGTTTATACCGTATTCTGAGCTCCACTGTTTCAGGACATGATGGAGGAACCTTCAGAACCACACTATTATCTTTGATCTCTTCAGTGATTGGACAGGCTGGTTTGGATGGAGGAATAAAGCAAACGGCTTCATCACATTCACTTTCATACAGCAGAATGCAGGAACCTGGATTATTCTTCATTTCCTTTGAGCACACAATGAACTTGGCTGGTTTACGCTCTTTTGAATCAATCAAATTCTTAAATATCTTCAAGTTGCTCCTAATGGTCTTTTGGATCTCAGGAGTGAGCCAAGACTTCTGCTCTGGATCAGGACTGTTCTCATGTTTTTCTTTTGTTAAAGGATTCAGATAGGCCTTTTGTTGAAGCAGCAGCATATCTGAGCAGTTCAGTGATGTGAATGTGTAACAGACCACATTTCCAAATTCCAGATTCATCAAAATCAGATCTATGTTGTCTTCTACCTTTGCACCAGCATCCTTCAGCTTTCTGAGTATTAGTTTAATGATATCAGACTCTCTTTCTCTCTCTTTCAGCCATTCTGCAAGGTCACTTTCGCTAAATGGAGATTCATCATGTTCTTGTAGAAGATCATTCAGGTCAGTTTCCTTCATCACGTCTCCACGGATGTTTGGCAGCAGAGAGCCGAGTTTCTTCATGAGTCTCAGTTTGTACATGTAGCAGTTGCGCTTCATTTGCAGGATTTTATCACGAAATTCAGTAAAAGTCAAAGCAGGCAAATCTTTCAGAAGGTCACTGCATTTCATCTTAGTTGTATTTAAACTCTCAATCACTGATTCAATCGCCATGATTAGATCCATGCTGATGTCTCTCTGAAATTTGGAAGCTTTTGAGAGAAGTTTGTCCAGAGGAAAAAGCCAAACTCTCAGAGGAACAGCCAGCTCTTTCTTTTCTCCCAGCAGGTTTGGAAGATCAGTGAAAATCTTCAACGCATCTTCAAAAGAGGTCGGGTTAGACGGTAACTGGAAGTCACCATAAAACTTGCATGTGAATTTTTGGACTGCGTTCTTCTGAGCGTCATTCATCTTCAGATTGCGGTTTACGTCTACTGAAATTAATTTGAGCTTCTCAAAGGCCACTTTTGCTTCTCCTTCTACTGTCTTTATTTCCTCATCTGAGGAAACTTCTCTATCAAACACAAAGCAGGCGTCTGCTCCATACAGCACTGCTGTCACCACGTGTGTGGCTGCGTCATTATCAAACACCTCATGATGAACTATATTTGCAGGTACCACATGATTCATGCTCAGTTCTTCAATCCTGCTGGTTGAATGATAATGTAGCGTCAGTCTCTGCTGTTTGAAAGACTTCTTGGTGTCGTTGAGATATTTGGCTGCTCCTGTGACATTGACGAGTCCACCTAAAACACTCAGTTTCAGAGAGCCGTCAATGTTCAGTAAGGCTGATTTGTCCTGAATGGAGTCTGAAGCCAGGACTATGAAATTTGTGTAAATTTGGGGACGGACTCGTAGACTCTGCTGTAGCTTTTCTTGATCCCACAGTGTGATTCCTGCAAAAGTATAAAATGTTTAATACAGTCAAGTCAATATTTATGTCTACAAATACAATATTAATTAAATAATCCCACTGAAAGGCTATGTGTATCTGTTGTAAAAAAGAACAAATTAAAGAAAAAATAAGCTTTCTGAAGTGTGCTTATATGGTAAATGCTTATTAGGGTCACTTTCCCTACCATTACACACTGGAGAACGCATGATCAATCTCCTTTGAAATATATGTCAACACAATTGGCCGGGTAACATTAGCACCAGGGAGACAGAGAAGGGCTTTCTCCCCGATGCACTGGTTTCACCTTCTGAACTATTCCACACATCCATTGAGGCGGTGGTTGATAAGAGTAAGGAGACGAAGGAGTGGGTGGGCAGCCTTTAAAACATTCATAAACCGCCGACCCAGGTCCACGCCCAAACTGCCGTGGGAACTGGCCCAACTTCACCCAGAGAGCTAGTGTCACTTTTATTCAATATTTAGCGCTACTGCTAGATGTTCCAAGTGGAATGGCTTTTAGTAAGTCCTCTCATTCTAGAGAATTATCCAGTTAAGGCCTTGACTATCTAGAGCTCTTTCTTAAAACAAGCCTGTCGTTAGAGTGTTGTTAGGCTTTCGCTCATCTATTGAGAGTTGTTCGGTTGAAGCCTCCACTCCCTTGAGCTAACCACTGGGATTGTGAATTTGAATGGTCTAGCTCTCTTTGCTAAAGGCCTCTGCTCTCTTAATGTTGGCAATATAGAGTGGCATGGCTCTCTGTGAGCCTCCTCATTAAGCAGCGTTAGCATGAGGTAATATTACTTTCTGCAATCCCTGACCTATGCATGGATAGCTCCACATTGTCCAGTGTCATGATTCTCTGGGAGCACTGTTCTTGATAGGGCTGTCTCTAGTATAATATGTAGATAGGCCTCCTCTTATGCTAGTCATCCAGTTGAGACCCCCTTTTCCAGCTGAGCTCTTAGGTTGAACATGGTTGATACTGCCCTTTCCTGAGAAGGGCTGTTATACTAAGTACTCCTAAAGCCCCGTTCACACCGCCAGCGATTTTGTCGCTACATGTCGCTAGTCTCTGTACTGTGAAGTCACTTGTGGGCGTTCGTAGTGCTGCCGCTCTACTGTTATTGGTAGACTACACGTCTGGCCATATCTATACAAAATACCATCAGAAGTGATATATATATATATATATATATATATATATATATATATATATATATATATATATATATATATATATATTAGGGATGCACCGATACCACTTTTTCCAGACCGAGTCCGATACCGATACTTTCATTTGTGGTACTCGCCGATACCGATACCGTAACCGATACCTGTATTTTTAATTTTCAATTAATTTTCAATTCATGCATTTGTAATTTTTAAATGTATTGGTAGAGAAACCAAAATAATATCAATCATATTAGTTGTTTATTAAATTTAAACTTAATTAGTTCAACAAATATATATTTCATGCACTGCATATTTATTACTGCATAAATTAAATATATATGGATCTTTTTGTAAAGTTGATAGAGGTACCCTATTTAGCCAAGAGCAGAGAGTAATTTATTTGTCCTTTGTTTGATTAACATTAAAACACAGCAGCAGATTTATTAAAGTGCCGCCCCTTTAAGACCGAACGCACTGACGCCATTTGAATTATACTGTCTACGTTCACTTGAGATATATAACATACTTTTACTAGGATACTCGCCAATGTGTTTTTACATAGTTTTGTGTGAATTCCTCCGTACAAGCGCAATGCGTGAAAGACTTCCATTCAGTATTCGCGCGCTGTCTGGTGGTTTTCGGGGCGCGCGCTGTGGATGTTTGAAGTTCATGGAAATTCTTGACCTGCAAATGTCCTGTAATAATGTAGGCAACCACTCGTTAAACATAAATAAGGTAACAGTTCATGTTTTACTTACATATACGATTTAGTTTTAATCCAAATAACACGTGCTGAGTGAATGATCCGCAATCAACAGCATTCAACAGAAGTGCGCTCTCTCTCTCTCTCTCTCTCTCTCTCTCTCTCTCTCGTCAGTTAACGTTATTAATAAGCTACATGCCTCGTTTTACTTGATTTGCCATTGACATCCGACTGAACTACAAACTTTCCACTGACGTCTGTGAAAAAGGGATGCGCTCGACCAGCTCGCGCGTCTGTGTCATAGCGCGCTCAATCCTCTGCGTGTTTTTCTCTTATCAGCTTGCGCACCATATAGTTATATAGACGACACGTTAATATATTCTGTTTAATATTCCACTGATAAGATACATTTATTTCATATACAGCCTTCTTTTTTATCCCCATTATAATTTCTGACACTGTACACATGCTGCCTGGTATCGGTTGTTGGTATCGGGGCATTTTTACGAGTACGAGTACGAGTACAAGTACATGAGCTCAGTATCGGGCCCGATACCGATACTGGTATCGGTATCGGTGCATCCCTAATATATATATATACACAACTATATATTTTTTTATTTGACTAGGAATAAGGAGATGGTCCTCACTGCAGAACATGAAATCCACGGGGAGGAGTCGGATCTAGATCCAACTCCTCCCACCTTACATACCTAAACCTACCCAACTCCACCCCCTTTATCCTTAAACCTACCCCTAAACCTACCCAGCTCCACCCCTTGATCCCTAAACCCACCCCTAAACCTACCCAACCCCACCCCTTAATCTGGATCCGACTCCGCCCCCCGGATCTCGTGTACTGCAATGAGGTCCTACTGGGAATTAGGCTCAAAAGAAACAGTATTCATGAGGAAAGAGCGGCGGATGGATTTTATACAAATAATCTACCGATTGGTGAGTCAAAAACAATTTGGGCTTAATATTGAATTGATAAATGTGGTTAAATTAATGCAAGACATTTGCCTTCATATTCAATTGAGCAGTGTGTGTTTTTACCTTTGCTGACTGACAAACATAATTGGCCGCTGTGCAACAATTAAGGATTAAGAATGGTTGCATTCTGATGCTAGAGTGGACATTAACTAGCAGTGTGCGTGTGCGTGTGTGTGGAGAGAGAGAGAGAGAGAGAGAGAGAGAGAGAGAGAGAGAGAGAGAGAGAGAGAGAGAGAGAGAGAGAGAGGGAGAGAGAGAGAGAGAGAGAGAGAGAGAGAGAGAGAGAGAGCACGATATACATATCCTGATTTGATAAGGTACCCTGCGGACCCTGAAGAGGCCCTCGAGCGTAATGAACACCGTCCCGGCTGTCGTCATGAAGAGGGACCTGATGATATGCACTTTCTAAGTCTATAGTTGAAAATACAGTTGCACCTTGCAGTAATGTCCTCATCTCCTCCATGTGTGGCTGTCTACTATATCTGCCTTGTTGGGCCCACGCAGATCCACACACATGCGGATCCCCCGTCTTCTTTTTTTTGACCACAACAATTGGCGAAACCCATGGAGAGGAGTCAATTCTTTCAGTTACACCAGCATGCAAGAGTCATTCCAGTTCGGCAGAAACAGCATCTCAGCAAAAGACAGGAGGTACAGAGTCAGAAATGTTAACCTTGTGTGGAAATGTTTTACGCAGCCCAATGCAGTACGCCATGACGGAGGCCGTGATGGAGGCCGTGACGGAGGAGTGACGGAGGAGTGACGGAGGCCGTGACGGAGGAGTGACGGAGGAGTGACGGAGGCCGTGACGGAGGCCGTGATGGAGGCCGTGATGGAGGAGTGACGGAGGCCGTGACGGAGGCCGTGATGGAGGCCGTGACGGAGGAGTGACGGAGGCCGTGATGGAGGAGTGACGGAGGCCGTGACGGAGGAGTGACGGAGGCCGTGATGGAGGCCGTGACGGAGGAGTGACGGAGGCCATGATGGAGGCCGTGACGGAGGCCGTGACAGAGGCCGTGACGGAGGAGTGACGGAGGCCGTGATGGAGGAGTGACGGAGGCCGTGATGGAGGAGTGACGGAGGCCGTGATGGAGGAGTGACGGAGGCCGTGATGGAGGCCGTGACGGAGGAGTGACGGAGGCCGTGATGGAGGCTGTGACGGAGGAGTGACGGAGGCCATGATGGAGGTCGTGACGGAGGAGTGACAGAGGCCGTGATGGAGGCCGTGATGGAGGCTGTGACGGAGGAGTGACGGAGGCCGTGATGGAGGCCGTGACGGAGGCCGTGATGGAGGCCGTGATGGAGGCCGTGACGGAGGGCGTGACGGAGGAGTGACGGAGGAGTGACGGAGGCCGTGATGGAGGAGTGACGGAGGCCGTGATGGAGGCCGTGACGGAGGCCGTGACGGAGGCCATGATGGAGGCTGTGACGGAGGAGTGACGGAGGCCGTGATGGAGGCTGTGACAGAGGCCGTGACGGAGGAGTGACGGAGGCCGTGATGGAGGAGTGACGGAGGCCGTGATGGAGGAGTGACGGAGGCCATGATGGAGGCTGTGACGGAGGAGTGACGGAGGCCGTGATGGAGGCTGTGACGGAGGAGTGACGGAGGCCGTGATGGAGGCCGTGACGGAGGAGTGACGGAGGCCGTGATGGAGGCCGTGACGGAGGCTGTGACGGAGGAGTGACGGAGGCCGTGATGGAGGAGTGACGGAGGCCGTGATGGGCCACACTGAAAGAGACGTCATAGTTGAAGCGTTCCCCATAGCATCTTGTTATATATAGTGTCTCGTTCCCCTTCTCCGGGAACCTCTTTTACATTTGTAACCAATACATTTTTTGTACCTGGTATTAGCGCATCTTTCCTGCAGTCATACAGCATCCCCAGCTGGAAGGGTCTCCTAGAGCCGCTGTCTCAATCACATTCACTCCCACTGTAGCCATTCTAAACACACAAACACACACCAGTTATTGATCCTGAACACTTATTTTAAGTCACTGACTACCAGTATTATCCAGGCTTCTGCAACATTAGGCATAGAATAAAAAAATTATTTCTACATTTCAGTTGCTGAATTTGAATTGAGGTGGCAAACAGGATGCAGAAGGGTAGTTGACGTGACGTGGCTTTTTCACCGTCACAGAAGATAAAAAATTATTTATTTCACATTTTCATCATTTAGAATACTGTAAATGGCTAAACATTTTCCTGTTTTACATGAATTTGTTATTTTAATACCAGAGTTATTTTTTTTTTTTTTACAACTTTGAGCCAAATCTCAAAATTGTCCTATGGTGTGACGGGGGACAACATTATTTCATAAATATTAACTTTTATAAATAAAGAAAATAATGTTTAAAAATCTTAATGGACACTCCTGGCATGTTTGTACAAGTGTCTATTTCACTAAGTGGTCATCACTTTTCCTATACATACATTCCTAAAAGTATGGGAATTTCATAAAGTTTGTCACAGAAAAAAATGTAATTTGGTGTTATGCAATAACCTGATAGTATGTTGGGCAATATCATGGCCAACTAAATTTAGTTGAAAGACCTCATTCAAGGTCATGTGACTGAAGACCCATATGAAGCCCATGGGCAGTGCACATAGAAAGAATTTCTCTCAGAATTGTTCAAATATTTAACTATGTTTTCAGACCACTGAAGTTGTTAAGTTTTTTTGTCCTTTGGTGTGACACCCCTAAATTAAATTTTTTAATTCAAATTTTTATTTTTAACAGCAGGACTATGTAATATTATGCAAACGTATCATGCCAATTGCTAATGACAGTTAAGCTAGCATTAGCATGCTTATTAACATGCCACAAAAGCTCAAATGTCCTTTGGTGTGACGCTTTGGCCTGTCACACAATAGGACACAGATGTCACACAATAGGACAAGACCTTGAGAAGTTATTAAAACAAATAGATAAAGTTTGTTAACATACTTTTCATTCTTTTTTTACCAGTTTTGATGATTTTAAATTCAATAATGACTTACATTTGAATGTTTATTGCCATTTTTGGACATTACATAAAATGTTCTGAAGTGTTACTAAAACAACTATAATGTATAATGTAACAACTATAAACAAATATAAAGTACATAAATACAGTGCTACTACTTTATAATGCTACTTAACTTGTTTTAGAACAGAAAGAACTGAGGGAGAGATGAGTGCAAAAGAGAGGACCAGACAGTATAGGGAGCGAATTAAAAATGATCCACAGAGAAAGGAGGCGATCCTAAGAGAACGACGGAGAAAGTAAATCAAACTGAAATGTTGCCATATACATCTTAAAATAATTCAGGGATCTTGCTGAGTGACTGAATGACTGCTTATTGTTCAGTATCAGAATAGACCTGTGTGAGGTTCAGGTTCAGCAATAGTTACATAATAAGCTTGTTATTACAGAATAATAATCTATATTGTGTCTTATAAGAAATTGACAAGTAAGGGGTTACATTTGTAGGGAAAACACAGAAAGTCATGAGTTCATAATTCAGTATACATTACATAAATTTCTCTGTTGATCCATTCGTCTATATTATATCATTATTTCAAACAGATATCATGAAAAGAAGGCACTCGGGGAATTGGATACATTGGACATTAAAGCACTAGGAAGGAAGAGACAAACTAAACTTATGCAAGGTTTTTAGGGATTTTATTTTCATGTCAGAAGCCACGTTTCCATCCACTTTACAATGGAATTATCTGAAGTTCAGTAAAAAACCTCATGTGAATAAAGCTGGTGAAAGTGTGTTTCCATCAACAGCTTTAAAGGGGACATTTGTTGTATATTTGGAGTGTTTATAAGTACAGAAAAGTTGAAATTAGTCTCTTCAGGAACTTCGTTGATATCTTTATATTCTGTTTTGGTCACATTTTTCAACCGGTTTAGATTTTTCTGTAATCTATGACGTTTTGTTAACTACTACGTCACAGTATTTGCAGCGGAACTGCCAAATAAGGACATCGACTTCCGGTCCAACACTTTGAGCAATCCGCCATTTTTATTTCTCGCTGCGATTTTGTAGTCGAAGTTCAAGGATGCAGAAGTTACGAGAGGATACGTCAAAATGTTGGGTTGTTGGATGTAGTAACCCACACGCTTCATTACACCGTCTCCCAGCATCAGAACCTCTTTGAAGTGCCTGGTTGAGTTTTATTTTTCACGGAAATGTACCCACAACTGTGGGTAAAGTCATGTTTGTGTGCGCGAAGCACTTCAAGAATAACTAACGTTACTTCAGCAACCTCCGCCAGTATAAAGAAGGATTTCCCGATAGACTTCGTCTGATTGAGGGGTCAGTTCTTCTATCTTTGGAGACGACGAACACAGCACTTCGGTAAGCTGTAACGTTAATAAAAATAAGTACTACTTTCTTAAAACACACGGTGGTGGTCATGGTTTAGCAGTTGTCTTGTTAGTGTGCTTGTTTTAACAAGAGAAATAATCGACTTTTATTTAATTGTTTATAATATAACCTATATTTTGTTTTGTGAGTATTAAATAGTCGTTGTAAATCATGCAGTATTGTAGTAGTGGGCATGGATGGAGAACTTACTGTAAATACAGTAACACACCAATGCGATACATCCATATGAAGACGTTGTTCTGCAGGTTCGTCGTCTTTATTTTCATCTCTCTCCGACTCTGGCTCGAACATGTAAGGCTTGATGGACAAATCTTCCGTTGTTGATGTAAGGCAGTGTATTGCCTTGTCCACAAGATGTCCCCATAACGCTATCATATTAAAACCGATTCAGGTGCCTTTAGCGCTGTTTGTGCCTCTTGAGATGCCGTAGCGTTGATACGTGAGTATTTTCCTCAGTTCATGTTTTCAACGCTATAGGTAAGCCACGTTAATGGTAGGGAAAAAAAGCAATGTAAAATATATTTGTTGTTATCGCACTAAAGTTCAGTTTATTGAGATATTTTGTGTTGTAAACTGTTAAAGACCTAAATGCAGAGTAATGCAGAGAGTTAACATTTTTTGTTCTTTGCTTTAAAATGTGATTAATGTTTGGTGGCTAACGCAAAGCTTTGTATGATGATATAAGCAGCACGAGCTTGCTGTTGAACTACATGTGCATTGAAATGTACTTTGCTAGTTTCAAACTTAAGCTGAGTTCATGTTTTCAACGCTATAGGTAAGCCACGTTAATGACGCTGTGCTGTGGAATAAACAGTCAAGCCACGATCCCGAATCCTTCTGTGTCCGAGTCCTCGCTTTCTACCACCACCCACGATCATTCATAACACAACGCAGAGCAGCAGAGGCGGTGCTAGAGGCCAGTGAGCACGCGGAGAGAGAGAAAGAGGGTTACATCTTTGGTGCCGTGACCCGGATTGTGGCACTGCTGGGCCGCAGAGGAAGATAATTCTACAGCCAGTGGGTTGAATGCTGAACTATATTTAACTAATGAACTGGAATTCTTAACTGAACTGGTGTTTTTGGAGATACGTATCTGCCATCACATCTATATCCTTTACAGTCTGCTGGGAATCTTAACTGTGATTGAACTGTTTATATTTCAATTAGCTGATTTAAAACATATTTGATAGTTTTATGGACAAGAAAGAAGTTTAAATTTTTTTTTTATTAGCCTTTTGAGATTTGTGAAATTTATCTAGGATTACGGTGCATCTGCTTGATACTGAGTGAGATTTAAGTTCTAACTGACAAGCCATTTTAGTTGATGAGTTAAGTTTTTGGGATAAGTGGGTTACATTTTTTATTGGGCTGAGCTCGCTGAAATACATAGCTTACTTTAGGACACATTTATTTCTATGGGATTGCATCATTTTACATATATTCAGCATCTCCATAGAGCTTAATTACACTGCCATTTAACCTGCTTGCACCCAGTAAACACATTTGGATTTTAAGATGTCACAGACCTATGCAAACTCACCACAAAACAAACAGGGCACCTCCACCAGTGCATCTAGCCTCCTAACGCCAGCGGGGCATGTCACCTTTAGCCCGCCATCCCCTACGAACTTGCCCTATGCTGACCAGTATGTGACGCCAGCCCATGCACGAAGGCGGCCAGGTCCTGGAGCCTCAGGGCAGGTACCACCACTTTGCTACGACAACAGCCCGGATGCAAGACCAGGTGGCCTGATAGATAGGACGGTGGATGCCTCTGTTCGCAAACGCAGTAGACATGGGCCCTCAGAAGCTATGACTTGGCAAAATTCTACACATCATGTCTGTGTTGAGATGCCAGTTATGCAGCAGGCACTCAAACCCTATCCAGTTGCTGCGCCCCATCTAGCCCAGTCCATTACGCCTGGCCCACAGGTTTACCCTAGTTATCCATATCCCACTTCTGTGCCTGTGCCAAGTTTTCAGAGCCCACCAGTGATGAATAGTACAGTTAAGCACGTAGCTGCTGAGCAGGCCTTTCAAGTGCGTTCCCCCGAGGGCACATTTCTCCCCGCTCCAGTTCCAGGTTATAGAGGAGCCACTCCGTCACTCCCATCTGATTATGCATGGGCTCCCAACATAACCCTACACAGCCCTCAGGTAGCATTAGACCAGGCAGCCGCTGATGCCCCTACCGAGCGGTCTCCTCAACAGATGCTGATCCCAGCTTCCCACATCAGCATGCATGCTGACGCCCGTTCTCCAGTCCCCCCTCCGCCTGCATCTGCTAGCCAGTCTGTTCACCCACACATGACACAATTCAGGCCTCCTGATCAAGCGGTAGCCAACCAGATACTTCCTATGACAACCTATGGGGGTTTCATGCAAACGCATCAAGTGAAAAATGTCCAAGTCTTCACTGGAAATCCAGACTGTAAGATATTGGTGGAAGACTGGATTCGCGACATGCAATATCTCTTGGAGGCAATAGAACTCCCAATGCACCTTCGCTTCTCCACCGTTGTGCGACACCTAGGGGGCGAGGCTCGAAATCTCATCCTTAACCTACCTCCGCATGATCAGACCCCAGAAAAAGCACTAGAGGAACTGAGGGCTGAATACAGCGATACGCGAGGCTCCTTAGACCCTCTGGCTGACTTTTATGAGCGGAGCCAGTATTCAGGGGAGTCTGCCTGTTCTTATGCTATAGCACTGGAGGCGAAGTTGAGAACAGTAGAGGAGAAGCAAAGAGGAGGTAAGCCCTTCCTGGATCGAGATAGCAAACTCACACGGCAGTTCATGAGAGGTCTTTCTGACGAGGAGGTGTACACCAGAATCGCACCAATGGCACCCAGGCTCTTGAGCTTCCGAGAGCTGCAGGCAGAGCTCCGAAGTCTAACTAGAGAAACTAAGAAGTTCCAGATGCGGAGTACAGCAAAGAAAACGTATGCTCAGGTGCATGTAACATCGGCAGGTGGTGGAAACACCAAGATAGATAGGCCAAAACACACATCTGAATTATCCGAGCTGACGGAAATGGTTAAGAAATTAGCCCTCGTTCAGGAAGAACAAGTGGCTAAGCTGTCACAACTAGAGTTGAGAATGACCTCTCCTCCCCTTTCCTCCCCAGTAGCTGTCCAACCAGCAAAGGGAAGAACCGGCCAGAATCCAAGCTTTGTCTGTTACCGGTGTGGGGAGCCAGGCCACACGGCCAGAGTATGCCGAGCAGTTCTTCCGGATCCAAGCCTAGCTGGAGCCCAGCAGCCTAAGGTTCCTGCTGACGGACACATGCACTCTGCTCAACATTTAAACGCTTAGTACCCATGGCAGCTGGGGCGTCCATGGGTACACAGCAAGGGCCCCACCCACCGGCAGTCGAGAGGAGTTGCACTGAAGGAGGGGAAACACCCCTAGTGGGACCCAGGAACGAAGGAGATGTAGAAGTCAACGGAAAGGCATGCAGGGCTCTAATTGACTCTGGCTCACAGATTACCAGTATTACGCACAGCTTCTGGCAGAACCACTCAGCTCTACAGAAGAAAAAGCTACAGCCTTCTAAAATACCAATAGAGGGTGCAGCAGGTCAGACCGTGCCCTACCATGGTGTTCTACACATCGACCTGAAAGTACTAGGGAAAGAGCTCAAGGCCGTACCTGCCTTTGTTGTTCCTGATTCCGACTATCGCTCTTCAGTCCCTCTGTTGGTGGGAACCAATGTCATTCGAGCCTCCCGAAACCATCTCCGAACAGCCTATGGCCCGCAGTTTCTGTACCAGGTCAAAGAGAAGCATCCAGGGTGGTACACAGCTTTACTGGAGGTGGGGAGTGCCGAGCAAAGTGAAATGCATGACGTTGTAGGTCCGGCGGTTTACAATGGTCGCACCATAAACATCCCTGGTGGAAAAGAGATGGATTTAATGTGTAGGATTAAAGAGGGCCCCCAAAGGAAGGTTTATACAGCCCTGATAGAAGGCCATCCCTCCCTGCAGCTCCCCCGGGACATACTGGTGGCTAAAGTGCTTGCAAATGTGAAAAGAGGTTGTGCTCCAGTTAGAGTGATGAATCTCTCCCAGCAAGTCGTTACAATCAAACGACACACAAATCTGGCCAGCGCAGTTCTGGTGGACAAGGTGGTGGAGTTCCCAGACAAAAAGCATGGTGAAGCTGGGAACAGAGGTGCATGTCTCAGCCTGGACCAAGTGGTGGCTAGCTGCAGGGTTGACCTAAGTGAAGCCGCGGTGGAAAGTGAGGACCAACGTACTCTACTTAAGGATCTGCTGGACAAAAATGCAGATGTGTTCTCCCAGCATCCCCTGGACTATGGTCACACCACAACTGTACAGCATGAGATTCCCCTGGTTGACCCAAGGCCTTTCCGACTGCCATACCGCAAAATACCTCCCTCCCAGTGGCAAGATGTGAGGCGGTTATTAATGGAGATGGAGGCAGCAGGAGTCGTTCGCCCCAGTAAAAGTCCGTATGCATCCCCTGTGGTGGTTGTGACCAAGAAGGATGGTTCACTTCGATTGTGTATCGACTACCGGAAGCTCAACGCCTGCAGCACCCGGGACGCATTCCCTCTGCCAAGGATAGAGGAGGCTCTAGAGGCGTTAGGTCAGGCAAAATACTTCTCCACCCTTGACCTTACATCGGGATACTGGCAGGTAGAGGTAGCGGAACATGACAAGTACAAGACAGCATTCAGCACTCCCATGGGTCTGTTTGAGGCCAATAGAATGCCTTTTGGACTGCAAAACGCACCCTCAACCTTTCAAAGGCTGATGACCTCCTGTTTTGGGGACTTAAATTTCACCCACCTACTTATTTACCTTGACGATATTATTATTTTCTCGAAGTCCTTTAATGAACATCTGGAGAGGCTTCAACTGACTTTTGATAGGCTTAGGAAGCATGGTTTAAAACTGAAACCCCCCAAGTGCCAGCTTGTCAGGAAGGAAGTGCAGTACTTAGGCCATTGGGTGTCTGCAGAGGGCATCAGGACAGACCCAGAGAAGATCAGTAAGGTTAAGGATTGGGAGAGGCCAACTAATCGTATGGAAGTGCTGCGGTTTTTGGGGTTTGCGGGGTACTATAGGAGGTATGTTAAGGGCTATGCTAACTTGGCTGCTCCGTTATACCGCCTTACCTCCGGTGACCCTAAAAAAAAGAAAAGAGGGATCCAGAAACGCCTAGGCCCTGAACTGCCATTTCTGTGGACTGCCGACTGTGAGGAGGCCTTTCAGTCTTTAAAAGATAAGCTGATAAGTGCGCCAGTGCTTGGCTATCCAGACTACAGTCAACCCTTTCTGCTGCAGACCGATGCTTCAGGGATGGGGCTTGGTGCTGTGCTAGTGCAGGTACAAGATGGGGTGGAAAGGGTCATTGCGTATGCGAGCAGAGGCCTGAGCCCACCTGAAACGAGGTATCCCGCACATAAGCTTGAGTTCCTCGCTCTCAAGTGGGCCGTGACGGATAAGTTCCATGACCACCTCTATGGGCGCAAGTTCTCTGTTCTAACAGACAACAACCCTCTGAAATATGTAATGACCTCAGCCAAACTCGACGCCACAGGTCAGCGATGGGTTTCTCATCTGTCCATATTTGACTTTGACATCCAGTATCGGAGGGGACAGGACAACACCAATGCTGACGCCCTTTCGCGTATGTCCAATCAGGAAGTGGCCGAGACCCTGCAGTCATGCCCGCAGCAGGTGAGGACTGGTGGATCGAGACATGAGGAGGCACAAACCATCCAGGAGCCTGGGGAGGTCTCAGGCAAGGACACAGCGGTCACAGAGAAGCCTACAAGCGGTCAGTCACTGGAGCCCAGGGAGGCGTATGTGGATGTGGGGATGGAGGCCCTGCCTGCTATGACCACACAGGAGCTTCGGGCGGGACAGAAGGAAGACACAGTTATCGGTCCCATCCTTCACTTTAAGAGCAGGAATCACAAGCCAAGCCACAGCGAGAGGATGAAAGTAGGCGCCACTGGGAGTCTGCTCTTAAAAGAGTGGAGGAGGTTAGTGGTAAAAAAAGGGATCCTGTATCGCAGCTTCAGAGACTGCCATAAAGGGGTGATTGAGCAACTAATACTGCCAGAGAGGCTGCGTGAAACCGTCAAAACAGCCCTTCACAATGACTCAGGGCATCTGGGATTTGAAAGGACACTACAGATGATAAGGGAAAGATTTTACTGGCCAAGAATGTTTCAGGAAATCAAGGCGTGGTGCGAACAGTGTGAGAGATGTTGCCTTAGAAAAACACCCACGGTCAACGTCAGGGCCCCCCTTGTCAGTATCCATACCAGTGCACCCATGGAACTGGTTTGTGTGGACTTCTTAAAGCTGGAGAAGTCCAAGGGTGGTATGGAGAATGTACTCATTGTTACAGATCACTTTTCTCGTTACGCACAGGCCTACCCCACCAGAGACCAAAAGGCAGGCACAGTGGCCAGGGTCTTGTGGAGGAATTTCTTCTGCCGTTTTGGTTTCCCTGCTAAGTTACACACAGATCAGGGGCGTAACTTTGAAAGTGCAATAGTGAAGGAGCTATGCAGGTGTATTGGCACCACTAAAACCCACACCACACCCTACCATCCCCAGGGCAACGGGACTACCGAAAGATTCAACCGTACCCTGATGAACATGCTGGGAACACTAGAGCTGCACCTGAAGCCCCGGTGGCATGAGCATGTGGATTCCATGACACACGCATATAACTGCTCGCAACATGACTCCACTGGATATAGCCCGTACTACCTCATGTTTGGTAGGCACCCCAGGCTCCCAGTGGACCTCATCTTTGGGTCCCCCACAACAAACCCCCCTTGCGAATACAGCGAGTATGTTCAGACCCTGCATGACTCCCTGTCGCAGGCCTATGCCCTGGCTAATCAGACATCTCAGCTGGCAAAAGGACAGCAGAAAAAGTATTATGACAAGAAAGCTAAGGGTGAAGACTTTAGTTCAGGGGATAGGGTCTTAGTCAAGGTCTGTCATGTAGAGGGGAGGCAGAAGTTGGGAGATCGATGGGAGAGATGGCCATATGTTGTGGTAAAGAAGCAACCTGGTTTGCCTGTGTACGTGGTGCGACGAGAGGATGGGAGAGCGGAGAGAGTGGTTCATAGGAACCTTTTGACGCAGTGCATGTTTCTCCCAGTGGAGCGAGACGAAGGAGTGATCGTAGAAGAAAGCAAGTCAGATGGTGAGGTATGTGGGACAGGCAGTGAATCAGAGGCAGAAGAGGGAACAAAGGGTGACGGTTCAGAGGAGATGCTGGAAAGAGTCCTAGTTGGAACACCAGATAAAGAGGAGGAGCAAACAAGTACAGAGGAGGCTGACATGTGGACAGAAGTAACAAGTAGCGGAGATGGAGTGCTTGTGACTGGTAGTGATGCCATCCCCACTCAAGGGCCCAACCCCCCAAGAAGAAACCCGAGAAGGAGCCGGCATCCCCCAATTAAGCTCTCACTCGAGACCCAAGTGGTGAAACTAGAGAGTGACCACCAAAAGATAGAAAGGGGAAGAAAATTGTGGCTAAAGGCCAGAAGTAAGAGGAGCAACAGGCCACACGTGGAGCCAAACTGCATGTACCCTGACAATATTTAGCTACCTACGCCCACACATATTACATACATCATGTGCTATACATTCACTCACAACACGTTTATTGTTTTTATTGTCATAGATTAGACCAACTTGAGTATTGGTTAATTAGATGGCTGGGACGCCATCAATTACAGAAGGGGCGGATGTAAGGCAGTGTATTGCCTTGTCCACAAGATGTCCCCATAACGCTATCATATTAAAACCGATTCAGGTGCCTTTAGCGCTGTTTGTGCCTCTTGAGATGCCGTAGCGTTGATACGTGAGTATTTTCCTCAGTTCATGTTTTCAACGCTATAGGTAAGCCACGTTAATGGTAGGGAAAAAAAGCAATGTAAAATATATTTGTTGTTATCGCACTAAAGTTCAGTTTATTGAGATATTTTGTGTTGTAAACTGTTAAAGACCTAAATGCAGAGTAATGCAGAGAGTTAACATTTTTTGTTCTTTGCTTTAAAATGTGATTAATGTTTGGTGGCTAACGCAAAGCTTTGTATGATGATATAAGCAGCACGAGCTTGCTGTTGAACTACATGTGCATTGAAATGTACTTTGCTAGTTTCAAACTTAAGCTGAGTTCATGTTTTCAACGCTATAGGTAAGCCACGTTAATGACGCTGTGCTGTGGAATAAACAGTCAAGCCACGATCCCGAATCCTTCTGTGTCCGAGTCCTCGCTTTCTACCACCACCCACGATCATTCATAACACAACGCAGAGCAGCAGAGGCGGTGCTAGAGGCCAGTGAGCACGCGGAGAGAGAGAAAGAGGGTTACATTGACATTTAGTTAATAACGTGTGAATAAAAATGTTCTGTTCCGCTAGGCTAGATAATCGTATCTCTGCTATGAAACTACAGAAATTGCCGAACGGGGTGGAGTTGAACCGAGTGTCACCTCTGCGTGCTGGAGAGGGGGCGGGGCATGAAGCGTCTCGTTTGTATTTAAAGAGACCGCACCAAAACGAGTTGCTCTCAGACGCAGATCAGAAAAGCGGTAGAAAAGGGTCCTGTGGAGCTATAATAATGAGGAATTCAGACCCAAGCATTCCAGTTCTGCTTCATATAGACCACAAATGTATGATTTATATGTAAAAAGGAACGATTTAAAAGCATGATATGTACCCTTTAAAGCGAATAAAAACCTGTGTGTAATGACGTCACGTGCTATTTTGCGATCAAATTGGTGTATCGAATTGATTTGAGACATTTTCAGGCGTTTCCATTCATTTTCTCACCGAACTGCACAACATTCAAGCCAACATTTGCGAACAAAGTTTTGCTAGACAAACTGGATCGCGCCATAATAACGTTTCCATCCGCGTTTATCGCATAAGCCGTATATCCATCAAGATAAAATCCCATGAGACCGAATGCATTTCATTTGAGTCGATATTCATGAACATCAATCGAATTTCAAAAGGCATTTTTCATTCGATATCACTTAATGCGGATAAAAACGTGTGGATGGAAACACAGATAGTGTTTCCTTATTGATGGATCTTTAAGTGTCAAAGTTACTTTTGGTGTGATATGTTTTGCACAGTTTATATTGCTGAAAAATAAAAACAAATGTCCTCCTTTATAATTGTTACAATAAACACTATATATTTTGACTCTTTTTATTCAATGACTATCTTTGTCCTATGGTGTGACAAACATAAAACAACAGAAAAATATACTTATTTTAAAATATCTTTTTAAAAAAAGAGTCAAGTTTGGCATTAGGGGAGTTACAATAATATCTCCTCTTAGATGGGTACAATTTCAAACAGTTTTGTAAGGTTGGCGAAAAAGTTTTATTGACATTCGTAGGGAAAAGTTTATCAAGTTCATCTATTCATGGTGAAAATGATTTTAATTTGAACTTTAATGTAAAATAAATATCACTTTCATAAAAAAATGTTTTAATAATGTGAACAATTCTCTCAAGTATTTTTTTTATGTTATTTAATATAATTTCTTTGTACTTTTTAAATGTCATACCATAGGACACATTTACAGTATCTTTTGAGTGAAAACGTGAAAAAAATATGTGAAGTCATTGACAAAATGAGTGACCACTACTATTTTCTGAAACTGCAGTTTTCATACTCCATAAATATATGTATTTTTTCTTAAAAAGTTATGTTTTCCAAAAAAAGTACTTTTTCTTGGCCATTTGTCAACTACCCAGAATCACAATAAACTGAAATTAAAAGAATTTCATAAAACTAAAGTAAGCGTATGTAAAAATTAGAAATATGTCAAGACAAAGTTTGAAGAAAGGATTAATAAAGGCTTGTCTGAGAGTAAACGGAAATATTAATACATCTTAAAATTTGAAAGTGTTTTTAGGCCTTACAGACAGAACTGTTTGGTTGGCTGCTTCTATACACTGTAAAAAATGATTGTATGTGATTTTAATGGTAAAAGACTGTAAAAATGCTACAGTAAAAAAATATATTATATACAGATGTAGGGTACAACAGGGCTAACGGCGCCTTTGACTTTATTCAGAGAAAAATGTATATAGAGACATGCCACTTCCTAAATCCTCAATACAACTATATAGGGAAAATCCGTAACGCCAAAGATGGCGGTTGTATGCACATGTCCCGCCCCTCCCGCTGGACATCCAATCGTCTGCTTTCAACAGTCAAGCCGGGAAACATTTAAGCCTATCGTCTGGTTCCTCTGATGCATGCACACAGTTGAGGTTTGCGACAGCGGAGACGAGAACCCTTGCGCATGCGTAGTAAAAGTATAACCTGTGGGGGAAAAGGCGTTTTAAACCTTATTTTGGGGCAAAGTCATCAAACTTTTTCAGCGATTTTTATCATATTTAACTGCTGTTTCTATACATGCAGTTTTTATGTTCCGGTGACCAGTGAAACTGCAGTTCTGACTCTCTGCCCATTCATTTAGATAGGAGCTGGTCTTGTTATTCAGAAATAGCTGCCCGGAGGCGTTGCCAAGATGGCGGCCGAGTGGCAGGACTTGCCTAAAAGGACTTTGCTTTATTCTTCTCTGATTCACTAGATGCACAAAAACATGCTGCAGCACTTTCCTAAACATCTGCCTTTCAAGATGCACATGGACATTTGGCTGATCTGTAACGCGATCGCGAGAAGCAGCGCAAAGCTGATTATGTGCTAATTTCATCTAATATATGATGTTTTTTAAAAGTTGAATATTTAAGTAGCAAATGAGAATCTATAAAATTAATGTTTACATTTTGAGACAAAGGTCTTAATGGTTTTCAGTTTTGTTCAAGGTAATTAAAGCAACAGTTTTTCAATAACAGAAGAATATGTCAAAGTATGGAGTTTTGGGCAAAAGCACAATAATAAACATGATAATAAATATCTGGATATCTAAATATGTCAGTTGTTGACATTACATGGTTAGATTCAGATGGGAAATATCATATATTAAGTTGGGTGTCCACCTTAGAGATAATACCCATATTTATAATGAAACAATCTGCGGCGAGCAGGACAAGCAGGTCTCGTATCTCTCACGGAGGAGCGACGACGACAGTGGAGATCGAGAGAGGAACAGGCCTGGATTTATTTTGTATTTGTTTATTTTATTATTAAAGTCTTTAAAGGTTCGCCGGTTCCCACCTCCTTCTTCCCATAACATTTAACCTCGTTACACAATCATACTTAAAAATATGATATTAATCATATCATACAATTAAATTATAATGTATTGTTATTATTGTAAATCTATATTAAAATTATTATGGGATCTCCTTCAATGCATTCAGAAACTTTACTTTTTAAAATATATTATTAACATATTTTAATGACAGAATATTTATTGAACAAAAATGAATTATTTTATTTATCAAAAAAATGTTTTGCTAAAGTGATTGTTTTGAACAAAAAATAACTTGGACATCATTAAAAACACATTATCCTAGCTTTATTTTGACCCAGGCTGTTTTCCCCAGTGTGTCTGTGGGGTAAAAGACAAACTCAAACCGCCTTTTAATACCAAAAACTAAACTCTGCACAATGGGCGATCGTGCTTTTTGCTCTGCCGCTCCCCGGATTTGGAATGCCCTCCCGGACCATCTGAGGTCACCACAGACCATCGAGACTTTTAAAAAGGGACTAAAAACTTTACTTTTTAGCAGATATTATGAATTTTAAAAATGTGTAGATATTGTTCTTAGGATCAGACCTGTAGCACTTTGAGTTTTTTTCTTAAAATGTAAAGTGCTTTTACAAATAAAATTTATTATTATTATTATTATTAACTTTGCCACCTCCATACATTTATAAGATTTTTAAACAAAATTAACCACTATGCAACATCTCTTGCTCCATCAATGCTCAAAACAAACATGTTTTCTTCTGCATTTGGGAACAGTAAAAGCACATTTGTCTTAAGGTGTGCTTTATCTCCACTGCACAGTATTTCTGTGAGGAATCTTTGAGCCAGTGTGTAGCTAATTCTCTCTAAACTAAACATTTTCTAATATCTGTTCGCTTACCCGTCGAGCTCTTCAGATCTCCCGCATCAGCTGATGGAGAACTAGATAGTTTACCTCGTGTTTGACGACTATTTCTTTTTAAAGATAGTTTTATGATATATTGGGGAAATTAGTTTACCTAAATCAGAAGATTAACAAATCGCATTTCCGTCTGTAAAGCCACATCTCCAAACACTTATTATTATTACGTACCTGAACTGTTTCCGGGATTGTTCTCTCCTCGGACTGTTTTGCTTTCTAAAGTTTGTCTTTAACATGAAACAGCAGAAACCAAGGGTGCCGCACAAGCCCTGAAGAGTGAAGTCAGTCTATGGCAGAAACTGAGGGGAAGTTTGACACTTTCTGCTTCCCGTAGTGACGATCGCGCGGCAATTCCTTTTTTCCCTTTTTTTTTACAGCAGTGCAACTGGATTAAATGTGTAGGCTAATGTCTGTAAATGTAAAGTCTAGAATGATTAATATCGAGTTCTGCGTGTTGTTAAAGAGCGGCGTGTCTGATAATTTATGTTTCACAAATCTGTGTTAAAAAAAGTGTGTGAATAAATTTGACAAATTTTTATTTTGTTTTTATTTTGTTCTTGGATTTTTTTATTATTATTATTTTCTCTTACAGTGTGGCAGGCCTATATCATCCATTTGATCATATTTCGTGAAATTCTACAGTTTGTGAATTATGAACATTAAGAACATTTTGAGAACATCTGTAAAGTCTCTCTCATCGCTGAGAAAAACAGAAAAACAATAACTTTCAGAAAACACAAAAGATGAACACTGAAGTAAATCAAGTTTTTTTTAAAAGAACACAGATTCCCGACTTTAACCCACTGTCTCCATTTATACATAAATACATGATTTAATACAAATGTGTCATGCAAATACAATATAATGCATTTATGTAGGATGATATATTTCCTGATATAATGCATATTTCTTTTGTGGTTAATAAATTAAAGAACATTCTTTTTACAAATAAATAATTTCAGTTTTGAATAAAAAAAATATATCATATCCATTTTAATATGAAATTCAATATTTTGTGTGATTGTGTGACGTGACTACATTAGGATTGTGTTAGCTTTGCATGTTAGTGTGTGTAAGCTCAATGCAAGTGTGAACACAAAGAGAAAGGAGTTTATTTTAATAATCTAGAACACTTTATTGAACACTAATATTACACACATCATTGTTCATTACTGTTTTAGGCCTGTAAGAGGACTAAACAGATACAGTATAATGTCATGCACACGTTTAACATCTTTTAAAACTCCAGCATAACATTACAGGACAACACACATATTGAATCAGAAACGGATTTACTGGCCAGATTAAATGAAAGATTAACACTGAATGTCAGTATGAATGTGAACATCTGAGCTGAACCAGACGGATTCACTGTCATGATGACGGTCTCGAGAATGACCAGATGTCTCTACAGGGTCTGAGAGAAACAGGGAGTCTGTGTGTGTGAGCAGCAGACATCAATGTTGATTCAAAGGCCTTTTGAATTCACATATTCATCAGCTTTCACAGCAATGAGACAAAACATTAAACTCCAGTTATGTTATAAAACAAGGTTTAGACTGCATCTAAATCTAAAATAAAACCTTAATTTCTGACTCAGATTAAGAGGAAATATGGATGTTTGTGTCTGTAAAAACAGAGCCCAGTTCTGAACAACTCCAGCAAAGCATTACAAACCAGGAAGAGATCACATGACAAGACTATGACATGAGCAATGAATAAACATGAACATCTAGATAGACTGATGATTATGAAAATGGACAAAATGTAACAAGCTTCACTTTCCAAACAAACACTTTGTCCTACAGACTGAGTTTGAGATAACAGCCGACGGACAGAAGAACCACAGCAGAGAAACGAGAGGTTTATTTAAAAGCAGGTGCAAATAAATAGTGTCAGCATAAAATTAAAACAGTAAATTAAAGTAGAGAACATTAAAAACAGTCTAAAACTAATTGCATCAATTAATACACTTAAACAAGAGGTAAAAAAAAAAGGATAAAATAAACCAGCTAAAATGAGCATCCACGTCTAAAACAAGAAATAAAACTGAACCCCATAATATAAACCAGTTTAATACAATAAAAGCAGTGATGAAGAGATGGAGGAAGTGATGGAGGTGGAGATGATCTGAAAGGGAATCAAACTCAAGTGAATCATTTACACAGCAGAAGATCTGAAAGGGAATCAGGCTCTCTTCACCTGAGACATGGACATGGATCTTCATGACAATGAGAACAATGAGATGAGCTCCACAAGGTGTGTGTGTGTGTGTGTGTGTGTGTGTGTGTGTGTGTGTGTGTTCGGGCCAGGTAGGGGATGTCTGAATAAATGTTGTATTCTCCAGTATTGGCGCAGGTTTCACATATAATGAAATGGGGGTCCAGGAGCTGCTGGAGGGCGGCGAGATGCTGGTGGATCAGTGTGTGCGTGTCTGTGGTTGAGGGCGTGTACCTCGGCGGGCAGACTCTCCTCTTAACCCAGCAGGACGGCCACGGCCTGGGTCGACTCCTCTCTGGCCTGACGCTTCGAGCCGCTCATGAGGGGGAGGCAGCGGTCCACCAAACGCACTTGGTAGTGGAACCTGAGAGACAGAGACTGACAGTGTGTTGACACGTGATCATGACTGTGAGGACACAATGAGATGAAGTCCAGATGCGTGTGCGCATGTACCTCAGTGCGTTTGGGGCCTGTCCTCTCCACTAGCACCACCTCCAGTTTCTCCCCACGAGCTCATCACACTGTTTCTGTGGTGTCAGTCGTTCCCTCACACTCTCCGGCAGCGATCCTCTTCTCCTCCAGGAACTCTCCCGACCCGGACCGGGAACCTGACAGAGAGAAAGATGAGGGAGAAACTCAGTCTCAGCAGATTCTCCAGAAGTTTAGACAATGAAGTTAAGCGCTTGATATTCATAATAAATCCCTCAGATGAGCTGGAGGACAGCATGTTGGACTCCAGAGTTCTTTACATCCCTTTTGGCCATAGAGAAAAATCTGAGATGGTGGGTGGGTGGGTGTGGTGTGTGTGTGTGTGTGTGTGTGTGTGTGTGTGTGTGTGTGTGTGTGTGTGTGTGTGTGTGTGTGTGTGTGTGTGTGTGTGTGTGTGTGTGTGTGTGTGTGTGTGTGTGATGAAAGACGAGATCTAGAGGTTTCTGTGTAGAAGATATGAAGATTCTGGTCAAGCTTCACTTTGATGATCATCGGGTTACAGCGGTAAACTCACAGAGACCGGCAGCCGTTGAGAAACTTCAGTCCGGACAACAGATGTATGATGATCAGAGGAAGGAGATGGAGGAAAGGTGGAGGACGGGTTGGGAATGGTGGAGGAAGACGGAGTAAAGGTAGATGAAAGTTTGAGGACTGGTAGTGAAAGGTGGAGGAAAGTTGGAGGATGGGTTGGGAAAGGTGGATGACTGGTAGTAAAAGGTGGAGGACGGGTTGGAGGAAAGTAGAAGGGAAAGGTGGAGGTGAGTAGAGGGGAAAGGTGGAGGAGAGGTTGGGAAAGATGGAGGAAAGGTAGAGTGAAAGGACGAGTGGAGAAAGTTGAGAGAAGAAAAGGTGGAGGATGGGTAGGGAAAGATGGAGGAAAGGTAGAGGGGAAAGATGGAGGAAAGGTAGAGGAGAGTAGAGGGGAAAGAAGGTGAGGACGAGTGGTGAAAGAGGAAGGCTGATGGGGAGGGTGGAGGCCTGTGAAAACAAAAATGAGAAAACTAAATGACCCTATGCTATGATGAACACACACACACACACACACACACACACACACACACACACACACACACACACACACACACACACACACACCTAGTCAATACTAAAAGACTAAAGACGCCATGCTAACACTAGCAGTGCAGTGAAGAGCCTCAACACTAGTGTTACACAGGTTCCAGATTCACTGATGATCTACAGGTTACAGCGGTAAACTCACAGAAACTGCAGCGGTCGAGAGTTCAGCACTAGATGAGGGAACGTGACCTTGGCGAATGTGCAGGTCCGGCCTGGCCTTCAATAGGAGTGTAGCTCTTTTTCTGAGGAGCACTGACTCGAACAGAGAGAAAGAGGAGGAAGAGTTTTCACCTGAGCGACGCCATTCTCCAGCTGTAATCCTCCAGATCTTCTTATATAAGATCAAACCTGTGTCTCTGCCATTGGAGAAAGAGATCCTCAACGAGCGTCAGCAGCTGTGTCTCATTAACCGTGTCTCATTAACCGTGTCTCATTAACATTACCCGTGTCTCATTAACCGTGTCTCATTAACAGTGTCTCATTAGGCTTGTTTGAGATGAGCAAAATCTGCGCAGAATCGGGCCCTGTCCCAAATGGCACACTCCGGACTTGTGGACTTCCTCAGAGTCCACACTTCAGTGACGTCATGAGTGCAGACCTATAGGGCCCTTAGCGCGAGTCCGCGAGGGCGCATTGAGAGGTATTTTTGGGACAGACTCGATCATCACGCCGGAAACAGGAAGACAGTCTGTTTTTTTTTTTTTTTTTTTTTTTTATTTAATTTTCAAAATCACAGAGTTTGATATCAAGTTGACATTTCTTTTACATATTTTCTGATAAGTATCACCTTTGACAAGTAAAACATGAGACAACAATAATTTGAAGAAAGGAAAAAAAAAAAAAAAGAACAAACAGAACAGAAAAAAAAAGGGGGGAAAAAAGGATAAAGGGCATCACGGACATATATTAAATTCCTTTAGCAGAGATACAGATCCCTTGTCTTAAATTTGTCATCTGTCTTACTTCATACAAATGAATTTGACTTTTGTATAAAAAAAATTATGTTATTGATTTGTTTCTATTATTAGGAAAATTTCATATTCATCAAACTAAGTGGAGTAACTCAAAACCCAACTTTGCTCATTTCAAAGCAGCCTTTAACATGTATTTTGAGTCTGTAAAGTTTTTTGAAAAATCGGAAGACAGTCTGGTTGTTGTTATGGACAGGAGCTGCAGGTTCGGGGAAATATGCTGACTATTGTTGTTGTGTTTATGACTCAGTAAAGCCCTGACATTCTGTTCTATTTATTTTATGAATCATAATATTATATTATTATATTATTCAGCTCGCTATTATTAGCCTATGTTATAGACATCAACCACTGGTTGATGATCATAATGTTTGTATAAACTTTGTCTTGTCATAAAAACCGTAATGATAATTACACTTAAATATTTTCTTCTCAGAGCCATGTTAACAATTGTCCGTGAGTGAAATATCCTCCCATCTGTTGTCTGATTGGCCTTTCGCAAGGATTCCTGGGTAGTTAAAGTGCGTGGAGCCTGCTTCTATGCGGGCTTCGCGGAAGACCGCTTCAAGGGTACAAAGGGGGCGCTGCTGAGCACACTTCAGAGCGTTAAAATGCTATTGGGACGGCCTACGGACTCGTAGACCGGCGAGCACGCGCAATTTAAGTCCACGAGACCGAAAGTCCGCATGAAGTGCCCATTTGGGACTGGGCCTCGATCACCGGTGATCAGCGCGTAATGCATGCCCGTTAGAAATGTGTCCGAGAGCGGTTCGCCTTGCTCTGATGTCATGCTGACGTGTGTCAAAAAGCTCTCGCGAGTTGCAAGGCGCACGTGCCGGATTTCTGCAGTCCGCGCCAGTTGGGCCCTGTCCCAAATGGACACAACTCCGGACTTGTGACTTCCTCAGAGTCCACACTTCAGTGACGTCATGAGTGCAGACCTATAGGGCCCTTAGCGCGAGTCCGCGAGGGCGCATTGAGAGGTATTTTTGGGACAGACTCGATCATCACGCCGGAAACAGGAAGACAGTCTGTTTTTTTTTTATTATTTTTTTTTTTTTATTGAATTTTCAAATCACAGAGTTTGATATCAAGTTGACATTTCTTTTACATATTTTCTGATAAGTATCACCTTTGACAAGTAAAACATGAGACAACAATAATTTGAAGAAAGAAAAAAAAAAAAAAAAAAGACAAACAGAACAGAAAAAAAAGGGGAAAAAAAAGGATAAAGGGCATCACGGACATATATTAAATTCCTTTAGCAGAGATACAGATCCCTTGTCTTAAATTTGTCATCTGTCTTACTTCATACAAATGAATTTGACTTTTGTATAAAAAAATTGTATGTTATTGATTTGTTTCTATTATTAGGAAAATTTCATATTCATCAAACTAAGTGGAGTAACTCAAAACCCAACTTTGCTCATTTCAAAGCAGCCTTTAACATGTATTTTGAGTCTGTAAAGTTTTTTTTAAAAAATCGGAAGACAGTTGGTTGTTGTTATGGACAGGAGCTGCAGGTTCGGGGAAATATGCTGACTATTGTTGTTGTGTTTATGACTCAGTAAAGCCCTGACATTCTGTTCTATTTATTTTATGAATCATAATATTATATTATTATATTATATTCAGCTCGCTATTATTAGCCTATGTTATAGACATCAACCACTGGTTGATGATCATAATGTTTGTATAAACTTGTGTCTTGTCATAAAAACCGTAATGATAATTACACTTAAATATTTTCTTCTCAGAGCCATGTTAACAATTGTCCGTGAGTGAAATATCCTCCCATCTGTTGTCTGATTGGCCTTTCGCAAGGATTCCTGGGTAGTTAAAGTGCGTGGAGCCTGCTTCTATGCGGGCTTCGCGGAAGACCGCTTCAAGGGTACAAAGGGGGCGCTGCTGAGCACACTTCAGAGCGTTAAAATGCTATTGGGACGGCCTACGGACTCGTAGACTCGGCGAGCACGCGCAATTTAAGTCCACGAGACCGAAAGTCCGCATGAAGTGCGCCATTTGGGACTGGGCCTTGCTCTCCACCGACTGCGCTGATCAAAAGCATGATGGGAAACGACTTGCTGACGACACAACTTAATGTTGATTGGTTTTAAACAACCGTGATGTATTGTTCTCTATTAAAATGTTTGATTTTAAAACTCGGATATCATGTTTTATGTGTATATGTTATGTGTCTTGTGTGAATATTTCCAAACTCTCGGACAGTGCGATCTCTATGGGTTATGCAATGTCATTTTATTATATATATATATAAAAAAACAAATAGCCTCTGTATTAAAGAAAAAATGATTGATAAACACTCATTTGGAATGGAATTAAATAACAAGTATACTTTGGGTGTCTTCTTCATTATATTTATTTTCATATAAAAGCAACAGAACTTAAATTACATCCAGTTTATTAGCAACACTGTGCACGAGCGTGAATCCCGCGATATCCGCCTTTGATCTCACAGGTGTCTGATGACTCTGATCCACTGCGAGAAGCGAGATCTGTCCGTCTTGTCTGCGCTTTTTTCACTCCTCCCCTGACTGCAGCCGCCTACTCTCGCCTACATTTCAGGCGAGGCGAGGCCCATCTCAAACAAGCCTAATAACATTACCCGTGTCTCATTACCCGTGTCTCATTAACCGTGTCTCATTAACCAATCACAGCACAGCCTCGACTCGCTTTACTTGTATTCAGAGCCATATACACAAATCCGGCGAAACACGGAAGTAAAGCAGCGCCGCCATTACTGCGGGCCTTGCTGCTAAGGAAGTAACGTTGGTCCCGTAGGCGGCTGTACCAGATGTTAGCTTTACGAAATGTTTTTTCTTTGTAGTTTTTTTAGTACGTATGCTGTCCTGCCGGGAAGAGCGTGTTGTGTGGTTGGCTGTAACAACCCAGCTAACACAAATACGTGACTGTTACGTAACTGCAACATAATCTGGTGACTAAACTTTCGTCGTGGCAACGCAAGTTACGTCGTGGCAACCGGAAAAGTGAACCCAGCAAACACAAAAACGTTTTAAAAACGTTTTTTTCGCGTTGTGAAAAGGTTGTGATAACGTTTTTATCCGACGTATTTAATAACGACAGATGTCGGGTTTTTTTTACGTTATAAATACGTTTTTTTACAACGTTGCATAAAGTCGTAAAAACGTTGCATAAACGTTGTTTAACGTTGTTAATGCGACGTTCTTAAAACGTAAATATCACGTCTTACTTTCTGGATGTCGTCTTGGTTATAACACATTCACCCAAAATCACCAAAATGAGGTTTCCAGGTGCTTTGGATGTAAATTACCTTGAAGTGTTCCTCACAAAATGCATGTGTCCTACATCGGTCTTTTGTGATTCCATTGTGAAACGTAGTCGACCCGTTAAAAACATTGAAGCGTCACTGGACATTTGGTTAGGACATACATTTTACTTAACTTATTACATTAATAGTTATGGATTGATTTATTAATTCACCATCATGTAACTATACCCAACTTTTCATTCAAGCAAATGTGTCCAAAAAAACAAAAGTATACTCAAAAAAGAAAAGAACTCGTATCTCACAAAAAATACATTTATTAATAATAAAAAAAAATATATATATATATATATATATATAATATATTAGAATTTGTATTGTATTATAGGCCTATATTATAACCAATTTAGCCAACTAGCCTAAATGTAATCAACCAAGAAAATACATTGTAACAAAAGTTAATTCCCAATCATGTTGACAAAACCAACTATGCAAAAACTTAACTTATTACATTAAAAGTTATGGATTGATTCATTAATTCACCATCATGTAACTACCCAACTTTTCATTAAAGCAAATGTGTCCAAAAAAACAAAAGTATACTCAAAAAAGAAAAGGACTTGCACCTCACAAAAAATACATTTAATGTTTAATTATTAATATATTAATATAATAATTAATATATATATAAAATATATTAGAATTTGATATATTATATGCCAATATTATAACCAATTTAGCCAAATAAATGTAATCAACAAAGAAAATACATTGTATAACAAAAGTTAATTCCCAATCATGTTGACAAAACCAACTATGCAAAAAACATAGATGCACAACTGCAATAAATAATGCTAAAAGTATTGATGAAAAAAAAATACAATGTTGATTAAATATTGCGATTGCGTATAGTTACAACCCTATTAAGGTGAATTTCGTTTTGTATGAATTGTATCTTAATTTTAATCAATATTTCATAGACAATTACCTGGATTTAACAAATAAGAAGTAAGTTAAATATAGCAGACAATAGATAAAAACGACATGGAAGCGCCGCCGCCCTGAACTGGAGCTCGTCTCGTATAAAATGAACCGAAACTCAGCTTATAAGGTAGCCTATTAACTCCCAGACCTGAGAAATATATAGGCCTGTAGGCTATGTCTAATTTTAAACAGGACCATTCAAAACGAAATAAAACACGACTGTTCTCTGCTTATGTAATCCGTATCAAATGTGCATTTCTCACTGGCGCGTTCACTACTGCGAATATCACGAGTCAGCATCGTCAACTGTATCGCGACACTGACAGACAGAAAACACTTATTAATAAACAATTAAAATGTCTCCTTGCCAAATTTTTACATATTCATAATCATGAATTCTTTAGCCGATTCTTTAATTGTGACAGATTTGAGATGCTTTATTGGCAGAGCGCTTAAAAGCACTGAAACATTAATCTTTTTTAGGCAATAATCGCACTCGATATTCTCTAATGACATACTCAGTGACTCGTCCCAACCAAATATATATATATAAAAAATTACTTGAATTATATTTTAAGTGAAAGAGTTAACGTTAGCCCTGGTTCGCAAGGATTGTTGAGCCACGACTGAAGTTTCCACTTTGAATGCTTTAGCCTGGCTGATGTTTTTTCTCCAGCATCTAAAGTGAGAAAGAAAACGTAAATGTAAAAAAAACAATGGTTGTCCAAAATGTGAAGTACAGTGGAGTTTTCCCTCTACATATACGAGCAAGATTTCAGTCATGGATGCACAGATCACAGTGCATAAAAAATACATTAGCTTACCAGAAAAACCTTTAAAACTATCAAAATCTCTCATCTACACATAAAATGCGATTAAAGGCCCAAACTTACAGCTTAGCTGCTAACCTAACTTGCCTCTAAGCTGCTAGTTAAGTTAGCCTAACGGTTAACGTTAAGATGCTAACTGACTTTTTTGAAGACATAACCATTTCTATACAGTAAATATTCAACGAAAGCGAGTCATTTACATGAAAGAAAGTGTCAGAACCATTTGTATGTACTAGTTGTGTAATTTCAGGGACTAAACTTACCTGAAAGTAGTTAAAACAACAGTGTGAGATACGGAGTTTTGCAGTGTATCGGTTGAGCTGCAGTTCCGTTTCCATGGTAACGCGCTCCTCTCCAGTTCAGATGCGGCTCGAATTTTCAGCGCGCGCGCCCATTAAAATACGTTAGAAGTCACGCAGCACTTACATACATTTAGAATTGATGGAGTGAATTAGTTTTGATAATCAAAAAACATATCCTGAAACTTGATTCATAGTGGATCGTATGTGGCCATCGTCAAACTGTAAATGGAATGAGAATGAAAGCATTGAAAATGTAAAACAATGTTTGAAGTAGGCTATATAGTAGCCTAGTATGAAATGAATGAAATTGCAAAAACTACAAGATATAGTCTAAGGCATGGGCATATTTTCTTATATACACAAATTTACAGATAACACGAGGAACAATTAAGATTTAAGTATTTTTCAAATATATTTCAAATATATTTAACAGTGCTTCATATAGGCTATGAATATATTAATATGCAGTTATTCATATGCTATTTAAGTGCTGTTGTTTATTGGGGTGTATTGTGTTTATACTACTGTGATGTTTAATGTTTTTATGGATGCATTAGGCATATTTAAATGTAGCCTAGTGATTATTAATAACAGTTCAGAAATAGAGTTAGCCTACTAATATACAGCACAAATGTTTTCAACGAGATATAAACCACCAGGGAGCGCTGGGTTTCTGCCAAAAATATGTATGATGTAGACATACATATCACGGTTTGCGATAAACCACCAGGGAGCGATAAACCACCAGGGAGCGCTGGGTTTCTGCCAAAATTATGTATGTAGACATACATATCACGGTTTGCGGTATGGTTTGCGAACATATGTGCTTATAATTCATTTTTTACGAGGCAACTTGATTTAGCACAAAAAAACAACGTTTTTTGCTGGGTTAGTTAGTTTAGTCTTGTTTCGTTTTTGTAAACAAACATCTAGTTTTTTTTTTAACTGCCTAAAGAAAACGTGGTATTTTAACAACGTTTTTATAAAAACGTCTTAATCTAACGTGCATATTACGTTATTTTAACACCTGAAATCAACGTTTCCAAAAAGTTGTAGTTTGGTCTAGTTTCCTTTTAGTAGTAGACAAACGTGATATGTACGTATTTTGACTACTTTAATCTAACATATCAGTTTGGTATTTTAACAACGTTTTTAAAACGTCTTATTCCAACGAAGAGATTACGTTATTTTAACACCTGATTAAAACGTCTCCAAAAAGTTGTAGCTTGGTCTAGTTTCCTTTTAGTAGTAAACAAACGTGATATGTACGTATTTTTGACTACTTAAAGAAAACATACCAGTTTGGTATTTTTACAACGTTTTTAAAACGTTTTATTTTGGTTACATTATTTATCCATTTTTAAAAAACGTTTTAAAAACGTTTTGGAAACGTTGTACTACAACATTACCTAACTGCAACTAAAATACAACGTTGTGAAAAGTTGTAAAAACGTTTTGTGTTTGCTGGGAAATTCCTGGATTCGTTGCCACGACGTAACTTTGTAACGTCGTCAGTAAGTAACTGCGACGTCGTGGCAACGTCATGTATCAACAGTGTGTTGGTAACCAGTTGGTCATTTTTAGTTTTTAATTAATATAATATGGACGGACATGCAGTGGTCTAGTTTGTCCTTATTTGCCCAAAACTATTTTAGAGACTTTTTCAACGACATATGAAAGATACAGAATTTGGTTAATTCAGTTCATTTACTACAGAACAAAGCACAAACAGCATGGAAACAGGTTTATATACATTTAAATGAACAAGGTTTGGATGAAATTAAAAATTAAACTGACCATTGGACGAGAAAGGCTGATTGGGTCAACAGGGTCCAGCCCTTGTTAATTATTAAATATCACTTGATTATACAGTAGAAGTTAAAAGTTTAGAAACTTTACTATTATTAATGTTTTTGAAATAAGTCTCTTCTGCTCATCAATGCTGTATTTTTTTTATCAAAAATACAGAAAACAGTAATATTGTGAAATATAACTACAATTTAAAATAATGGTTTCCTATTTTAATATACTTTAAGATATAATTTAATCCTGTGATACAATTAATTATTCATCATTCAACATCATTAGTCCAGTCTTCAGTGTTACATGATATTATATTATAAACAGGAATAAATTACACTTTACTATTATATTCTGCTGTTTTACATTATATTTCACAATATTACTGGGTTTTTTTTGTAAAATAAATGCTAGCTTGATGAGCAGAAGATACTTCTATTGTTTCCAAACTTTTGACCGGTACTGTAAATTGATTTTATACAAAATAAATAGTTAATAAGATTGATGTGGTTTGGCATTGATAAAATGTGCTTGAAAAAACATGATCAGAATATCGACTCAAATTATGCATACACAGTATTATATCTAGTATTATTGAAGCAAAACAGAGTACCTATACTGCCCTACAAAGGCAAAAGACCTTAACTCACCAGAGTGTGAAACAGAGAAAAATGACTTAAGTTTTTTTTGTTGTCCAGCCAATTGTATGATAGGTACACTGTAAAAAATGTAAGGTTGTCTCAACTAATTATTATTTAGTAACTAGTTCCACAGAATTTTTACGTTCACTCAATTTCTCTCTTCAAAGTGTTGCTTCAATTATTATTTTTTAGTTGGCCTAAACTTGACTCCAAATTAAAAAAGTATGTTTACTCAACTAGTTTTATAGTTCATTCAACTAAAATGTTTTAGTTGGTCCAAACTTGACTCCAACTTTAAAAAGTATGTTTGCTCAACTAGTTTTATAGTTCATTCAACTAAAATGTTTTAGTTGGTCCAAACTTGACTCCAACTTAAAAAAGTATGTTTGCTCAACTAGTTTTATAGTTCATTCAACTAAAATGTTTTAATCAGGATTTATTATTTGGGCTTAACTAAAAATTGCTGTACTACATTTTATACTGAGGTTAACAAAATTGTGGTGCGTATTAATCACATAAAAACAAATGATAACACATATTAGCCTTTATTTCACAACAATCTGCACAGACTAAACATACAGGCAAAAGTGCTCAGTTGACAAACATTAAATTCAATACTGCCAATTCCATTTCAAACATTTATGGAACTAAAAAACATTTACTAATCTTTCCCTAAACTGAGAACAATAAAGCACATCTTAAATTTTAGTAAAAACTACAAACTCTACAAGTAATTAATACATAAAATAATTAGTGCTGTCAAGTTGATTAATCACATCTAACATAAAAGTTTGTGTTTATATATATATATATATATATATATATATATATATATTTATAATTATATTTTGATATATATTATATGCACATGTGGGTATATGTAAGGACGTCTGCCTTTACAAGCACATGAACTTTAATGACATCCCATTATTAATCAGTAGGGTTTAATATGGAGTTGACCCACCCTGTACCACTATAACAGCTTCAACTTTTCTGGGAAGGCTTTCCACAAGGTGTAGGAGTGTGTTTATAGGAATTTTGACAATTTCTGTAGAAGCGCATTTGTGAGGTCAGGCACTGATGTTAGACCTGGATAACAGTTTCTTATTCATCCCAAAAGTGTTCTATCGGGTTGAGGTCAGGACTCTGTGCAGGCCAGTCAAGTTCCTCCACACCAAACTCTTCATCCATGCCTTTATGGACCTGCTTTGTGCACTGGTGCGCAGCCATGTTGGAACAGGAAGGGGCCATCCCCAAAGTGTTACCATAAAGTTGGGAGCATGACATTTTCCAAAATGTCTTGGTATGCTGAAGCTTTAAGAGTTCCTTTCACTGGAACTTAAGGGGGCGAGCCCAACCCCTGAAAAACAACCCCACACCATAATCCCCCCTCCACCAAACTTTACACTCAACAGTTTGGGGATGGCCTCTTCCTGTTCCAACATGACTGCGCACCAGTGCACAAAGCAGGTCCATAAAGGCATGGATGAAGAGTTTGGTGTGAAGGAACTTGACTGGCCTGCACAAAGTCCTGACCTCAACCCGATAGAACACCTTTGGGATGAATAAGAAACTGTTATCCAGGTCTAACATCAGTGCCTGACCTCACAAATGCGCTTCTACAAGAATGGTCAAAATTCCTATAAACACACTCCTACACCTTGTGGAAAGCCTTCCCAGAAAAGTTGAAGCTGTTTTAGTGGCACAGGGTGGGTCAACTCCATATTAAACCCTACTGATTAATAATGGGATGTCATTAAAGGGTTAGTTCACCCAAAAATGAAAATTATGTCATTAATGACTCACCCTCATGACGTTCCAAGCCGTAAGACCTCCGTTCATCTTCGGAACAGTTTAAGATATTTTAGATTTAGTCCGAGAGCTTTCTGTTCCTCCATTGAAACTGTATTGGTATACTGTCCTTGTCCAGAAAGGTTAGAAAAACATCATCAAAGTAGTCCATGTGACATCAGTGGGTTAGTTAGAATGTTTTGAAGCATCGAAAATACATTTTGGTCCAAAAATAACAAAAAAACTACAACTTTATTCAGCATTGTTTTCTCTTCCGGTTCTGTTGTCAATCCATGTTCAGTGACGCTGCTGACGTGTATCTGGTGCGTCCGTGTATTCGGGTTCAAATAAATATGGCTGGGCAAAAAAATGCAAGTCTTCCTCTGTGTCGAAATCCTTAGACATGTTTTCGAAGATTGTTTTATTTACAGCGTGCGTCTCCCTCAGACTGTAAACGAAGCTCGGGCGCACCAGATAACACGTCAGCAGCATGAACGCGGATTGACAACAGAACCGGACGAGAAAACAATGCTGAATAAAGTTGTAGTTTTTGTTATTTTTGATCCTTCAAAACATTCTAACTAACCCACTGATGTCACATGGACTGCTTTGATGATATTTATCATTCTTTATTTCCTTTCTGGACAAGGACAGTATACCGTGTATACATTTTCAATGGAGGGACAGAAAGCTCTTGGACTAAATCTAAAATATCTTAAACTGTGTTCCGAAGATAAACGGAGGTCTTACAGGCTTGGGACGACATGAGGGTGAGTCATTAATGACATAATTTTCATTTTTGGGTTAACTAACCCTTTAAAGTTCATTTGCTTCTAAAGGCAGATGTCCCAAAACTTTTGGCAATGTAGTGTGTTCATATATACACACACACACAGACAAACATATACATGTATATATCATATATAAAAAGATAATATATATATATATATATATATATATATATATATATATATATATATATATACATACATACATACATACATACATACACGCATTATACACAAACTTTTATGTTAGATAGGATTAATCGTGATTAAGTGATTTGACCACTAAAAAAAAGAATACAACAACAACAACTGGTAACAAAATGGTGTCCGAGATATTTCATAAGTATAAAAAGTATTGAAAAACAACAACCGAATATTTGGCATCTTAACACTCAAGAGTGGTGCAGGGATGATGTCAAAACCCGAAAGTCTAATTCGACACTGGTTCCTCGTTTATTGGTGAAATAAGCTCTGTCTGTGGTAAACACAATTTGACAATACTTGGATGGATTTTCTTTTCTACAATGTAAACTACACACACATACAACCCAAACTTTTTATCATTGTCTTATCATTGTAGAATAAAATCTTAGAATAAAGTATCATCAACTTGTTTACCACAAACCTTATTTCAACAAATTGAAAAAAATCTATAATTATTATTATTTTTTAAAAAGCATAGGAATATTTTGAGGGAACCAGTGGCGAATTAGTCTTTTGGGTTTTGATGTCATCCCTGCACCATCTCTGACCTCTCAACAAGACTGTACTTGAGCGGAACACTTCTCATTGTCGAGACCCAGAAATACCTTTTGCACTGCTTCAAAAAGGTACTTCCACTGTTTGGGGTAATCAACATATAGAGTGTAAAGCAGTCCAAAAAGCACTCCAAAGGCAGTTGGTACATCTGAAACATTAGAACTTCTTCCTCCACCACTGAATCCAGGCCTCCAGCATCAATGACTGTCTCAAGGAGACCAATTTGCATCCCTCTGGTCTGCCTCTCCACATCATCGCCTCTCTGGTTTGAACCACATAGGATAGATGAATAAATGGGAGGGAAAAAGATGAATTTTTATAAGAGATAATAAAAACAACTGTTCATCAAAACAACTTGAACTTAATTTTCGATGAATTTTCAACAGCTAAATGTTAAATTTATAATTGAAATATACTTTGGTTATACAATATAAAGCATTTCAAAAATGTAAGAACTCTAATCCAAGATTATGTGATCACTAATATAAATCACTTACCACAGTGCACGAATTTGAGTACACAAAATAATAGTATCAGCTGATTCACGACCTAGGCAGCTTATCGAGACACCCACTGATAACGGCCTTATGAAATGCCGTCCTCAAGAGGTCAAAATGCTGTTTCAAAATGAGCGCCATTTTATCGTAGATGACCGTTAGATATTCAGGTTATGTCGGTCTCTCCACGGGACAATTGCAAAAGTTTTCACAATCTTAACCTTATTCATCACGCTTAAGTTACCCTAAAATAGCGTATTAATGTGTTAAACATTACACGTTTCATAGATTTCAATAACTCGCATCCATAAAAGTAACTTAGGTCTAACGTGACAGGCTAAAATGACAACTCTTCACGTTACGGAAACACAAAAAATATCATAAAACATCCCGAAAGTTATTTCACATTATAGTAGTACATTTTACATGTTTTAGTAATTAAACGAGGTAATATACCACGTTTCCTTAGCTAAACGTACGTTATGGCAGCCTTCCCCTCGGACAAGTTGGGCTTAGCTGCTAACGTTTTACGGTTATGCTTATAAATATCTACACAAAAACAACAAATATGTTTACGTTTAACGAATATGTTGTACATAATACGTTTTTGTCGATAAACTTGAACATATTCTATAATTTAACATATGCCGTGCCGAATGAATTTGACATAACGTTACACTTAACTTTCTCTCGGACATAAGTTAACTTATAAAAACATTTCTAAATCCGTCTCAGGACGTAACAACACAAAACCATCACATATGTTGTAAATTCTTGTCGTTATTTAGGTTTAAAATCGATCATTTATTCAGAGCCACTTACCTTGAGTTAAGTATGACCGTCTTTGACAAAATGTCTCCCGCAGCCGCTGTCCTGCACCCGCAGACAGTAACGTTACCGCAGCCGAGCCACTGCCTTGTAAAACCCGCGAAGTCAAATGCTGTATCCTTCCGCAAAATCAAGTGAGCCATAATCCAGATCCTTCCATTCTCTATAAATGTAGCAATGCGCTTTTATTTTGTGTTTATTACCAAAAATAGACGGCTTAAATTCAAGATTTAAAAAATATAGGTTTTATATATTAAAGTGTTGTATAGGATCCATCCGCTCTCATAGTGCAGAAACGAAACCTCGACAAATTGATAAATGTTGTTTTGATATTATATCTAATATTTATTAAATATTTATAAATGTACATTTTAACAACAAAACAACAAATAAGTTCTTTTTTACGCATTAAAATATTGTATAGCATAGCTGGCCTTATACTTTTAGCAAATATTGGCTAGATTTGTGTTTATTAGTCCAGTCAACATTAGCCATCCTAAAGTTGACTGGATTTGAAAATATCTCTTCATTTAATTTTTTTTCAAATATATTTTTGTAGACTTAATATAATATGTCTTCTTAACTAATCCCAAGCATGAATATTGGTTCAACTTAAATATTTTTGCTCTTCCAACATTTTATTAATTGGCGTTTTTACAGTGTAGGACACTGAACATTTGCCAAGTAGTTGTCATAATAAATGTATTTATGTACATAAAAAAAACTTGTGGTCAACCTTGACCTTTGACCCTTATTCGGAAGTTACTGTATTTTGCCTTTGCATTATCTGCAAAACAATAATGGGTCATACAAAGGCAAAATACCTTAAATTCTAATTTAATGACCATTTTGACTTTTATCACTCTATACAAACATTTCTATGATAACAATGATAGCCTTAAAATAACATTAAGTGAGTTCTGTCTAGTAAAGCTTAATATAATATTACATCAATAGAATATTACAAAATAAAAAAAATAGAGAATGCCATTATCTGTACTGGATCATTTTAAAAACATTATCGCTGTTCTTAATTTAAGTAAAATAACTCTTTAAGAGGTACCGTTAAAGTAACCTTCCACAAATATTTCTTACATTTGAAAGGTTTGATTTGGCTATATGCCAGTAATCACCCTTTCTCAATTACCATTCACCCTTTTCTGACAAAACGTATAGGAATATGCTTATATCTGATGACATTGTGAGTATGTTTTCCAGAATCAATGAAAACTTTTCCTGGACAGAATTGATATAGTCAGTTTATGACAGTTTACAAAGGGAGTCTAACAACAAACTAATTACATATAGGCATAACACCGTAACTTCAGCGTGGCAAACACATTGCTGGTGGGTAAAACAAAGGCAGAGTGCCTTAACTCCACTGTAACTTAGGCATTCTAGAGTGCAGCGGAACAAAGCAGCAGAGAACCGCAGCAGAGATGAAGAACCAGAGCCGAGAGGTTTATTTAAAAGCAGGTGCAAATAAATAGTGTTGAAGAGCATAAAATTAAAGTACAGAACATTAAAAAAAAAAAAAGTCTAAAACTAATTGTAAGATACCATTTTTCTAAAACTCACTGCATCAATAAATACATAATTACGCTTAAGAGAAAAAAAAATAAAATACAAATGGATAAAACCAAACAATAATTTAAAACAGTTAAAATGAGCATGCACTTCTAAAACAAGAAATAAAACCCCATAATATAAAACCAGTTTGAAACAGTAAAAGCAGCGATGAAGAGATGAGGTGATGGAGGCCGAGATGAAGAGATGGAGGAGGTGATGGAGGCCGAGATGAAGAGATGGAGGAGGTGATGGAGGCCGAGATGAAGAGATGGAGGAGGTGATGGAGGCCGAGATGAAGAGATGGAGGAGGTGATGGAGGCAGAGATGATCTGAAAGAGAATCAAACTCAAGTGAATCATTTACACAGCAGAAGGTGTGTGTGTGTGTGTGTGTGTGTGTGTGTGTGTGTGTGTGTGTGTGTGTGTGTGTGTGTGTGTGTGTGTGTGTGTGTGTGTGTGTGTGTGAGAGAGAGAGAGATCAGGCCAGGGAGGGGATGTCTGAATAAATGTATTCTGTGTTGGCGTAGGTTTACGAATGATTTACCTTTACAGATTTGATGGGGGTCCAGGAGCTGCTGGAGACGAGATGCTGGTGGACATCATAGATCAGTGTGTGTGTGGTTGAGGGAGGGTGGGTGTGTGTGTACCTGAGAGACAGAGACAGTGAGAGGACAGACTGACAGGTGTGTTGACACGTGATCATGACAGTGAGGACACAATGAGATGAGGTCCGTGTGTGTGTGTGTGTGTGTGTGTGTGTGTGTGTGTGTGTGTGTGTGTGTGTGTGTGTGTGTGTGTGTGTGTGTGTGTGTGTGTGTGTGTGTGTGTGTGGGGCCTGTCCTCTCCACATCCAGCTCCTTCCCATGAGCGGCTGTGTAACGCCGAGAGAGAATCCTGGTTAAGGCAGTTCTGTAGCCACGGCCGTCTCTGCTAGGAGAGAGAAACTCGAGATTACATCATGTGACACACAGAAAATGAAGCAGAAGGGAATAAAAGCGTGTGGTTAGTGAACGTCTGACTCAGTTCTGTATTAAACGGCTGAAGCGTCTTCTATAGAAACCGTACGGGTCGTGCATTAGTGCATTTCTCTGTTTCTGAACGAGTCTCTGCTGTGGGTTTCCACTAGCTGTCAATCATCTCTCATAGACTAGATTACAATAACTGCTGACGGTTCACTAATGAATAAAATATCATCTGAAGGGACAGTTGACATCATTATCAGCCGATCAGTCCTGAATTATTATTTCCAGACTGGAATATGAAGAACTTGAAGCTGAACTCCAGTGTGAGCAAACGAGAGCGTTTCATCCCAAACATTAAAGGAGACTTCAGTGAAGAGTCTCGATGTGACACAGTTGGACTGTAGGCTTGACCTTTGACCTCAGCGCAGGAACCGCTCACAGGTTCATATCAGTGGCTTTCAGCTCGAGCCGCAGCTAAACGCCTCAGGAGGTCAGAAACACATCTGGTGTTTCACGGCCGGATCTTGGACTTCTCATCTCTACTGCAGTTTCCATCTTTCTAGAGCTTCCATTTCTCTTGTTCCTGTTCGTCTCTCGGGTTAGGGTTAGTGTCAGGGTTAGGGTCACACTCACCCGTCACACTGTTTCTGTGGTGTCAGTCGTTCCCTCACCGGCAGCGATCCTCTTCTCCTCCAGGAACTCTCCCGACCCGGACTGGGAACCTGACAGAGAAAGATGAGGGAGAAACTCGTCAGTCTCAGCAGATTCTCCAGAAGTTTAGACAATGAAGTTAAACGCTTGATATTCATAATAATAAATCCATCAGATGAGCTGGAGGACAGCATGTTGGACTCCAGAGTTCTTTACATCCCAAAAATCTGAGATCATGTGAGAAAGGGAGAGCGTGTGCGCGTTGTGTGTGTGTGTGTGTGTGTGTGTGTGTGTGTGTGTGTGTGTGTGTGTGTGTGTGTGTGTGTGTGTGTGTGTGTGAGTGTGTGTGTGTGTGTGTGTGTGTGTGTTGAAAGTGACGAAAGACGAGATCTAGAGGTTTCTGTGTAGAAGATATGAAGATTCTGGTCAAGCTTCACTTTGATGATCATCGGGTTACAGCGGTAAACTCACAGAGACCGGCAGCCGTTGAGAAACTTCAGTCCGGACAACAGATGTATGATGATCAGAGGAAGGAGATGGAGGAAAGGTGGAGGAAATAGATGGAGGAAAGGTGGAGGAAGATGACGGATTAAAGGCGGGTTCAAGTTGGTGGACTGGTAGTGAAAGGGAGGAAAGTTGGATGACGGGTGGGGAAAGGTGGAGGAAGGAGAAGGAGGAAAGGTGGAGGATGGGTTGGGAAAGGTGGAGGACTGGTAGTAAAAGGTGGAGAAAAGAGATGGAGGAAAGTTGGATGACAAGATGGGAAAGTTGGAGGACGGGTTGGGAAAGGTGGATTAAGGAGATGGAGGAAAGAAATGGAGGAAAGGTGGAGGATGGGTTGGGAAAGGTGGATGAAAGCTGGAGGACTGGTAGTAAAAGGTGGAGGAAGCAGATGGAGGAAAGGAAGAGGAGAGTAGAGGGGAAAGGTAGAGGGAAAGGATGAGTGGAGAAAGTTGAGAGAAGTAAAGGTGGAGGAGGATGGGTAGGGAAAGATGGAGGGAAGGCTTGAGGAGAATAGAGGGAAAGGTGGAGGATGGGCAGGGAAAGATGGAGGAGAGATGGAGGGAAGGCTTGAGGAGAGTAGAGGGAAAGAAGGTGAGGACGAGTGGTGAAAGAGGAACACACACACACACACCTAGTGACGATCTGGAACGAATCTGGAACCTGTAACACTAGTGTTGAGGCTCTCCACTGCACTGCTAGTGTTAGCATGGCATCTTTAGTCTTTTAGTATTGATTAGATGTGTTGTATTGTCATTCAGAGTCGATGTGCGGACTGGATCACAGCATAGAATAATTTCTCGTTTTTGTTTTCACAGCCATCCACCCTCACCATACAAGACTCCTATACTCCTCCTGTGACATCACAATGATCAGGATGGCAGCTGTACTCTCAGGTAATCGGTAATCGGGAACACCTGGATGCGCAATTAGGCAATACAAAGGCTACAAGGTGCGTCCTTCGAAGGACGAATAGGCTGCATCCGTTGGATCCACAACGTGTCACACATATACACAATATATGAAATAATAGCAATATTATAAATAATAATTATTATTATCCTCAATCCACAAAAATGTCATTGTATGCAAATAATTCAAAACAGCATTACAGTGTGTCTTAGTCCGCGGCCTTCGGAGGATGCAGCCTTCACATTGGGACACAGCTACTATTTAACTTGTGAACGATCGACCTGCTGCTGCACATAGGCCTATAGATGGCTGCCTGGAGTGCCTGCGCCTTATTAGAATATACGCATAAACCAATAAATCGCCTCCACCCTTCACTTCATTCTAGAGTCTAGACTATTTGTAAAACACAGCGTCATCGTCGACCCCACAAATTTTCGGTAAGTTTGAATATTAACTTGATGGATGTTTGGTATTGCTTTTTGTGTTTGATCAAACTCTAGATTCGCCTAAAGGGCTGGCGATAATATATCCGGTAGAAATATGTAAATTTTGCTGAGACATCATGATGTAAGTTTATAAATTAAACACGTTTTTAATCATTGTGGTTTGGATACAAATTATTTTAAACTGCTCAGGCACAGTAAGCAGCGAGAGATAATTCATTTTGTAAATGCTCGTTTTGAGACCATGGTGAACTTGAGACGGTTTTGCACAGCGGACTTGAGCGGACCTGAGGTCTTAAAGTGACAGTAGCTGCTAATAAAGCTGCTGTCGCCATTTGTGTCCATAATGTTAATCCAACATCAGAAAGAAAGTAGTTTACTGCCCTTGAATGAATCACTTTTGTAAAATTAATAAGAATGAATGTTGAATTTATAGTGAAAACTATATTGTATATTTGATTACTTTATACAATATAATATTATTCAGTCCTTTAAGTTTTTCAAGGTCGATTTCTTATGTGCCTTTGTTCTATTGTTATTTGTGACTCTTGTCATCGGTAAGCTTGCGATTCTTTTCTTAAGCTCCTATTATTTTTTGTTATATTATCTTTCCGATCTACTGACAGTCCATCACCCTGCAAGAGCTCTTAGGTGTGCAGACTCAGGTCTCGAGTGGCTCCTAGATCCAGGCGTAAGACTAGAGGAGATCCAGCATTTTCTGCCTCAAGACTGAGGAACAATCTGCCGACTGAAGTTAACGCTGCGCACACTCTGTACATTTTTAAAGCTAGGCTACAAACATTTTTATTTGATCTGTCTCACAAAATATGAATGATGATGCAGTTGTCCTGTTTGTTCTTGTTATTTTATTCTGTTATTGTTTTTTCTTTCAACTGTATAGCACATTGGTCAACGGAAGTTCTGTTTATTGTGCTTTATAAATAAAGTGATTGATTGATTGATTGATTGATTGATTGATTGATTGATTGATTGATTGAACAGATCTGTGAACAATATTTGAGAGAAATAGGCCTTTTGTGTACATAGAAGAAGTCTTAGATCTTTGAGTCCAGCTCATGAGAAATGGGAGCAAAAACAAAAGTGCTGCATTTATAATTTTGTTCTGCGTATGTATGCAATATGATCACACAATCCTTGTATTTTTACTTAACCTGTTGTCTACATGAGAAAGAATGGAAGAAGCTAAAAATGAATTTCAACACCACCACATAATTGCATGTGAAGATCTGCCTTTCACCAGATTTACCTCTCAGATATTACTAATGAAGAGAAATAGATTGGGTGTGTGCAAGACATACAACACCGTTTATAGCATGGACAAACTATAGTCATTGGCCAAGTGATGCTGACATTATTATGGTCTGTGACACTGCTTTAGATTCTGTGTAAAGAACAACTCTTTGTGACTGTATGTAGTTGGAAAAGCAATTCAGTTCCTATTAAAGTGAATCTTAGTTCCCAGGACATTCACAAGATGGATGAAGATGCTAATGCTGTTAAAGGAAATTAAAATAATTTGGCACCTCATTTTTTTCCTTAATTTAGGAGCCCTGCTAAAGAAAAGTCACTTTTCATAATTCTATCAAAATTTCATGATATAAATAGATATGGTGATATTACATTTGTTCAAAACTGATACGATGTCATCAAAAGGAACACGTTTATTTTTTACTGAACGGTACATACATGTATACAAAGATTACATCCCAAAATACACAAATATATTATCCTACACATTATCTGCATTAAACTGCATTTACATGATCATCTACAGCAAGTTTATGAGACATTTTTAGTTAAATCTAGAGGTCAAAATGCATTTGCCATTTACAGCCAATATAATGTTATTAAAATAAACTTAATCAGGAGTGCAAAACTCAGTTCATGAGGATCCACAGAGTTCAGCTTCAACCCTTATTAAACACACCTGATCAAGATCATCAAGTCATTCAGGTTTATATGGGACGAAACTCTGTAGGACATTTCAACTCGGATCTACCACAACACTAACACTAATTCAGTGATTTGTGAAACTATTACAAAAAAAAAAAAAAAAAAAAAAAAAAAAGAAACTATTACAGTAAAGCAATGAGTCTGCAGATCTACATGCTGTAGGACAGTCTTTCCATGGATTCAGTTCTGTGGATTTCTCTGTCCGGTGGAAGTGGGCCTGTAAGGATAAAATCATCTATTTCAATAAAGAAAAGTCTAATAAAATTTCAGAAACAGTGTCAGGAGAATCAGATTGCTTGCCTATTAAAATGTACTCCATAATAAACCGTATATTAACTTACTAACAGTATACTATTAGATTAAAATGTTACTTTTTATCTAATGTTATTATAATAATATAAATACTAATACAGTAATTTAAACTAGTTTCTCCTTCATGTTGTGGAAAGTTTTACTAAAGTGATTGAAAAGTGTGATTTATACTTCTGCATGAAGTCGCTGGTGTAGCGCATTAAAACTGTTCATTAGTCTTGTGTACATCAGGTGTGGTTGGGTTGTTTGAGTTCTTCTGGTGTATCGTGAATAACCTGGTACATAAGCACCAATCACATTTAAGTTTTTTGTGATGAGTGATCAGTGTTTTAAAAGCTGTTTTCAAAGTGTCCAATTTTCAAAACATCTGTTTCAGTATTTTAAAATACTTCGACAAACTTTTGAGGCCAGTGCTGAGTGTGCAGATACGAGAGTCATCACTTCCATAAATCCTCTAATGGTTTCACATTATAGTTGAACACAAAGGGAAGAAGCACACACGTAGTATATATATATATATATATATATATATATATATATATATATATATATATATATATATATATATATATATATATATATATATATATACATGACATTTATCCCTGCATTTATATATGACATTTATATATGACATTTGATCCCTGCATATGCCCCCCGCAGGAAAGCAGACCCCATTATCAATAAGACTGTTGTAACATGGCCTGAGGGCGCCTCTCATATTCAGGCTCCCAAAACACAGTTGTCGTGTAAATAAACGGCCAGCGCATGTTTTTTGTTTTTAGCTGAAAGCGGTGTTGGGTAAACGGCCCCTAAATGAATATCAACTTAATGTGTCCTAATTCATCTATACTTTAAATGTTGTGTAACTTGGATATTTGTGGCTCTCATGAGACATTGCTTATGATTTTGTTTATTTGTCAGTCACGAAAGCGTCTGCTAAATGAATAAATGTAAATGTAATACACATCATCAGATACACATCTTGCTGAAATGTTTAGAGCTAAAGTCACTCTCACGCTTCTCTGCTACGTTTTATACACATTAAAGAGATTGTGCTTTTTCTCCATAAAAGAGAATAAATGAACTAAAAATCTAATAATGACTCATCAATTAAGCATAAAGTGATGATAAATAGGATGATATAAGCATAATTGAAATTATAAAGAAAAATGCAGATTCATTAATTAACAATAAGTGACTATAAATAAGCGTCAATAATGATATCAAATAACACATTTAATAATTAAAAAAGCTTTTTTCAAGGAATGTGTGTACCTGAATTCTCAACTAGCCTACCTGCAAAACCCCAAAATATTTTAAAAAGGCACCTGGAAATAATACAGTGACTAGATCATCTCAAGTCTACTGTCCAGGGCTGAGTTTCCCGATAACGTTGTCTCTTAGCGCGCTACGAAGACTCTTAAGGTATAACTTAACTGAAGATATACCATTTCTAGGCGTGTTCCCCGAACTATACCTTAGAAAGCTGCTTAAGATATACCTTCTTACGGTGCGACGTTACCGGGTGCTGTCCGTGGCGATGGCGCTGAATCTGTTGATATCGATGACTCGAGAATCAATTATTCTCTCGTGCAGGGGCTGTTTATGCGAGAAAGCGCTGTTCTTTATAAAAGAAGCACTTCAGAAATAGTTGAAATTGTTCAACAGTTTTTGTTCTTTCCCATTTTTGAGGTGAGCTGCGATGAAATATTGTTCTTGTAAATACTTTCAAGCATTTCAGTAAATAAAGTGTACGTCATAGCTACGGTGCACGGCAGTGATCAAAAAGGATTTAAACAGTGAATTTTGAATCTCTTGTAAACTCAGAGATGTGGATTCAGACGGCAATTAAATTACCACACGACATGTTTGTTAAAAATCAGTACTAGGTACTAATTTGGACAGAGATTTTTACGCGGGTTGGGTGAGAAAAAACACTGATATTATGGATTCGGACGGCACTAAAATAACCGACTTACCCCTGTAAATGTTTAAAATACCGTACGAGCCCATGATAAATATTAGCGTCCGAATAGGACTTAACTGACAGTACCCGCCTTTAAAAGCGCTCTTTAATTAAAATAAATTTATAAAATTGTATTATTGCCTATATAATAATTAAAATTCTAACAACAATCAATGTAATGACAATTTTATTCTTTGCATGAAAACACTTGAATTAGCCTAATTGAACACTGTCTGTGTGTATTAAAACTTCAGAATTATATTCATATAGACATTTAACAGTGATAAGGTAAAGCTAAGAGTGGTCCAGACCAACCTTCCGAAAGTATGACTTACAGAAGGTATACTTAACTAAGAACGTTTCGGGAAACACGTATTAACGATAAGGTACAGCTTAAGGTGTAACTTAAGAACGACGTAGCGTTAAGAAGGTTTCGGGAAACTCAGCCCAGCTAACTACTGTCTAACTAGTTACTGAAATAGTTTTGAGTTTGTGAGCTAATATAGCCTATATATATTTGTGTGTGTGTGTGTGTGTGTGTGTGTGTGTGTGTGTGTGTGTGTGTGTGTGTGTGTGGGGGGGGGGGGGGGTTGGTTTATGTGATTTATGAGGACACAAATTTGTATAATGACATGCATATTACACTGGTATTACAACTTATGGGTGGTTTATGAGGACACTTCAAAAGTCCTCATAAATCAAATGGCTTAAAAAACAATGTTTTATTAAACATTTTAAAATCCAGCATGTCTCCTGTGATGGGTAGGTTTAGGGATAGGGGCAGTGTAGGGGGATAGAATATATAGTTTATACAGTATAAAAACATTACGCCTATGGAGAGTCCTCATAATGCTGTTGCACCAACATGTGTGTGTGTGTGTGTGTGTGTGTGTATGAGTGTACAGGTTTGAAACATGAGGGAGAGTAAATCCCCTTAACTATAGGATCTTAGAGACACATGCCTTGTTATTTTCAAATCATTAAAGGTAAAAGTGCCTGCCTTTTGTTTTCAGATAGATGAAAATTATATAATGCCTAAAATATTACAATTTTGTAATGCAAATAGTAAACGTATCATACCTTCTCCTCCACCACCAGGCATCAGGAGAACCACGACCAGGACAGACAGATGTTCAATGCTGCAGGATTCAAATGTTTGATCGTCTTCAAGCTCATTCTGACCGAAAATCACCCTCAGCCTTTCTGGAGCTGACAAAAAAATCAAAACCAAACTGTTGCTAATTCAAAATAAATCATTAAATGTAAAGATTGGGAATGAAAGCTTAAATGTACCCTTTATTCCGGGAAACAAACGTATAGCCTTCTCCTTCAGCCTTCTAATGGTGAACTTCTCGAACTCTTCACTTGATGACGCCACAGATAATACTTCAATCGTATTTTTATTAATCCTGACGCGGACCTGAAAAGACATTCTGGCTGTGTTCAAGCAAGACTTTTCTGACTGTAAAGCTCGAGTGATCAAACAAGGAATATTGCTCTCCTTCTTTCGATTTCACTTTTAATAGTAAAACTTGAAAGAGCGTTGACTTTCTTCGTTTTTTAAATTACCACAAAAACATATGCTGATGGAAAACAAAGCAAAATGGTCCCGCTAAGACAAAATATTGGTCAATTGGACAATTTACTTCAAGCAAGCCGGGCAGTTATCAATAGGAATTGTGCCAGAATTCTCCGTGTGCACGCGCATGACGTCAGTTCATGACATCGAGGCGGCTAAATACATTTTTAATAAGATTCCGCAATTTTTGCTCTACAAACCCTTGTGAAAAAGAAGTGTGCTTAATTGTATTGAAAGCATACTTTTTGTGTGCTTAAAATCATAAAAGGATACTTTTTGAAAAGTGCACTTGCAGATAATATATTAAAATTAAAGACCACTTAAGTGTACTTAAAGGGAATACACTTTAATGACAATATTTATTAACACACTTAAGTGCACTTTTTACGAATGCATTTTGTAATAATATCTAATCAAGTTTTACTTAAAGTAAGTACACTTTCATCACAATATTTATAAACACACTTATGTGCACTTTTAAAAACGCACTTTGTAATAATGTCTTAAGTTTTACTTAAAGAAAGTACACTTTCATGACAATATTTCTTAACACACTTAAATGCACTTTTAAAAATGTTTACTTAGGTTTTACTTAAACATACATTTTAAATAATAGTGATTTTAGTTATCTTTATGTATTGACTAGTAATATACTAAATAAAATAATATTTTTAATGGAAAACATGGAAAATAATTGATTTTAATTTCAACTCAAGTGTGTTGTCCAAAAAGTGTGTGTATTTTGTTACTGTATTTTAAATGTGTTTAGTCTATAATATACTGCGTGCATTAATGCAATTTAATGTAATGCAACTTAATGTAAATGTATTTTCCCTCTAAACTGAAATACATTTGCTTATACAGTATACTCCAGTACAACTTATTGTTGACATTTTTATAACCAGCTCCTGCTCTATGTTTTCTGCATGTGGTTTTTGTTTGTTTGCAATGCATTAAACTGAAATTAATACATATTTAATTAACTATTTTTTCCCCCAGTATTTTTAGAAGTACATAATAACCATATTTCACATAGGAGTAGTTAAAGTACATACTGTAGAAAGATGCATTAAAATCAACTGATTGTATTTAATGTAAATTTAAATTGATATATTTGAATTTATTTTGCAAATATGTATTTGTGTTTGAAACATTACATTTAATTAAGAATTAAGTGTACTGTTAATTTACATTAAAGTATATTTTAGTTCACATTAATTGCTGGTCAGTAGATTGAACAGTGCACTTTAACTATATTTTAAAAACACTAGAAGCAATTATGAAAGTAAATGTAAAGTTGTATTAAAGTCCCACAAGCTCTTCCAAAAAATCACTCTAATGGCAACTTATTACATTTTATTTCAACTTAATATATGATACATTTTAAATTAATTACACTTCATGTGCATTCAGTGCGGCGAAAACATTGCATTTAATTCACACTTAAGTATATACCTTTAAAGTATATTATTTTTGTAATAAGTACACTTTATAAAAGTACACTAAAGTGATTTAAAGGAGCTGTATGTAAGATTGTGGCCAAAAGTGGAACTGCAATCACTTTCAAATTACTGCATCCCCTCCCCCTCCTCCCTGACTCGAGGTTGCCAGATAGGCTGCAGGATCCAGCAGGAACGTGTGTATCTCCAGCTGTGGTCACTAGAGCAGAGCTGGCGACGCGGATGCCGCAACACTACTGACTCTGTGATTGGTGGATAGGTGGAGGGTGGAGCATCAGACCAAAACACAACATGACAACATCAACATCAGTTGAGGGCTGCAACTTCACTTTTTAAATGACAATATCCTGGCCGGATTACTGTTGTCAGTGATATAAGTATTTGAAATTAACATGATTTCTTAATGTCTAGTGACATATCAGGGCCATCTTATGATTAATTGAAATACATTTCTTACATACAGCTCCTTTAAGGAACAAAGCAAAGACGTGCAGATTTGGTGATCTGACAGATGAACTGATAAGAGACAGACTCGTGACCAATGATGGTATGAGAAAAATTCTATTGAGAGACAGTGAGTTAACACTAGCCAAAGCAATAGAATTGTGTCAAATCCACGAGCTGACAGATCTGCACACAAAGACTCGCCTAAAAGCAACACTAACGTGGACAGTGTGTACCACAAGACAAAGACTAAAATTACACAAGGATTTAAACAAAGATCCAACTCTGATCGCACAGGCTCTCAGAGCATAGTGAATTGTAATAGTTGTGGAAGCAAGCATGAAGCAAAAAAGGAAAAATGCTCAGCTTATGGTCAGCAGTGCCACAAATGTAAAAAATGGAATCATTTCCAAAAGTGCTGTAAAACTACACCAAAGCACATGCCAAATAGACGGAGAAGAGCTGTAGACCAGCTCAAAACAAAAGAAACTTCCACAGATAGCGCAGATGAATCCTACTATTGTCACAGTCCTCGTCTGCACCTGTCTGTCTTCGTCTTCACTACACTTCCCAGAATCCCTCTTGTCTCCACACCTGTACTCACTCCCTCAATTATCCACTTGTTCATCGTCATCATCATCTGTGTCACCTGTCTTCACCTCGTTAGTGGTCGTTTGCATCTGTATTTAGTTCTCTCTGTTCAGTCTGTCTTGGTCAGTTCTTGTATATGTTTGGTGTATCATGTTACGCTGTTTTTGTGAGTGTTCCTGCCCGTCTTCCTGCCTGTACCTAGTGATGGCCAAATGAAGCGTTTCGAAGCATTACTGCTTTCCGATACAATTGTGTCGAAAATGGTTCATTACTCGAAGCTTCATTCAGATAGAAATGCAGCACCATCTCCTGGTGAAGTAAATGTAATGCAACAAAGCTGACAACCATAAAATGCAAGTAGGCTTATGTTAACGCCCCGTTTATGACGTGTTTACCGAGGCGATCAAAGCTGAAACTGTGTTAGTGCTGTGAAACTCATTTATGTAGGTGAATTTCATGTGTTCACCTTGATAATAAAACATTAAGCATGATGTGTGTGTGTGTGTAATTATTTCTTTAGACAAGGACAGAAGATCAGACCAGCTTAAAAAAAGTTGGAAACCATCACAGAAATTCTAATGGTTTCTATTAAACTGGCTTTTACCATTTAAACCACTACAGAATTCTTTTTGTAGTGTGTTTGGCACATATTCCTTTAGGATTTAATGCCCCCACCAATAGAACCCAACACATGATCAGTAGAGACCCACAGACACCACTATAATTTCCATTATAACCAATTCAATTCCCATGAAAACCAAATCCAATAGAATTTCTGTAATGGTGTCTATAGTTTTTTTTTTTTTTTTTAGCAGGGCAGTATCATGTGTGAAAGCTTTATCTTGTTTAGCTGTGGGAAGCATACCTCTATAACTTGTTAACTGGTGGGACTGATATTTTTGTATGTTGAAAAGGATGTGCTTGTGTAACTGGTTGTAGTTGTATAATGTAGCAGAGAGTTTTTGAAGTTTCTGTCTTTGATGCATATTTTTATGTAACAATGTTCATAATATGTTCTCAAATTAATAATAATAATAAAATGTGTCAGAGGGTGTGCTTTAGGTAGGCTACATCATACAGAAGGCGTATACAAAGTGTTCATTAAATTGTATGGTTTTTATTCAGAAATATTATTTTCTCCACAGTCTTTGGTGAAAGGCGATTTCTTTTCTTTTTTTAAACAATTTCACCAGCTTTAGAGAATATCCTCTCGCATGGAACAGATGATGCAGGATTACACAAAAACAGCTTCACTTTTATAAGAAATACAGCCGTCAGGTTTCAAACCTGTCGACACTGGATTGGCCTGTCAAAGCAATCGGGTGGTTCACTACAGGAGTGAAGCAGTGTGTTTGCTTCAGACGTCATTTTCACGTGACTAGTGACGTAATGATACAAGTTCCGAAGCAGTGGTTCATTGCAAGGACCGTTCGAGTTTGAAGCAAGCTTTGGAGCGTCGGTGTCAGACGTAACATCGCTACCTGTACCTGTTTGTTGTCTTGATCATAAGTAAAAGTGATTGAATTGGAAATCTGGACTCTGCCTGCCTTCTTCTACTCACACCACACCCATGAAAACTATGTGGATGGAGTTTCACTTGAAAAGGCTGCTGTACGAACAGTGGAAAAGAAAACCCCTCAAAAGACTGAGCTAATTTGCACTGTGTACATCAATGGACATCCAGTTGATCTTAAAGTAGACACAGGGGCCAAATGTAATGTCATTTCTGAGGCTTTGTTTATGAAAATAAAAATTGAGAGGATTTAAGCTCATTGAAGAATACCAAGTTAATAGCCTATGGAGGTGAGGAGATACCCACAGCAGGCATTGCTACTTTCACCTGTCATTTATCAGAAAAAGCATATAACCTCTCGTTCTACGTGATAAAAAGAAACGTGCAACCATTGATAGGTCTGCCAGACTGCTTACAAATGAAACTGGTCTCGTTCAACAAAAAAAATCATCATGTGACAGTAGATGAAGTTTCAAGCTTTGCAAGCAAAATTCATTCTGAATATTCAGACCTTTTCAAGGATGAGATTGGTAAACTTCCAGTAACATATTCAAAGAGACTGAACCCAGCAGTGCACCCAGTAGTAAAACCTGCACGCAAGATCCCAGCAGCCATGCAGGGCAGGGTCGAAGCAGAATTACGAAGAATGGTCAATATGGGTGTTCTTAGCCCAGTCTCGTACTGTAGAAGAAGTCGCATCTAAAATGCAGAATTCCTCTGTCTTTTCTGTCTTGGATGCAAAAAGCTCCTTCTGGCAAATTTCTCTTGATGAAAAATCATCAATGCTGACAACGTTCAAATCCCCGTTTGGGAGATAACGATTTCTACGCATGCCATTCGGAATCAGCACAGCAAGCGAGGTGTTCAAAAGGACCATGGAACAAATATTCGCAGGTTATCCATGTGCTATTATAGTGGACGACATCCTTGTGGGAGGAAAGGATGTGGAAGAACATGACGAAAATCTTAAAAAGTGCTGGATCGTGCACAAAAGGTCAACCTTAAACTTAACCCTCTCAAATGTAAATTTCGTCTCTCAGAAGTATGCTATGTAGGACATGTGTTCACAAGTGAAGGACTGAAACCAGACCCTTCAAAGATCAAAGCCATCACAGAGATGGAAGTCCCAGAGAATGTCACAGCTCTACAACGCTTCCTAGGGATGGTTAACTATCTTGGAAAATTCATTCCAGGTTTCAGCGACCTCTCAGCACCCTTACGAGAGCTGACTCACAAAGATGTTGAATGGTGCTGGCTTAAACAACATCAAGATGCATTCAACAAGCTGAAAGAGGTCATCACAAGCCCACCAACACTGAGATATTATAACGTCCAAAAACCTGTTACACTGACGTGTGACGCTTCACAGTACGGACTTGGTGCGGCATGCCTTCAACAAAATGCCCCCATCGTATATGCTTCACGTACCCTGACACAAACCAAGAGACAATATGCTCAAATTGAGAAAGAGCTTCTTGCAGTGGTGTTTGCATGTGGTAAGTTTCATGACTACATACACGGGAAGAAAATCCACATTGAAACCATGAGACCATCAGCCATTAGTGACGATACTTAACAAGCTCCTGCACATGGCTCCAGCGCGATTACAACGCATGATGTTGAGGCTCCAGAAGTATGACTTCGTGATAAGCTATAAAAGAGGAAAAGAAATGTTTCTGGCTGACACTCTTTCACGTGCCCCCATGAAAAACACAGAAGTGGTAAGCAGTGAGAAGGCCGACTTTGAAGTAATGTCTGTTGAGTACATCTCGCCATCAAGGCTCAATGAGTTGGAAGAGCACACAGCCACAGATCCAACATTGCAACAGCTTTCCAGGACAATACAACAGGGCTGGCCAGACCGACAGACAAAACTTTCACTTGAACTCCACCAGTACTATCCATACCGAGATGAGCTGACGATGAAGGATGGGGTCGTGATGAAAGGCCCAAAAGCTGTGATCCCCAAGTCACTGCAGAAAGAATACATCACTATTCTTCATAGAGGGCATCCTGGAGTAGAATCAACAAAACGCAGAGCACGCGGTGTAGTGTTTTGTCCTTCAATGAACAAGGACATTGAAAAGGAATGTGCTTCATGTTCTGTCTGCAATGGTATGAGACAGCACCAACAAAAGGAACCACTGAAGCTGCATGATACTCCAGAACTTCCCTGGTCAATTGTTGGAACTGATCTATTTGAATGGAATGGCCAACATTATCTTGTTCTGGTGGACTCGTATTCAAGTTGGTTTGAAATAGATCTTCTTCGCAGTCTGACATCGATCGCTGTGATTACAAAATTAAAGAGTCACTTTTCAGTACATGGCTGTCCTCAAAAAGTGATCACAGACAACGGAACACAATTTTCCAGTCAACAATTTAAGAATTTTGCAAGTTCCTGGGATTTCGTTCATGTTACAAGCAGCCCAGAATATCTGCAATCCAATAGATTAGCAGAACGACCGGTGCGAAGCGCAAAAGAGTTGATGAAAAAATCAAGGCGGGACGGAACAGATGTCTTCCTCGATACTCAATTTGAGAAACATACCCCGTGATGGAATTCTCGGATCACCAGCAGAAAGACTTATGTCAAGACAAACACGGACAACACTCCCAATTGACAGAAAGTTGCTAGTCCCTTCCACCAAAAGCCATTTCATGGTCAGAAAACAACTTGCACACAAGCGTCATCAACAGAAGCTGTATTATGACAAAAGCAGCAAGCCACTCCGTCCTCTTTTCAAAGGTGAAGTAGTACGGTTACAAACACCTCAAGGGTTCAATAAAGTGGGAATAATCAAAGACATCTGCAAGGAACCAAGATCGTATTTGGTGGAATCAGAGGGGAGGGATTATAGGAGGAATCATAGACACATCTTACCAGTCCCAGAAGCTTTGCCACCACAAAATGATGAATGTTGTCCAGCAGAACATCCCAAAGTTTGTACACCAGGAAAAGATCAAAGTTTCCTGTCCGATCACACAAGTGCACAAGTGACAGCTACTGACTCTACATTAAAATCGGAGGCCACTGTATCTGCCAAAGAATCTGAAGAAAAGTTTTATGTGACTAGGTCAGGCAGAATCTCGAAACCAAATCCAAAGTATATCTAGTGACCTGCTTAGAGGTGGTTAAGCATTGGAGAGAGACTGTTAAACCATTTGGAGTAAAATGTTCTGAGTTTCATTTGTTCATAAAATGTGACACTTTAAGTGCCAATAGCATATTTGGTTATAATATACATGCTTTGATTTTGAGTTGATGTGGATATTTGTTGTTAAAGCTGATGAGAGATTACTAAAGAAAGGGGATGTAGAACATTGATTATATGTTCTTAGTTATCTGTGAATCACAATTGTACTTTTGGGGTATCCGTAGTTAGAACGTGTAACGTACACAGTCGGTGGAGTTGGTCTAAAACTACATGTGATTAATGTATCCAGTTCTCCAGTAAAGAATCAACGTTATACTAAACGGAGTTGTGTCCATCATTCAACAAATATCCCGGACATCGAGCGAGCGGGAGAGAAAGTCTGTTCCTGGGGTTTCGGTGAACCGATCACAAATGGTCAGCCAAGACACGTTAGACTGCCGTTACCCTCGTATTACAACTCTTTTCAAATGCGTCTTCTGTGATTTGCATTCGGCTTTTGCATTTTGGGGAGACACTTTTTTTTTTTTTTGCCACATTCAACTATCACTCTCAGCGCGCGAATAGTCTAGGCCCAATGCTTTTGCAAATCTTTCAATTGCCGATCTATCTATCTATCTATCTATCTATCTATCTATCTATCTATCTATCTATCTATCTATCTATCTATCTATCTATCTATCTATCTATCTATCTATCTATCTATCTATCTATCTATCTATCTATCTATCTATCTATCTATCTATCTATCTATTTTGGCATTACATTCAGAAAATCTTTTATTTGTTTAAATTCTAGTTTCCACAGCCCAATTTCACCTCAGCTGTAGAGTACACCTTCTCAGTGTCACCTGCTCTGTTTCAGGACATTCTGATGTTGTATTACAAAATAAGAGCCCTCCAAAAATCATATGGTACGTTTTGACCTCCCTCCAGCTGCAGAATTGATCCCAGTATATGAGCCCTAAAGGTTGGAGCATAACATAACCTAACAATGTGTGTCTCCTAACATATGCTGGAGTCTGACACAGTCCACATGATGTTTTTAAATATTATTGTTTGTTTAGCTGGATAAGGAAATAATGAGGGCATTTATGGCTGTTCCAGTTTTACATTCTGTAACATAAAAAAAGGAAATGGCACAAGAGCTAAAAATGATGGCTCTCCAGATACTGAAAGAATCAGGTTTGTAAAGCAAGTGTTTGTCTGTTGTGTAGAGGAATACAAAATAAAATGCAGCTTTACAAAATAGACTGTAGTCAGAATTCAAATACACAATGCAGAAGTCAAGTGTAAGGTCAAACAATAGTAGAAAAAAATATTTTGTTGAATAAAACTTTAGTGAAGTTGTAATTTGAATAAAAAAAATTCTTTAATGCCGCTTTATAGTAACATATACGATTATAAAAGGAATTTCACAGTGAAAAGATAGCTCAGACCAGTTACGCGTTGTCTTCTTAGTAATAGAGCTTAATAGAGCTCATAAATACCAATCTATCTTAAAGTCACAATTTACTACAATCGTACAGTAGCCACACTGATTTATGATTGTCTCTCTGTATTAGGGGGTGTCTGTTATATTTAATAACTCCTCCATCTGAGGTGAAACTGACCTATGTGAACTAGGAATTTATTTGTAATTGTTTAATTACATTTAAGTCAAATGAACACATTATGCAGCCCGATCTCATGAAAGTGCGTATCAATACCACGAATGTCATTTCTCGTGGCATGTATACGCCAAAATCAGTTTTTAAATTACTTTTTTTAAAACTGAACATTACCAGGAAGAGTTCTCAGAAGTCAGGGAAACATGATATTGAATATTATATTTTATACAGTGAAACATGTTGGTCTTCAGCAGTGGACAGTCCTGCACACTTTTACACTGGTAAATTTGACTTCTTTAACTCCAAATCTCTGAATTCAGCCAGGCTCTTCAGTACTGACAGTGCTGCGCTTCTCTTGCTGAAATCTGATAAGAGACTCTATTAGCTTTAGTTCATGTTTTAACTTGAAGCAGGTCGAACTGGTTTCCTCACTCTCTTACTGTAGTTTCTAGGTTAAAGGATCATTTCTGAACTTCTTCACACACTAATTAAATGTTTTTAACAGTGAGATCCATCAATAGATTCAGGGGCCCTGCAGGATTTTATCTCAGGGTATGCAAAGGCTTCGAGAAAGGTTTGGACCCAAGAAATTGAGCTTTTTCATTATAAACTTGTTTTAGCCACTAACTCTCCCTGTAGCTCAGACAATCCTGTCCGCGTGTGCTTATCCATCCTTTCACCCTTATTCTGTTTATTCAATGTTCTGAACAGATCATTGCCCAAACAACTTGCACCGCCAACTTTGTCCCGGTAACATGGGCCCCCAAATAAAATTCTGCTTAGGGGCCCATAAAGGCTTGGGCCGGCCCTCAACTCACTGCTTTGGACTGATTATAGCCCTCGTTTTCACGAATTACACATTTAGTATCGCCCGCATAACAAATTACAACGTGGCCACAATATAGTAAAACGAGGGAACAAATTAGCAGTAGTACAGGCACTAGCGTAGCCAGGATCACTGATACGTCCGACTGGGAATCGAACCCAGGTCTCCTGTGTAGCAGAGCAAAGCACTACCTCAGTGCCACAATCTGGTGTATTAGACTCAAAATGCAGAGGCAGAGACAAGAACTCCGTTCAAGGGCTTTACTTGAAAAGGAGGGCAAAAGTATCCAACAAGGAATGGCAAAAACAAAAATTATAATCCAGGCAAAGGTCAGAGTCCACTATCTTAGTCAGAATCAGTGAATAATCCAAAAGCAGGAGGCAAACTCATAATCCAAAAAACAGGCATTTTACGTTTTCTATTAAACTCGCCAAGACGGATGTCTTGCCATACTGTTATGCACTCGCGTAGCTACGGGTGGACCTGGACCCCCCACCCGTCAGTGAGGCCCATTCTGTCAGTGGCCAAAGGAGTGAATTCTGCTGCAATTATCACAATACTTGACCTAAAAATAAATCATAATGTTTCTTGATTCTTGTTCGCCATATAATGATGACGAAATACCCGTAGCACATTTGGCAGTCAGATTGCGAACAGCCCCTTGACACTCGAACTCGCCCACATCTCTGCACTCCACAGGCGTGTAGCTTTCTCTCTGAGTGACAGACTCAAGTTACATGTGTTGATCTGAGCAAATGTGCTGTATTACACACAGAAACATGAGGGTTACTCACACAGTGTGTCTGAGGGGGTCAAAGGTCACGCAAATTCAACAGAGGTCTCTTACCCTTAATCCACAGATTTATCTGGAGTCCCTCAATCTTTTCATAAAATTATGTATGTTAGATTATGGTGAAAGACAAATTCTTTGCAATCTATACCAATGTTTTTGTACGGTGACGCATTGCTGCCACATATATATTATTTTTTTCCCTCAATTATGTCGTAATAACGAGATCTTATGTCGTTAAAACGACATCTTTTCTCGTAATAACGAGATCTTATGTCGTTAAAACGACATCTTTTTCTCGTAATAACAAGATGTTATGTCGTTAAAACGACATATTTTCTTGGCCTTAAGGACATGCACATTATGCCTTTATCCACATAAAATGTAGCCTATCAAAGTCAAAACACATCTAACAGAACATAACCTAAGTTGTTTAATTTTTACAACATTGTGTTCTTATTTTGTTTAACGAAATGTCAATCTTCGTCTCTATAACAGAAGATACAATACAATACAAACATCTTCAAGATACAGCCTACAATCTTCACATGTATAACGAATTGTCACCTTATAAACAGTCCGTTGTGTGGTGGAATAAGCAATGCTAGAAATATATGGTAAACAGCCTATCTTAATTTAAACTTTATTTTATTATTTTATTAGTTTATTAACTAATTATGCTAACTCAACTAATATAATGTAAGAGCTGGATATAATTACTGATTAAATAATGTAAAATATTAAATCAATAGATCAGATTCAATTAAGCCATAAACTAAAGATTTTTCTTGACTGTTAATTTAAGCAATTATGACTAATCACACGTTTATATTCAATGTGCATATATGGCTATATATTCCGCGCTCAAGTGCATGCATAAAACTTGCCGCAAAGCACCGGCAGAAGTCGGTTAATGATAATAAATGTGTTTGAAAAAAATAAAGCATTTTAATTGTTTATTAATAAACTAGTCTTTTCTAAATCAGCATAGGCTTGATTTTCTCAGCATGATTACATAATCAGATGGTAGGCTATGTATTTGCTTTCGATTGGGGTTTTTTCGTTGATGGACATTTTTTATATAGCTTTGTATAGAAGGTTTTATTTCTCATGTCTGTGAGGCTTGTCTATACACTGTTTTTCAGTTTATTTTTGAGACGCGCTTTTGAGACCATGAAAGCGCGCCCTGTTCGTTTTCTTTTATTTTACAAAAGCACAACGTTTTCTTGTTGTTGTGAATTTACACAAATAAAAGTAGTTGGGACTGATGTATAATTCTTTTCTGTATGACCAGAAATTATGGAGTAATTTCAGTTGTTTCCAGTCCACTGTTGATAGGAAAATGAGAGTAATGGCAGCACCGGCGCCTCCATGTCATGCAGTGCGCGCTCCACAAACACTTGGATACGCGCTTAATAATAGCGAACATTTATCTAGGTTAACGTTAGAGCGAGTAAATTAACAAATCAATAGGTTAACAAATCAAATTCTGTTGCATTTTCTTGCGCCAGTTTGAAAAGGGCGGCTGAAACACTTAGCCTACAGATAAACAAATACATTCCTTTAGGCTTTAAAATAAATATTGTTTGTGGGCTAATTAATGCCACAATAATTTATTTATTTAATTTATTGGCAACTTATATTTTTCATTTTTGTTTTGCATTGAATACCATTTAAATTTGTATTTGATGTGTAGGCCTACTGCAATGCCATCCTCCCATAGAAAGACACGTTAAGAGCCACCTTTATTTTATTTATAATAAAGGGTTTATATAATATGAAGAAAACCCCTAACGTGTAATTAAATGCGCTGCGTTCATATTCTGGGCTCATCTGCTTTTCTGTCGGATAGTATGGTTTATTAATAAGGCGTGTAGGCCTACAGCATTTGATCTTTATCACTGAAGTAAGCTATAGCCTAAGCCACATTAAGCTTTTTCTTTATTATAAGGGTTGTCTATGGGAGGAAAACGCTTAGCCTAATGTGCAATTAAACGCAATGTTTGTATTCTGGGCTCATCTGCGAATATGTAGGCTACACATGCTTTATTAATAAGGTGTGTACAGAATTTGATCTTTTAACATAAACATCCATTGTGGACTGCTATTGCTTCAGCTTTTTGAACGTAGAAGTATGACAGACATGATTGGTTATACATTTCATGTGGATAAAGGCATATTGTCCATGACATGTCCTTATAAGGCCAAGAAAATATGTCGTTTTAACGACATAAGATCTTGTTATTACGAGAAAAATATGTCGTTTTAACGACATAACATCTCGTTATTACGACATAAGATCTCGTTATTACGAGAAAAATATGTCGTTTTAACAACATAAGATCTCGTTATTACGAGAAAATATGTCGTTTTAATGACATAACACCTCGTTATAACGACATAAGATCTCGTTATTACGACATAGTTGAGTGGAAAAAATAATATGTATGTGGCAGCAATGCGTCACCGTATTTTTGCAGTGTTGCAGCATCAAAATCAAAAATGTGTTTATATTTACAACAATACAACTCATTTGGTCAGTGAAAACATTGGATATTTTTTCTTTGTACTTTTGTCTGTTAGATAACGGTTCATGAGAATTTACAAAACAGATTCTAGATTTTAATCCGTTTCACTAGATTTTCCTGGGTTCGGGTTGTTCATTGTTCTGTAATATAGTCTTTCCATGGATTCAGATCTGGGAAATCTTCCCGCTGGGTTTGGGCCTATGACAGACAATTTATAAATAAGTTAAAAAAATAGACATGAATGCATTATTCTTCATAAACGTACATGCACATGATGTAAAATTACACAATTTGTGATTCTTAATATTTAGTTAATGATAAAAACCCCAAACAAAACATCAAACCCACTTTTATAACAATAAGCAATGATTTATGAAGTTTTTTATGAAGTCTTTATGAAGTTTCAGCGTATGAAAGCATAAGTCATACCTGGTCCTCCGGGCATTTTCAACACAATGAAAAGAGCAGACAAATGTTTAATTCTATAAAACCCAAGTGTTCGATGGTCTTCCAGTGGATCTTTTCCAAAAACCACTCGGAGATGACCTGGGTCTGACAAAAGAAAACATTAATAACATATGATGAACAACTCAAATAACATGTGACACATGAATATCAAAATAATTTATAAACAGAGACCCCTTAAACAACAATTTATGATCAGATAACTGCTATTTTTATTTATTTATTTAGTCTATTTAACTCTTTGTCTTAATGCCAAAAGAAAAAGAAGAGTCACGTCATTGCTCTAAAGTTAATAAATATTAAACCTACCAGGAGCTCCAGGAATCTTCTCTTTGAGTTTCTTCTTCAGTTCTAGGATTGTGGTTTTCTCAAACTCTTCTAATGAATCTGCCACATCTACTGGTTTATTCTTCTTGTCATTAAAGTTGACGAGGACCTGAAACACCATTCTGGATCTGTTTTAGCAGAAAATTACAATGAACGGAAGAAACAGGAATCGTTTGATCGCTGATAGTGAAAACATTGGATATTTTTTCTTTGTACTTTTGTAAGTTAGATAAAGGTTCAAGAGAATTTACAAATCACAGATTCTAGATTTTATTGCGTTATACAAGATTTTCCTCAATCCGGATTGTTCATTGTTCTGTAATATATTCTTTCCATGATTCATACCTGGGAAATCCTTCACGTGGGTTTGGGGCTATGAGAGACAATTTATAAATAAGTTTTAAAAAATAAGACATCAAGTCATGAATGTTGATGCAAAATAAATGTCATTATTCTTCATACACATGTGCATTTGTGTCGATGTGAATAATAATTAATGGAATTTCTTTGACATGCACAAGATATAAAATTAAACGATTTGTGATTAATATTTAGCTTATGATAAAAACAAAACATAAAACCTACTTTAAAAAAGAAAAAAAGCAATGATTTGAAGTCATACCTCCTCCTCCTCCTGCTCCGGGCATTTTCCTCACAATGTGAAGAACAGACAAATGTTTAATTTTATAAAACCCAAGTGTTCGATGGTCTTCCAGTGGATCTCTTCCAAAAATCACCGGTAAATAATCTGGGTCTGACAAAAGAAAACATTAATAACATATGATGAACAGCTCAAATAACATGTGACACATGAATATCAAAATAATTTATAAGCAGAGACCCCTTCAACAACAAATGCAGTTTATGAACAGATAATTGCTATTTTTATTTATTTATTTAGTTCAGTTTAACTCTTTGTCTTAATGCCAAAAGAGAAAGAAGAGACTGTCATTGCTCTGTGTTATCTGGAGAGTTAGTCAATATTTTACCTGCAGGAGCTCCATGAATTTCTGTGAATTTCTCCTTCAGTTCTAGGACGGTGGTTTTCTCAAACTTCTCTAATGAATCTGCCACACGCAACGGTTTATTCATCATGTTAAAGTTGATGAGGACCTGAAACGCCATTCTGGATCCGTTTTGGCAGAAAAATTACAATGAACAGGGAAGAAACAGGAATCGTTTGATCGCTGGGAGTGAAATCACAAAAGCGATTGTGCAGTTTCACTTTCACTTGCTGTGTTTTAAAGGGGCGTGTGTAACTGATCATAACCCAGTAGAGTTAACTGGTCAGCAGGGAAACATAAATCTGAACATTATAACGTTAGTAAGCTCTTTTGTTTATTGAACATTATGTTTTTAAATAAAAGACTTTAGAAAATAGACTTAACTGGAGTAAATGGCTTTGTCGTGAGTGACTATGTGAAATATTTTTAATTATATAGTGCCTATTTACACTAAGCGCAAATGACGATTAGAACTTTAGTAGTGTTGTTTTTGTTAAAACACTTGAGACGGCACCGACATCACGTGACTGTGACGTATGCCACCGTCCTTGAAATTTATCCAAACCTATTTCATTACGGATTTCTCATTTTGTTTTAAGGATCTTTTCTTTGGCGTATGGTCGACCTTAATGCTGTCAATTTAAAAAAGAAAAAAAGCAGTCGGTTTCTGCATGAGGGCGGCCAAGATGGCGGCGATGGACACTAAAAAAGTGTAAAAAAATAAATAAATAAATAATAAATCAAGGGTCTTGAAATTTTCATTAAAACAATTAAGTGACAATTAAAAATATTGTGTATATTTTAGGAAATTGTGGTTCAGTGTGGTATAGAAAATATTGACACCGTTTCACTAATAAAATACATTTTCCTAATTTAAGGAAACATGCACAGTTTTGAGGCTTGAATTACAGATTAAGATGATAAAATGAAGGGGAAAATGCTAGCTATTTATTTTAAGAGAATTAGCTCAATTATGGGGTTTTATTTAGAGACACCATTGTTAGTTTCCATATGGCTGTAAATGGAGAGAGAATATTGAAATAGTGTTATTTTATGTGTTTTTGAGTAAAGGAAAGCATCTGTTTAATGTTCAGTTATGTTTGACATTTAAAGGAGTTTCAATTAAGTTGAAGTTGATCAATATACCATTAGCCGTGTTTCCAACGTCGGGCAGAAGCTCTGCTTCACTAAAACACACCCGTAACACACACACCTGTAACACACACACACTTCATTTCTAAAACAAATATAAGTTTAATCAGAAAACGAACATGATAAAGCGACCGTTTGCTGGCATTTTTGTTGTTTAGGTTAGGCCTACTTAAGATTTAAAACCCAAGAATCGATGTTTATATGCAAATGATATGCAGATGAGGATATGCATGGTAGAACTAGGCGTTGTAAGCTCATATATTTATTTATTGTTTATTTGAATAGGGACAGATACAAAAAAACATAGATTATTACATAAAGAACAATGCGATGCCTGTATCACATGCCTGTGTGTTTATAGCCAAGGCTAATTCGCAACACCTGTCCCTAGAAGGGCTTTTAACAGTTAAAATAATAGAGTAAAAAAAATTTGACTGAGTAAAATAAAATGTCCAGCAACCAATTAACACCAATAAAAATTAATAAACAAACACATTCACTCGAACTCACTGTAAAAAAAAAAAGTTGGATTAACTTAAAAAAGTAAGTTACCTGGTTGCCTTAAAATTTTTAGTTAATTGAAATTAAAACTTTGAGTTAATACAACAAAGGAGATTGGTTTAATAAATAGAAACTCAAAATATTATGTTATCTGAACTACATTAATTATCTAAGTTGATTTGACAAAATATAAAAAGTTGTGATAACAAATCATGAAAATAATTTTTTACAGTGAGATGCACACCTCACATACACACGGATATACATTTCATATGGCATGATCACACTGCTGCTGCTGTATGAACCAGGCTTTTGTTAGTTTTTTAATGGAGGATAGTTTAGTTAAACTCTTTATATCTGTAGGAAGCAAGTTCCACAGATTGGCTCCTTTCACTGAAAAACATTTTGGGCAAAAGAAGTTTTAAAAAATGGAACTTTACAGTCTCCAGGAGTAGCAGCTCTTGTTGATCTGGAGGGTTCCAGCCTATTCACAAATTTACAAAGTGGCTCAGGTGCAAATCCAGTTAAACATTTAAAAAACAACTTAATGTGTCTGAGATTAACAAAATTGTCAAAATTTAAGATTTTATGTTTACTTAAAATATAACAGTGATGAAATCGAATGGGCTTTTTATCTAAAATTTTTAGGGCCCGGTTATAAAGCCTCTCAATAGGCTTTAGGGTATTTTGGCTGGTCTGGGACCAAACAGTGGTGCAGTACGACAGGTGGGACAGGATCATAGTGTTCAGAGATACATGAGCACATTCAAATGTAAGACAACTCCTGATCATTCGGAAACAGTTCATACTAGCCTTCATTTTTCTTGAGATGTTTTTTATATGACTTTTAAAATTTAACTGAGAATCTAAAATCACTCCTAAATATTTTTCTTGTTCTACCTGATCGATTAGTTCGCCATTCATTCTAATGTTAAGGTCATTTATTGTCCGAGCTCTTACTGAAAAACACATAGACTTAGTTTTCTTCAAATTAAGTGTTAAACATGATTTGTTTAGCCAATTACACACTTTCTCAAGACTTTTGGTCAGTGTACTGCCGATAGCAGCAGGGCTTTTGCCGGACACATAAACCACAGTGTCATCGGCATACATCTGAAGACCAACTTCAGGACACACTTCAGGCAGCTCGTTCACATACAGGCTGAAGAGAATAGGCCCCAGTATGGTTCCCTGAGGGATTCCGGTCTTAATTTTACATGGGGCAGATTTTACATTATCAATTACTACACATTGTTCTCGTCCCTGTAAGTATGACTCGAACCATGATAATGCCTGGTGTGACGTATTATAGGTCTGAAATGGCTTTCAATACCACTGCCTGATCCACTTCTCTAATTTTAAAGGAATTCTCATTTGCTGATGACAATATATTTAAGTTGCTACTATTGGGCTCCTCATCTAAAAAATTAGAAGCAAGATCTTCAACAGATTTGATGAAAAATTGATTAAAAACATTAGCAACTTGGACAGGGTCTGATATGTTTTTTCCTTCACATTTGAGTTCATATGAATTATTTATATTTGCATTAGGTTTAATCAGACTGTTTATTTGTTTCCATATTGCTTTACAATTTCCTTTAGCTTCAGTTAGAATTTTCATATAATAGTTTGCTTTTAAGTTGCGCAATTCTTTTACTACTTGATTTCGTAAACCTTTAAATAACATCAGATCTGTGTCATATCTGGTTCTAGGTTTTTAAAGCAAAATCTCTTTTTTTAATTAACTGTCATACTGCATCACTTACCCATGGAAGCTGTAATTTTCTTTGTGGCCTTTTACATTGTTTTAAGAACTTATTTAAAATGTTACTCATTGTGGAATTAAATATATCGCAACACTCGTTCACTTGATTATGTTGTGAGACTTCATCCCAATTAGTGTTTGCTAACTCATTCTCAACATTAATAAGATCCAATTATTAACTTGGTTACCTTTTGGTGATTTTTATATTCATTTAGATGTTATGAACATATCATGTTATGATCTGATAAGCCACACACCAGATTGTATGTTTTTAAATCTCTTTCCGGCTTATTTGAGAAAGCTAAATCTATTGCTGTCTGTGATGTTTTTGTCAAGCGAGTGGGTCCCTTTACAAATTGATGAAAGTCATATTTTGATGCTAGTTCTTTGAGTTGTTTCCTACTGGATTTATTTAACCAATTAACATTCGTATCTCCATAAATAAGCACCTCACTGTTCGGCTTAAAAGATTTGAGAATTTTTTCTAAATTTTGATAAAAAGTTTGTAGGCAACTAGATGGTGGATTATACACCACAAGGATGTTAAACATCATGCGTGAGGATAGAGCCACATTTACACATAGACTTCCAATTGATAGAGATTCATCTAATTGGACTTCCTTAGTCTTAAAGGAGTCTTTAATATAAACCAGAACGCCACCTCCTCTACCCGTAACCCTGTCCTTTCTATAACACTTATATCCAGGCACATCTATCATTGAGGTGGGGATTTTATCATGCATCCATGTTTCACCTATGCATAAATAATCAAGATTGGAACCAATTAAAAGAATTCTAATTTCCTCACATTTTGGATACAGGCTTCTAATATTTAAATGCCCTCCCAAAATACCCTTAGGCTTTACTGTAGGATCCCAGATAATTTTCGCATGATTTGCTGTCTGGAAAAATAAATATTGTCTCTGCTTTATTATTGCTTGTGACTGCAAAGTTGTTATATTGTCAATAGTGTCTCTGTTTGTTCGCTTATACTTGGCTTTATGAGTTGTATTGATTTTACCCTTAGTATAGTCAGTCTTACAGTTTGGAGCGCCTCTGGATCCTTGCGCACACAATGATTTTAAATCCGTCTCCAGTGTGGCCTCCTCCGCCTTGTCGACAGAAGAATCCGCAAAAAGAAGGGGCGCAACTCTGGGCCAGGTCGCTCCAACAGTCCGCCGGGCCATCAGCGGGCGCAACCCCCGCCGCAGACCGGTCGACGTGGGCAGACGGAGCCACTCCCTCCAGGTCCTCCGGTGCCGGCGTTCGAACACTCGCCCGCACAGAGCGCCCAGAGATGTCTCCCGCTGGAAATCCGCCAACCACCTCCGGGTCCGCCGGCCACCGCAGATGACGCACTAGTTCCGCCGCGGAGGCTCCCGTCTGCCCACCAATCCAGCCTGCCTCTCCCCGCTCCGCACCGGGTCCCGGCCCCACGTCGGCAGTATGGACCCGCGGCGCACAGTCAGCTTTTGGGCCGGGGTTGAGCTCGATGTCTCCCGCTAACAGGACCAGGAAGGAGAGATATATTATAGCGCGCCCACAATTTTTTTTCCTGTTACCCAGCTCCACTTTGGTGCGTAAGCCTATTACGCGTTCATTTCCAAACTTCAGGAGGGAATAGTAGATGGTAAAACGGCCATATCCAACGTTGTTCAGGTATGGCGTGTTGCACAGAAGACTGTCAGGCTCGTTTTGAGGAATCCTTAGGACAAGTGATCCAAATATTACCAGCAGAAGCCGCCTCACCAAACAGGTGAATAGCAGGTCTGAACACTGGCGCTGCTTGTTTGCTCCACGCCGGCATTTCATTTGTTGATGTTGTTCATAATTCTTATTTACGGCTTCTGGTTTATTGACATATTCACATATTTGCTGCTTATAAATCTTGGTGTCAGTAGAAAGTCTATCAGAGTGCATAAAATTGCCAGATTTTAAAGGCCAAAGCAAGAGGAGCACGGAGCCCAACCAACCGTGCGCCATCTTGGATTTTTGGTTATTTGGTTATTTCGCATGTGTGCACAATCTTTCTGGTGTAGGCTAGCCTACGCACGCTTTTATAAAACTGAATATTTTTTAGCGTACACAATTTATGGCTTATATATTCAGGCGCAGGTTAATTTTTAGGAATCCTACACACAGTTTTATAAATGAGACCCCAGAACATCTAGCAAAGCTGTGATATAGTGTCTGTCTACATTACACTACTACATAATTAATCATAGTTATAATATTAATCACATGACAGTAATAGCCATATATTGTAAAACACATGCACTGAAAAATAAAAGCAACTTTCATAATTAGTTTAGAATTAATTTCTATATTTGAAAGAGATAAACACATTATATCTTTTATTTCGATGGAAACTGCATCAAGCTTTTATTTTGGTGGAAAACATGGTTTACAAACAGGTCTCATACTCTCATTACAATTCTAGTAAAATGCGTAATCGTCAAATATGCAGATGTGGAAATAATGCGTAAGTGGGTAATGGGTTCCTTCTCATAGCCTGTGTTCTGAAAGTAGCCTAGTTCTGCTGACCACAGTTCTCTACACTGACTAATGTCTGTCCTGATCCTCCTCTCTCCTCATCAGACACTTGAAGGGCCTGTTTCTTATTTTCACGCCATTTCGCTGTACATTCCTTGCGTTTCTTCTCCATCGCTCTGACTATTTTGACAGATACACACTTACACTGCAGGGGAGGGGATTAAAGATGTGATTGGCCCAGCCCAGTGTCAATCAAGAAAATAACCAATGGGCCGCTGATCTCCGTGTTTCATGGGCCGGTCTGTGAGAAAGAAAAAAGGTTACACTTTATTTCGATAGTCACTTTAGACATTCTACTAACTATAAGTAACTTTTCAACTACATGTCAACTAACTGTCATTAGAGTATTAGTAGGCTGTAGTAGACTCTCAGTAGACTGGTAGGTTATGGTTAGGTGTTAGGGTTCGGGTTAGGAGAACAAGTTGACTTGTAGTTGCTATGTTACTTATTGTCAGTAGAATATCTATTGGGGGACCAACAAAATAAAGTGTTAGCAGATATTAAGCAGACAGTCTACTAATACTCTAATGACAGTTAGTTGACATGTAGCTGCAAAGTTACTTATAGTTAGCTGAATGTCTAAAGTGGACTATCGAAATAAAGTGTTACCAAGAAGGAAACCCACGCTGACTTTTTTGTCCAATGTGTTTCAACGGCGCAAAGATCCCAGCGCCGCGGCCGGCAATTAAGCAAAACTAAACGAATGGGCCGTCGATATGAGTTGTATGGGCCGTCATTTTTTAAAAAAAAATGTATGAGATGTATCGGCCCAAAAAGCGCGTCAGCCCACCGGGAAAATGCCCGGTATGCCCTGTGGCCAGTCCAGCCCTGCAGCCTTGTTAACAATTGTCCGTGAGTGAAATCTCCTCCCATCTGTTGTCTGATTGGCCTTTCGCAAGGATTCCTGGGTAGTTAAAGTGCGTGGAGCCTGCATCTATGCGGGCTTCGCGGAAGACTGCTCCAAGGGTACAAAGAGGGCGCTGCTGAGCACACTACAGTGCGTTAAAGTGCTAAATGGGACAGCCTACGGACTCGTAGACTCGGCGAGCACGCGCAATTTAAGTCCACTAGACCGAAAGTCCGCATGAAGTGCGCCATTTGGGACAGGGCCTGTGTTTATCAGATGTTCATAGGCCCTGTCCCAATATCCACACTTCTGCCCTTGTGCCCCTCAATGCGTGTTCTTGCTAAGGGGTGCAAGGCCGTAGGGTGTCCCGATCCTCTAACAGTGTTCTCCAGGGGTGATCATAAGGGCACTTAATGCACCCCTTTCGCAAGTGCGCATCAGACCTCACTTTGCTGTGGGCTATTACCCAGAATCCTTGTAGTGTTGTGACGTTTCGAACAGCTAACCAATGGGGGAGAACGGTTGCTGTGGTGCTGTTCGGGAGCGGAAACTCCGAAGATGAAGGAAGCCGGTGTGGTGAAGTGTTTTTCAAGGCCGCGAAATTTAAAAATATTAGTGTTATTGTGTCACGAAATGTAGTTTTAAGAGTTTTTCAGTCAAGAATATAGTTGTTCAAAGCTCAAATCTGTGGTTTATTTATAAAGATAGCGCCCATTTAAAAATTTGATCTGACGTTTTCGGAGTTCCAGGGATCAGCGGGCGCTCAGTGCTCATGTACCCCGCCTGGAACAGCCTTACTTCGGCTAGTCATTCTGGCGTTTCCCGCGGGCTCTGTGTCCAGTGGTTAAACATGAGATATAAATCGGCTTGTGTATATCTAACGAGCGATCTTTGGTTTCATTAATCTATGATTTGTTCCCTGGCAAATCGTTTTGGCTGAGGGGAGTGAAGTTTCATAACTTCATATATTTAGGCTATTTAACGGTAACGTTGTAACATTAGCCTGTTGACTTATGTTTTCATATATCAATTTCCATAATAACATAATTAAAATTGTTTCGAATCGCTGTGAATACGGTAAGGCAGCAAAAGCTCAGGTAAACCTCAATCACAATTTATCTTAGCCAAAAACTGTTTTAATATTCATAACATTAACAGAAAGGTTGGTAGCCAAGAGTAAATTAGGATTTTCATTCAAATAATTGTGTCATGTTACAGCTATTATGAGGAGCACACACACACATTAACCAAATGAACAGTGTTTACTCGCCCGATCACAACAGAAGTGACGTATATAGTGACGTGTGCAAAACTGTCCTAATTCTGCTCTTCACAGCTTCGGGCCCTTGCACACTTACTCCGCTAATGCACTTTCAACAAGTGTACACTTCGAGGAAGACCTTAGGGCGTAGTGTGGGTATTGGGACAGGGCCTGAGTGTCGAATGACCCGTAAACAGCAGCAAACCACCATTAACCAGCTAACTTTAACACTTATACTAGTACAACCGACAAACAAACATTCATTATGAGCGTTTAACCCACCGCAGGTATGTTGTTATTTCACTGTTTCTTCAGAATAACTTCAGGTTATCGTGTGACCCTGTCCAACAGTCCCATATTTACATTCACTCATAGTTCATCTTTAATATGTGTTTTGGACAGACATGAATGTGTTGTTATATATTACAGATGCAATGTCATGTTCATTTCTAATAAACAGACACCGCAAATTCTAGTTTATGAAGTATATGTGATTAAAATGACATGATATTAGAATAAGACAAATAAGATAAATATTTATCAATAAGATAAATTTCATATATTAAGATATTGTTAAGAGCAAACACAAAAGACAGGATTTAAACAGTCACTAATTATTAGTGCTGTTATATATCTTGGTAAAACTGTACAATAAAGTAGAACTTGGTGTCATTCAGTTATTTTATTTCATACTAAAGAAGATTCAAAATCATAATTTAATGGAAATTATTTAGTGGAAATTATAGTGAGATTAAATCTAAAACTATTCAAGAACAATATTATTTTCGTGATTTAAATACATTTACCCAATTTCTCATCACTGCAAGCGGATATATTATACAGATATTAAAATACTTATACACCAGTCACATATCTGTTGATTCAAATAATAATGTATTACAGTAATAAACACTTTGCCTAATTGTCATAAAATTGTACTTAAATGGCTTGATTTGATATTAGGGTAAATATGTATGGAAGCTTATTTCTGCCTCATAATTAAAAATAAAAAGGTAATTGTGACTTTATATGGCCTTATATTTGATTAAAAAAAATTATATGTAGGAATTTGATTGCAAGTTATAAAGTCGAGTTAAACATCTCAGAATATAGACATAATATAAAAGGTAATTGCAAAATTGTTTGATAAACTGTTTTTTGCCATTTTTCTCTTTTTTGCAAGAAAAACAAACTATTATGAGATATAAACTAAGAATTGTAATATTAAAAGTCATAAATATCTTAGATGGTTTAAGAAAAGTCTTAGAAGGTCTTCATTTTAGGGACTGAAAAATAGATATTGCATAATGCGATGATTAAACTTGATAATGCAAAGATTTAATTAAGTGCACTGCATGTTTCAAAGTAAAAACTGTAAAATGTAAACAGAATTCTGAGAAAAAAACGTTTAAAGTTTGAGAAAATGTCCGAATTCCACTTATTTCTTCCACGGCTGAAAGAAGCTGAGGTAGAATATTCAAAACGTTTATAATGATAAAATATTGTGTTTCGACATCAAAATATGCATGAGTGCACTAAAGTAAAATCCCTTTTCAGTCTTTACTCCTTAACCCTAAAAATGGCAAGAAAATGTATAAATCTTAGGACACATAATATTCTATAATTTCATGATTTGTTTTAAAAAAAATAATTCATATATATATACACATATATATATATATATATATATATATATATATATATATATATATATATTAATAAATGGTCTGTGTGACGCGGTTCAGCACTGTTTTGTTTTGTTATTTTATCAAAATAATATGTTGATAATTATCATTATGTATTTTAAAGGTGCAGTGTGTAATGTTTAGTGCATCTAGTGGTGAGGTTGTGAATCGCACCCAACAGAAGTTACGGTGGCCGACAGGAAGTGATGTCATCGTCTGAGACAGCAGAGAGTCGCCAGTTAAACATCTTTACAAAGATAAATGAAGAAATTAGGTTTACTTAATTATTCAGTAAAACGATGTTATTGCGAATATTATTTTCACTTGTTCATCATTGTGTCAGTGTTTTATTCGCTGACTTCAGCAGCTTCTTTACACGATCAACATAGTGACGAAACATGTTTGTCCATTCAGGGCCACCGTAGAAACGTACGTGTGTGTGTGTGTGTGTGTGTGTGTGTGTGTAGAGAGAAATGTCTCATTCTAAGCTAATAAACACATAACACTTCATAATGTAAGGTCTACACCACTGAAAACATAGTTATGAATATGATATTGCATTTCTGTCAACAGGTGTGTGTGTGTGTATGTGCGTGTGTGTGTGTGCGCTTCTAGACACAAACTCAGTTGCATTATTCTCCTGTTATCTTTGTAAAGCTGCTTTGAAACACTCATAATATATAATATATTATAATAATATATATATAAAAGCATATAAATAAAGGAGACTCGACATTTGAATCAGTAAATTTGAAGTCAGAGAGAATTGTTTTCAGAGTTGCAAACTTTTTTTTCTCTCCCACAAACACAACAGTTTCACCTTCTCAAATTCTTCAAATCCTATTCTGCAAATCACACATGAAGAAACTCGTGCGCTCACATGTTTGCTACAGTGAATATGGTCAAAACGCATTCACACACCCGCATCAATCACACCACATCTCCTCTGCAAATCATCATGTGAATTCATCCAATGAGAGTTTTAATTGAATCTAATTGTAATTCGTAGACTTGTAGAATATTTTCTCACAAATGTCTTTAACTTCTTGAATCTGCTGTGACGAGTCTCAAACACTAGCTGTGTTTCCATCCACACGTTTTTATCCGCATTAAGTGATATGGAATGAAAAATGCCTTATGGAAACAGTAAAATTCGATTGAATTTCATGAATATCGACTCAAATGAAATGCGTTCGGTCTCATGGGATTTTATCTTGATGGATATACGGCTTATGCGATAAACGCTGATGGAAACGTTATTATGGCGCGATCCATTTTGTCTAGCAAAACTTTGTTCGCAAATGTTTTCTGAATGTTTTCCTTTGCTGAAGGAACCATTACTTTTTTTCTATTACCATCATTTGGTGCTTCAAAACACAAATTGAAAAAAAAAAAAAAAAGATTAGAAACAGATTTTTCCAAAAATAATATTTTATTTTTTAGTCCCCCTCCATCTGAAAATCAAATTGAAACAGAAACGCAAGTGAATAATTTGCACAGCAGAAGATGAATCATATCACAGGATGAACTGAAACACACACTGTTTCTTAGCATGCAAGATTCTTCTGAATGAAAGAGCTCATAGAAAAGCTTGATGAAATTAATATTCTTAATGATAACAATAACCTTAATTTTTATATCCATGGTGGAGCTGTCGGGGGTCCTGGAGCTGCTGGAGGGCGGCGAGATGCTGGTGGACGGCTGTGGACATCATAGATCAGGTGTTAATGGGGACAGGAATCAAGCTTCAGTGTGAAATGTCAAAGCTTCAGGGTCAGGGTTGAGTGAGTGAGTGAGTGAGTGAGTGAGTGAGTGAGTGAGTGAGTGAGTGAGTGAGTGAGTGAGTGAGTGAGTGAGTGGAGTGAGTGAGTGAGTGAGTGAGTGAGTGAGTGAGTGAGTGAGTGAGTGTGAGTGAGTGAGAGAGAGAGAGAGAGAGAGAGAGAGAGAGTGAATTCCGTTCAGCAGCAGCAGCATGAAAATGAGCTCCTGATTTTTTGCTTTTAAATGTTGTTTTAAAACAAGACAGACAATCAATTTTTATAAAACTTTATATTCTCTAACCACTATAGATAGATTCTCAAATAGCTTACCTGATCTATCTCAGCTGCTCAGTAAACCCAAACAAACAGATGAACTAGAGGAAATGACTAGCAGTATGAGCAACATTTTCTCTAGTACACTAGATATTGTTGCACCAATTAGATTAAAAAAGGTTAGAGAGAAAACTAAAACACCATGGTACAACAGTGCTACGCATGCTATCAAGAGAGAAACTCGTAACTTAGAGCGTAAATGGAAACGAACTAATTTAGAGGTCTTCAGAATCGCGTGGAAAGACAGTATGTCACGTTATAAAAGGGCTCTAAAATCAGCCAGGGCTGAGCATATCCGCAAACTAATTGAAAATAACCAAAATAATCCAAGGTTTTTATTTAACACCGTGGCTAGACTAACAAATAATCAGACATCTCCAGAGCAAAATATTCCGTTACAATATAGTAGTAATGATTTTATGAATTACTTCAATGAGAAAATAGAAAGCATCCGAAACACAATTGTAAATGTACAATCCTCTATGGTGTCTTATGACTCGGCCTCAATTATGGCCCCTCGAGAACAACTACACCGCTTTACAACTATAGGACAGGAAGAACTAAATAAACTTATCATTGCATCTAAACCAACAACATGTTTATTAGATCCAATACCCACTAAACTACTTAAAGAAGTGTTACCTGTAGTGGAAGAGCCTCTTCTCAATATTATTAACTCGTCTTTATTTTTAGGTCATGTTCCAAAAATATTCAAGCTGGCAGTAATAAAACCTCTCATTAAGAAACCGCAATTAGATCCAAATAACCTAGCAAATTACAGACCCATCTCAAATCTTCCATTTATGTCTAAAATACTAGAAAAAATTGTGTCCGCTCAATTATACTCTTTCTTGCAAGAAAATGATATCTACGAAAAATTTCAGTCGGGATTCAGACCGCATCATAGCACAGAAACTGCGCTAGTTAAAATTACAAATGATTTACTCTTAGCCTCTGACCAAGGCTGTATCTCAATACTAGTTCTACTTGATCTTAGTGCTGCGTTCGACACTATAGATCATAAAATACTCTTAGATCGACTACAAAACTACACTGGTGTTCAGGGACAGGCATTAAGCTGGTTTAGATCGTACTTATCAGACCGTTACCATTTCGTCTGTTTAAATGGGGAAAAATCAAAGATAACATCAGTAGACTATGGAGTGCCGCAAGGATCTGTCCTAGGCCCTCTGCTATTCTCAATATATATGCTGCCACTTGGTAATATTATAAGAAAACATGGAATTAATTTTCACTGTTATGCTGATGACACTCAATTGTATATCTCATCACGACCAGATGAAAACACTAACTTATCTAACTTGACAGAGTGTCTAAAAGATATAAAATGCTGGATGACGTGTAATTTCCTGCTATTAAATTCAGATAAAACGGAGGTATTACTTATTGGTCCAAAAAACTACCCACAAAATCCCTTACAATACAACTTTAATTTAGAAGGATGTCCTGTTACTTTATCCACTACAGTAAAAGACCTGGGTGTTATGCTAGACCGCAACTTGACTTTCGAAAAGCATATCTCATATGTTACAAGAACAGCCTTTTTCCACCTTAGAAACATTGCTAAGCTACGTAACATGCTATCTGTTTCAGATGCAGAAAAGTTAGTTCATGCAGTCATGACCTCGAGACTAGATTACTGTAATGCTTTATTAGCTGGTTGTCCTGCATCCTCAATAAACAAGCTTCAGTTAGTCCAAAATGCAGCCGCTAGAGTTCTTACTAGATCAAGAAAATATGATCATATAACACCAATTTTATCATCTCTATGTCAGTGTATGTCAGTGCGCGAGAGAGACCGAGTATGTCAGTGCACGAGAGAGACCGAGTATGTCAGTGCGCGAGAGAGAGACCGAGTATGTCAGTGCGCGCGAGAGACCGAGTATGTCAGTGCGCGAGAGAGACCGAGTATGTCAGTGCGCGCGAGAGAGACCGAGTATGTCAGTGCGCGCGAGAGAGACCGAGTGTGTCAGTGCGCGCGAGAGAGACCGAGTGTGTCAGTGCGCGCGAGAGACCGAGTATGTCAGTGCGCGCGAGAGAGACCGAGTATGTCAGTGCGCGAGAGAGACCGAGTATGTCAGTGCGCGCGAGAGAGACCGAGTATGTCAGTGCGCGCGAGAGAGACCGAGTGTGTCAGTGCGCGAGAGAGACCGAGTGTGTCAGTGCGCGAGAGAGACCGAGTATGTCAGTGCGCGCGAGAGAGACCGAGTATGTCAGTGCGCGAGAGAGACCGAGTATGTCAGTGCGCGAGAGAGACCGAGTGTGTCAGTGCGCGAGAGAGACCGAGTGTGTCAGTGCGCGCGAGAGGACCGAGTATGTCAGTGGCGCGCGAGAGAGACCGAGTATGTCAGTGCGCGAGAGAGACCGAGTATGTCAGTGCGCGAGAGAGACCGAGTATGTCAGTGCGCGAGAGAGACCGAGTATGTCAGTGCGCGCGGGAGAGGACCGAGTATGTCAGTGCGCGCGAGAGAGAACCGAGTATGTCAGTGCGCGCGAGAGAGACCGAGTATGTCAGTGCACGAGAGAGACCGAGTATGTCAGTGCGCGCGAGAGAGACCGAGTGTGTCAGTGCGCAGAGAGAGACCGAGTATGTCAGTGCGCGCGAGAGAGACCGAGTGTGTCAGTGCGCGAGAGAGACCGAGTATGTCAGTGCGCGAGAGAGACCGAGTATGTCAGTGCGTGCGAGAGAGACCTAGTGTCAGTGCGCGAGAGAGACCGAGTGTGTCAGTGCGCGCGGAGAGAGAGACCGAGTGTGTCAGTGCGCGCGAGAGAGACCGAGTATGTCAGTGCGCGAGAGAGACCGAGTATGTCAGTGCGCGAGAGAGACCGAGTATGTCAGTGCGCGGAGAGAGACCGAGTATGTCAGTGCGCGAGAGAGACCGAGTATGTCAGTGCGCGAGAGAGACCGAGTATGTCAGTGCGCGAGAGAGACCGAGTATGTCAGTGCGCGGAGAGAGACCGAGTGTGTCAGTGCGCGCGAGAGAGGACCGAGTATGTCAGTGCGCGCGAGAGAGACCGAGTATGTCAGTGCGCGAGAGAGGACCGAGTATGTCAGTGCGCGAGAGAGACCGAGTATGTCAGTGCGCGAGAGAGACCGAGTATGTCAGTGCGGGGAGAGAGACCGAGTATGTCAGTGCGCGAGAGAGAAACACCGAGTATGTCAGTGCGCGAGAGAGAGACCGAGTATGTCAGTGCGCGAGAGAGACCGAGTATGTCAGTGCGCGCGAGAGAGACCGAGTTTGTCAGTGCGCGAGAGAGACCGAGTATGTCAGTGCGCGAGAGAGACCGAGTATGTCAGTGCGCGAGAGAGAGACCGAGTATGTCAGTGCGCGAGAGAGACCGAGTATGTCAGTGCGCGCGAGAGACCGAGTATGTCAGTGCGCGCGAGAGAGACCGAGTATGTCAGTGCGCGCGAGAGAGAGACCGAGTATGTCAGTGCGCGAGAGAGACCGAGTATGTCAGTGCGCGCGAGAGAGACCGAGTATGTCAGTGCGCGCGAGAGAGACGAGTGTGTCAGTGCGCGAGAGAGACCGAGTATGTCAGTGCGCGAGAGAGACCGAGTATGTCAGTGCGCGAGAGAGACCGAGTATGTCAGTGCGCGAGAGAGACCGAGTATGTCAGTGCGCGAGAGAGGACCGAGTATGTCAGTGCGCGCGAGAGACCGAGTATGTCAGTGCGCGAGAGAGACCGAGTATGTCAGTGCGCGAGAGAGACCGAGTATGTCAATGCGCGAGAGAGACCGAGTATGTCAGTGCGCGAGAGAGACCGAGTATGTCAGTGCGCGCGAAAGAGACCGAGGCATGGAATAAGATGCATGGAAGTTCGATTAATGGACAACAATATAAATAGAAAACAACAATTAAATTATTACCACTGAATTAGCAGGATGTAGCTTGCTGACTTCTTTCTCTCTTTTAACATAATGTTAACATGTTGTCTTCAATTAGGTGTCAAGCCTCTCTGAAATCACACACTATTGCATATTTATTATATTATTTTATTATTCAATAAACCAAACTCCAGTGTTACTCGTCCCTAAATAGAACCACAAAATTGGCAAATTACTGATCAATTACACAATTAAAAGAGAGACTTTCAAAATATCGATTCAGTGACCATGACTGACAAATCGAGAGACTTGCACAGACAACATCCGATGTCGGTGAATAAAATTCAGAGTCATTGTTATTTGACGTTCAAGAAACGTAAAACCTGGTTGTGGCACAGTGATTAGTTATGAAATCTTACTACATAAATTCAATCTTATTTAATCCTCCATATGAAAGTTTATCTGCTCTAATTATTTATATTTTTGAACAATAGTTAAAAACAAGACGTTTGTACTGATTATTGTTGTCCATAAATCGAACTTCCATGCCTCTTATATAGTATATATTACTATTTACCAATTAATTAGGCTACTAATGCCCGGACATACTCGGTCTCTCTCACGCGCACTGAGCTGACACGCTCGGTCTCTCTCGCGCGCACTGAGCTGACACGCTCGGTCTCTCTCGCGCGCACTGAGCTGACACGCTCGGTCTCTCTCGCACAGTTCGCTTCGCTTTTGTCCAGTCCGGCGCCTCATAACAACTGCCACGAGAGAGAGGAAAAGAGGAACTCAGAGTACACAAAATATCTACAATCAACCACCTTTTTGGAGACAGATTTGCCAAAAAAATGTGATTTGGTTAAGCTACAATATAAGGGCTAACTACAGTAGATATAAACATCCATAAAACAACAACAACAAACTGCCAGCAACTGTCAGAATATTTGAAAAATGACAGAATCAATCCCTATAACATACCCATCCAAAGCTACCAATGAGATCCTAAAGAAAAAACATAAAGAAAAGCTCCTCAAGGACAATCCAGAAACCCTGTACTCAGACCTATACAGGAATGGAGAGGCCAGTAACATCATATTCTACACAGAAGACCCCGAAGCCTGGCACTCAGCAATCAGACAGCACTACCCCACAGTAATCAGAAAGGGCATCAGTAACGGATGGAAACTACAGATTAAGGAAGGGGAGGATTCAGATTCAGATGTCACGATAACAGCGAACCTATATAAAAATGGGACTGTAATGATTCAAGGGAAGCTGAAACAATTTGAAAAGGATTTTCCGCAAATTAAAGTAAATGCTCAGCTGAACAAGATCAGCCCTAATACAGAGAAACGTGCAGAAGACCCCTCGACCTCCAGCCATCAGTCCACAGCTGAGCAGTCCCGGGACGATAAAAACACCCTCCCTTCTACACAGCATCATCAACGACATGGAGAAGTTCAGGGAGATGGAGCTGGAGCTGGAGCTGGTGCAGCTGAGAGAGGAGATGCATAGAGGAGTGAAGGAGACTGATCCAACAGAGAAAGAAGCCGACTACTGGAAAGAAATAGAAATGCTTAAGAACGAAACTCAAGAAATGAAAAAACAGAGAGAGGAGTACAGCAATCAGCTGTCTGTAATGAGGGAGGAGATGAGAAAGCTGAGAGAGGACAGAGAGTCAGCTGTGGAGAAGCAGCCGACACAGAGAGGAGAACAGCAGAGCTCAGAGGAGACTCCTTCTCCAGCGCCCACAGAGACCCGGCCCGGCAGCCCTCCTCCAGCAGACTCCTACAGCCAATCACAGCCTCAGATTATACTCCTCATGGACTCCAATGGCAAGTTTATAGATGAAAAGAGACTGTTTCCGAGGAAAAATGTCAAAAAAATCTGGTGCCCAAACACACAGAAGGCCCTGGAGCTCTTGAGTGAAGAGCAGCTGGGTTCCCCCAACCACATCATCATCCACACCGGCACCAACGACCTCCGAGATCAGCGAGAGAGAGTAGCTACAGCTCTCATTAATGTGACAGAAGGCATCCTCCAACTTCCCCAGCTCCAAAATCATCCTCTCCACCCTGCTACTGCGCTCGGACTTCCACCCAGACACCATCAGGCATATAAATGCTAGAGTATCCAGAGACTGTGCCCTAAAGCCCAACGTACACCTGGCTCAGCACCCCACTCTGAATCTCAGCAGCCTGTACGACCATGTCCACCTCCACAGAAGGGCAGTCCCCATCTTTGCCAAAACCCTGAAGGACATCGCACTCAACCGCAGCTCCAGCGCACCGCAGCGACTTCATGGACACCCCGTAGAGCTACTGCAGGGACACCCCTCAAAACACCACCCCCTCAGCCCCACGGCAGGCTCTGTGTTTCCCCCTGGAAAACACCACGACCAGGCCTGAAGCCCCCTCGCCTTCTCATCCACATGATCATCATCAGCAGCAACAGCAGGACAGAAGGAGCTACGCTGAAGCAGCCGGCAGATCCCTGACCCACTGCAGCCCCAGCACAGCCCACAGCCAGCCGACCGGCAGATCCCTGACCCACTGCAGCCCCAGCACAGCCCACAGCCAGCCGACCGGCAGATCCCTGACCCACTGCAGCCCCAGCACAGCCCACAGCCAGCCGGCCGGCAGATCCCTGACCCACTGCAGCCCCAGCACAGCCCACAGCCAGCCGACCGGCAGACCCCTGACCCACTGCAGCCCCAGCACAGCCCACAGCCAGCCGGCCGGCAGATCCCTGACCCACTGCAGCCCCAGCACAGCCCACAGCCAGCCGACCGGCAGACCCCTGACCCACTGCAGCCCCAGCACAGCCCACAGCCAGCCGACCGGCAGACCCCTGACCCACTGCAGCCCCAGCACAGCCCACAGCCAGCCGACCGGCAGACCCCTGACCCACTGCAGCCCCAGCACAGCCCACAGCCAGCCGACCGGCAGATCCCTGACCCACTGCAGCCCCAGCACAGCCCACAGCCAGCCGACCGGCAGATCCCTGACCCACTGCAGCCCCAGCACAGCCCACAGCCAGCCGGCAGATCCCTGACCCACTGCAGCCCCAGCACAGCCCACAGCCAGCCGGCCGGCAGACCCCTGACCCACTGCAGCCCCAGCACAGCCCACAGCCGGCCGGCAGATCCCTGACCCACTGCAGCCCCAGCACAGCCCACAGCCAGCCGGCCGGCAGACCCCTGACCCACTGCAGCCCCAGCACAGGCCACAGCCAGCCAGCCGGCAGATCCCTGACCCACTGCAGCCCCAGCACAGCCCACAGCCAGCCGGCCGGCAGACCCCTGACCCACTGCAGCCCCAGCACAGCCCACTGCAGCCGGCCGGCAGATCCCTGACCCACTGCAGCCCCAGCACAGCCCACAGCCAGCCGGCCGGCAGATCCCTGACCCACTGCAGCCCAGCACAGCCCAGCCAGCGCCCAGACCGAGCGCGCAGCCAGCCGCCAGACCCCGACCCACGCACCCAGAGCCCACAGCCAGCCGGCCGGCGATCCCTGACCCACTGCAGCCCCAGCACAGCCCACAGCCAGCCGGCCGGCAGATCCCTGACCCACTGCAGCCCAGCACAGCCCATAGCCAGCCGGCCGGCAGATCACTCACGCCAGTCAGAGACCTCACAAACATCCAGCACATGCTGACTCTGCTGTGCTCACATCTCATGGGTTAGTGACTCACAAAAAAAAAAAAAAAGTGAGTAAAGAAAATGAATATGTGGATGTGTGTGTGTGTGTGTGTGTGAGAGAGAGTGTGTTTTATTTCTACTTATTTTAGATCAGATTCTTAGAAACCTATTATTTATTATTCTTGAAAAAAGTATGGATGTGTATGCATGTGTAGGCTATGTGTTTATTTTTATTTTTGTATTTTATACTCTTTTTATATCAGATATTTAGAAACTCATTATTTATCTTCTTGGAAAAAAAAAAGAATAAGAAAAAGAAAAAAACCTATATATATATATATTATGAATATGATATCTTTGTATATTTATTTTACCTAATTTACACATTTAACTTATTTTCTTGGATCATAATATTTAATATATTCTTCTTGATTGTTAATTCAATGATGTCTGTCTTGTTTTGAAATAACTAATGTGATTATTTAAGGAGCTCAGATTCCCTGAAAGTCACATGTTGGAACATTCAAGGACTGAGGTCCTCTGTTTTTGGTATTAAGAGCCAACATTCGGACTTTAAAAAAGAAATTGAGAACTCTGACATTATAATATTACAGGAAACATGGAATGTTAAAGATTTGTCCACTGGCTGTCCAATTGGATTTAGGGAAATAGTTCTACCATCGACGAAACTAAGAGGGGTGACTCAGGGCAGAGAGTCAGGGGGAATGCTGATATGGTATAGAGCACACCTCATAAACTCAATCACAGATATACAAATCGGAAAATTTAACATTTGGTTAAAAATCCAAAAAAACATCGTCTCTACAGACCGTCATATATTCTTGTGTGCTATATACCTTCCCCCAACTGAGTCCCCCTATTACAGTGAAGAAACCTTCTCCATCCTGCAGGAGGAGATCTGCCATTTCCAGACTAAAGGGAATGTGTTAATGTGTGGCGATTTAAATGCCAGAACTGGAAATGAACCAGACTTTGTTAAGGGAGATAAATATATCACAAACACCAGCCACTCTCTGCCTTCATACCACCTAAGAAACAATTATGACAAATTCACAAACAAAAGTGGGAAAAGCTTACTAGAGCTCTGTCGATCACTGGGCCTGTATATAGTGAACGGTCGTATACGAGGAGACTCTTTTGGTTGTTACACCTTTAATTCTTTCTTGGGCAACAGTACTGTAGACTACTTCATTACAGACATTGACCCAGTGCATCTCAGGGCATTCACAGTCAGTCCTCAAACACCTCTGTCAGACCACAGTAAAATTACTCTATATTTAAGACGAACTCATAGCAATGAATCACACAGACAGCCCTCTCATTTACTGAAGCTGCAACCACCCTACAAGTGGACAAATAACAGCACAGAAAATTATCAAAATGCAATAGAAAATCAAACGATCAAATTATTATTGGACAAATTTATAATGAACACATATTCACAAAATAAATTAGGCATAAATCTGGCACTTAGTGACATTACCAAAATATTCCACCAATCAGCATCCATGTGCAATTTGAAAATAAAATCATCAAAAAAGAAACCAAAAAATTCCAATGAAATGTGGTTTGACAGCGAGTGCAAAAATATTCGAACAACAGTACGAAATCTTTCAAATCAAAAACACAGAGATCCTGACAATGAAGAGCTCCGCCATCAGTATCACGAAGCCCTTAGACTGTACAAACAAACTCTTAGAGTAAAAAAGGAAGAACACACAGAACAATTATTTCAAGAAATGGAGGAGTCAATAAACACCAGTAACTTCTGGAACAATTGGAACTCTCTCTATAGGCCACAACAGGAAGAACTGGCCATTCAAAACGGGGACATTTGGAGGACACACTTTGAAAACCTGTACAAAACAACTGAAACAAATCCTGCTCAAAATGAATTAAAAACCAAATTAGAAACCCTGAAAGAAAAAAATAAAGACAATCAGAACCCCCTGGATTTCCCAATCACAGTAAATGAGCTTACAGAGAGACTACATGGTTTAAAACCCAACAAGGCATGTGGAACTGATGGAATATTAAACGAAATGATCAAATACACCAACGACAAATTTAAAACTGCAATAACCAAATTATTCAACATTATTTTGAGTGTAGGATATTTCCCCGACACCTGGAACCAAGGCCTAATTACACCCATCTTTAAACAAGGAGACAAATTTGAGCCAAACAATTACAGAGGCATATGTGTCAATAGCAACCTGGGGAAAATATTCTGTTCCATTATTAATATAAGATTGCAGAACTTTCTCAAAACCCACAAAATTCTGGACAAAAGTCAAATTGGATTTCTGCCCAAACACAGAACATCTGACCACATTTACACTCTTCACACGATCATTGATAAACATGTATACCAAAATAAATCCAAAGTCTTCGCTTGCTTTATTGATTTTGAGAAGGCTTTCGATTCGATCTGGCACGAAGGACTCTTCCTAAAACTATTGGAAAATGGGATTGGAGGGAAAACATTTGATTTGATAAGCACCATGTACAAAAACAACACGTGTGCTGTAAAAATAGGGAATAAACGAACAGAATTTTTCTCCCAACAACGAGGAGTCAGACAAGGTTGCCCATTGAGCCCCACTCTATTTAACATTTATATAAATGAATTAGCCAAAGCCTTAAATAATTCCACTGCCCCCGGCCCAACCCTGACGCAATCAGAAGTTAAATGTCTCCTCTTTGCAGATGATTTAGTCCTTCTGTCAAAAACAAAAGAGGGACTACAACAGCTCCTCGACGGCGTAGAGACATTCAGCCAAACGTGGGCTCTCAAAATTAACCTCGCAAAAACTAAAATAATGATTTTTCAAAATAGATCCAGGTGTAGGGAAAATAAATACATATTCAGAGCAGGAAACCAAGTCCTCCAACACACACACGAATACACATATCTGGGACTAAAACTGAATTCAACAGGGAACTTTAATCTGGCTGTGAATGAACTGAAGGCAAAAGCAACGAGGGTCTTCTACATGATTAAAAACACAATTCGGACTTCCGGTCTGAACACCATCGTGATAGCAGCACTGTGAACGGGCTCCCTAGGAAACCTATGAAATTTAAAACTTTACCCCATTAAGACAAAGCAAATTTGAGTTTAGAGGTAGATAACTGAGGGGGTAAGCGAAATACACCAAAACCAACGCGTCGACGGAGCAATATAGTGGGTGCTTAAACCTGGGAAAATAGCGCTAGCCTCCCTGCTAACGCTAATGTGTTTCACCGCTTGACAAGAGGCTGCACACTTGTGGACCGCTACCGCACGGTGAACCGATATGGCCAACATAGACGTGGTACTTCAGGAATTGAGAGACTTTCGCCGAGAAAACAATGCGAGTTTGGGGGAAATTAAGGAAGAAATGTCCAAGATGAGCGCGAGAATGGACGAGGCCGAAGGACGGATTGAGAAGGCAGAGGAGAGGATTCAGAACACGGAGGACGCATTGACGGAAATAATAAAGTTACAAATAAGGTTGGAGGATAAATTAATGGACTTGGAGAGTCGTACGAGAAGGGAAAATGTCCGCATCTACGGGGTACCTGAGACAGCAGAGCGGGACTCTCCAACAATGAGTGATTTTGTGGAGAAGTTGCTGCGCGACGGTTTGGAGGTGTCCCAAGACGAGCTTGACATACGCATCGAACGGGCGCATCGCTCTCTAGGCCCACCACCGCCGGACGATGCACCCCCACGTTCTATTATTGTGAAGTTCCTCAGCTTCAAGACCAAAGAACTGTTGCTCCGTAAGGCATGGCAGAAAAAAGGATTTAGCTGGAATGGTAAACAAGTAACTTTAGACCATGATTATCCTCCTCTCATCCTAAAGAAACGAAGAGAATACGCAGAGGTGCGCAGGATTCTGAAAGAGCAGCAGATCCCCTTTCAGACTCTCTTTCCAGCTAGGTTGAAGGTGAAATACACTGAAGAAACTAAAATTTACAACACAGTTGTGGAAGCCACTGCAGATATGTCTAGAAGAGGCTATGCGGTGAAGGTCATCGGATCACCAGAAACAGCGCTGGAGCAACTGAAGCAGCTGACGTGGAGCAGAGTTGGCAGAGGAGCGGGGAGCAGCGCAGCGAACAAGAGGCGGGACCCCGGGTACAAAGAAAAACTCAGAGCCTTCAAGAGGACCTCTCCTACGCCTTCGGGAAACTGAGGTTTACCCACTTTATTGTTCCAAAAAAAAAACAAAAAAAAAAAAAAACTGCTTACTGGTGTGTAATAAGCAGATAAGTAAGGTTTTTGGAGGGTGTTCTTCTCAGTTAGGCCTCAGCCATTAAGGGCCTCCTCCACTGACTGATGAAGAAGTTGCCTTTAAAGGCGAAGCAGGGTCCATCTCAGGGATCCCTACCTTGGAAGTTAGAACTACCTCAGTATGATTTTTTATTTTTTTCTATTTTTTATTTATTTTATGTTATGTTATTTGTTCACGAGTTCCGTGTTCAGTGCTTACATGGGTGTGCGGAAAGCCTATTAAAACGTGTGTACTTGTTCTATAATTTAGATGAGTAGCAGATCAGTGAAAATGGTATCAATCAATGTTAATGGCTTACATAATCCGGTAAAAAGGTGGAAAGCCCTATCTAAATTTAAAAGAGATAAAGCTCAGATTGTTTTTATGCAGGAAACGCATCTGTCTGATAGCGAACATGAAAAATTGATCAAGCTTGGTTTTAAACATGTCTTTTATTCTTCTCACAGTTCGGGGAGGCGAAGAGGTGTGGCGATCTTGGTGCACGGCGCTCTAAATTATGAACATATATCAGCATATAAAGATAAGGAGGGTAGATATGTAATGGTAACTGGTAAGATTGACGGAATTACTCTGAGTTTCTTAAACGTGTATATTCCACCAGGAAGCAATTGGTCTTTGTATAAACAGATCTTAGAATTAACAACAACGAGTCAGGGAACTGTATTATGTGGCGGTGATTTTAATCTCACATTAAATGCTAAATTGGATTCTTCGAACGGGAAAGGTGATGCGAGAAATATTGGGAAAAGAATGGTACATCTTATGGACGAATTAGGATTAGTTGATGTGTGGAGAGATTGTCATCCAACTGATAGGGAATATACCCACTATTCATGCGCACACAATGTCTACTCTAGGCTAGACTATCTCTTCACGTTTAGAAATTAGAAATTTAGAAAAAAAAATTGTGAAATAGGTCCCTGTACTATATCAGACCACAACCCGGTTTACGCTAACATCTGCCTGAACAGGAAAAATAGATCTACCTTATGGAGGTTGAACACAAACATTCTTAATTACAGAGATATTAAAGAGCGTTTGAAGAAAGAAATAGAGGAGTACTTAGAATATAATGATAAAGACAAGGTGTCTCCAGGAACACTATGGGATGCACTTAAGGCAGTGATTAGGGGGAAAATAATTGGGATTTCCTCTCACCTGAGAAAAGTAGGTCAGCAAAAACTCCGGTACCTAGAAGGTAAGTTGTTAGATCTGCAACACCAACACTCTAGGTCTAGGTCTCATAACAGTAATATCAAATCGGATAAAATAAAACTGAAAAAAGAAATAGATGATTTGAACACCATGGACATACAGAAAAAACTAATTTTTATAAAACAACAGTACTATGAGGTAGGGGGGAAAATCACAGAAACTCCTTTCTTATAAGCTCAGGAAACAGCAAGCAGAGAGAACTATTCACAAAATTAAGAATCCCCTAAATGATCAAATAGAATTTGAACAGGAAAAAATTCAGCAATGCTTTCTGGACTACTATAAGAAACTATATTCTCAACCTCATATAGACAATAACCAGGACATGAATGCCTTCTTGTCCGAACTCGAACTGCCAACAGTGACAGAGGAACAAAATAAAAAGTTATTATCCACAATAAGTAATGAAGAAATCCATTTAGCAATTAGAAGATTAAAGAGCGGGAAGATGGCAGGGGCAGATGGATTTGGTCCGGAATGGTACAAAGTAATGCACGATTTTTTGGTCCCAACGTTGTTGAAAACATTTAATTGGGTGATGACAAATAAAATAGTCCCACCCTCATGGAGGAAAGCAATAATTTCTATCATCCCAAAAGAAGGAAAGGATAGATTGCAATGCAGTAACTATCGGCCAATTAGTGTTCTGAATATAGACTATAAGTTGTTCACCTCTATCATGTCAAGAAGATTAGAAACAATTTTACCAGGGTTAATACATAAAGATCAGACGGGTTTCATAAAACATAGACAGACTCAAGACAACATTAGGAGGGTTTTACACATAACGAGGCAGGTTGATAAGCAAAAATTAGAGACATTAGTATTGAGTCTAGACGCCGAAAAGGCATTTGATTCAGTGAGGTGGTCCTTTTTATACAAGGTGCTTGAAAAATTCAGTTTTGATAAATCTGTAATTGAGGTTATTTCAGGGTTATACAATAAACCAACTGCTAGGATCAAAATCAACGGAGACCTCACTGAATCATTCATATTGGAGCGCGGGACTCGACAAGGGTGTTGCATCTCGCCTCTCCTCTTCGCCTTGTTTATCGAACCCCTAAGCCAGTGGATCAGACAGAGAAGTGATATAACTGGAGTAAGAACAGTAGGATGGGAGCAAAAATTGGCACTTTTTGCTGATGATTTATTATTGACTATTTCTTACCCCACACAGGTTATTCCTAAAACCATTAAACTACTACTAGACTATGGCGCTTTTTCAGGGTACAAAGTTAATGTAAATAAAACACAGGTATTAACTCTGAATTATGCCCCACCAAAAGAAATCAAGGATAGTTATATATGGAAATGGGAGGCAGACAGTATCAGATATTTAGGGGTGGTATTGCACCGAAATTTCACTAAAATGTTTGAAGCTAATTATGGCCCTCTGAATATAGCAATAAAATCGGATATACAAAGATGGATTACCATACCTTTTTTGGATTTATATTCTAGGATCGATTCAATAAGATTAAATATTCTCCCCGAATGCTCTACTTATTTCAGTGCTTACCAATTTTCATACCTCAAAAACAATTTGTAGAGTGGGACAGAATGCTGTCAAAATATATTTGGAAAGGGAAAAAATCCAGAGTTAAATATAAAACCTTACAATTGAAGAAAGATAAAGGAGGTCGTGGTCTTCCTTGTTTACGGGAATACTACTGTGCTGCACAGTTAAGACCATTAATATGTTTGTGTTCTTCATATTACACCGCAGGATGGAAGGAGGTGGAGGGGACAACTATTGAAGCAATACCAGTTGAAGCTTTATTAGCAGATATCAAACTACAGAATAAGATTCATTTAACAGACAAACCCATTTCACATGTAATGATATCTGCTTGGAATGAAGTCATTAAAATTTGTGGTCTGGAAGACACTTCAAAAATCTTAAAATGGTGTGCATACGATTCAGATTTTACCCCGAATCAGCATGATGATAGATTTAAGAATTGGATTTTGAAAGGATTGACTGATTATTTATTTATTTGTCCACAAGGGGGCATTCCAATCTTTTGAAGCCTTGCAAAGAAAACATGGATTAGGCTCTGCTGATTTTTTTTAGGTATCTTCAGATTAGACACTATTTTAATCAGGACCTGAAAGTGAATTTAAACAACCTAGGATTTGTGGGAACATTTATATCATTAACTACAAATTTAGGAGCACACAAAATTATATCCAAGTTATACAACAGCATCCTGCGGTGTAAAAAAGACAGCACACTTTATGTTAAAGCGAAGTGGGAAAAAGAAGGTAGTTTGATAATCACCGAAGAATGTTGGGAACATATATGTGAGATACAATGGGTTACAACTAGATCTAATGTGTGGCGTGAATTTTGTTGGAAAAATATGAGATTTTTCATCACCCCTGTTCAGAAAAGGTATCGGGGCACTGGAGATGCGTGCTGGAGATGTGGGGGGGATGGCGCTAACCACTACCACATTTTTTGGGACTGCCAAGTTATTTCTCAGTATTGGGCTATAATACATTACCATTTACAGAATGTTTTTGCATTTGTTTTTCCATTTACTTTTGAAACCCTATATCTAAGTAATATGTCAACGGATAAATTGGACTCGAAGGACAAGAAACTTCTATACATCTTATTGACAGCAAGTAAAAAGGCTCTAACAAGGAGATGGCTCAAACCAGAACCACCAACAACTGAGGACTGGATAAACATTGTAGCCTGGTAATACCAGACTCTGCTACTTCACTTTGCTTCGTAGACAGAGTCTGGCATAGCATAATAGAGAAGTGTTTTCTCTCTCGCTAGGGGGCGATTTCTGAAGTTTAAAATCATTGGTTACCCGTAAGCCAATCAGATAAGTTTATTCATGACGTATGTTATGCGCCGACACAGCCGCATCGAACCACAGACATCATGCATCGAACTCAAATCTATGATCGAACTTCCACTGTAAACACTTGATGATGCGAGCGAAATACCGGAGTGAACATGGCTGTAAACGACTTTTTTGATCGGTGAGTGATGTAATAGAATGACTGCTGCACTTGACAGGGCGCTAACAAGCAGAGAGAGAGAGCGAGCGAGCCCCGGCCGGCCGCGCGCGCGCGCACTATCACGTCTTTAAACAAACAACACGAGCGCTGTCTTGCTCTCTCTCCCTCGCAAATATTAATCAAAATCAATAGACTAGTAAAAGGTCGCAAGACCGCAGTTTCACGTGGAGCATTTGGAGATTTTTAGAGATTAGAGACTCTAGGAACAACATCTCAATGAACAACATCTCAACACTAAATTATAAAGGCCTGTCTCATAATAACGTTAGCCGCCTGTCTCAAATACAAGCCGGTGCAGTTCGACGATTTGGGCAAATAAAAGCCCGGGCTATTATTTGAAGTTTTACGGTATTTAAGACCTGGAAAAGAAAGGAGACACTGACCTGTCAAAAGGCTCCCCAGTTTCTCGTTGACGATCGGTAGTTGATAAATTAAACTTTTCCCAAAGGGAGTAGGGCCACAACATCACCTCCATTCAAAATGTTTAATACACACTCTTCTTGTTCAGGCTTCAGTTTGCTAATGCCGGGAATATTCTCCACAACAGAGCGAATTGCATCCGTGTCTCGTCCGCGGTCGTTTTCGATTTCTCTGACCTAATCTTAAACTCAGCGCTTGGCGAGTACGTCACGGCTTTCAGCCCGCCTTCTGTTCGCTGATTGGCCCGGCTGTTTTCAGGCCGGTGGAAAACAGAAAGATAGGCTGCTATCTCAGACTGACTACAGGAGTGAAATGAAATTAGCGGAAGTAGGAAGTCTGACGTAGTCAGGCTATAAACATTGTGCAAGAGATCTACACAATGGAAAAACTGTCCTTCTTACTCAAAGGGCAGAGGGACACTTTCTATAGGATATGGTCCAAGTGGACGGAATATGTTAAGCCGGTTAGATCTGATTTTTTGTAAACACTGCTGCTGTTTACTAATTGTGCACAGATTTAAAAGTATAAATGAATAGCATAAATAATTTGGAAGTAGTTTGGTTTCCCCGCCACCCACACTCAAGTTCTGATGTTCTTGTAAAAAAAAAAAAAAAACGGTAAAGCAACGTAATGTTCAAACAATTGTAAAATTCAACATGCTTTCCCAATAAAAGTCAATTTAAAAAAAAAAAAAAATACAATTCGACATGAAATTCCAATTTAAACCTGGCTAAAAATCCTAAAAGCAATAATTGAACCCATTGCTCTATATGGCAGCGAGATATGGGGACCCCTAAAAACACAAGATTTCTCAAAATGGGAAAAAGAGGAAATTGAAACTCTGCATACTCAAATTTGTAAAAGCATCCTAAAAGTAAACAGAGCCACACCAAACAACTCGTGCAGAGCTGAATTAGGACAATACCCCTATTGATCAGTATCCAAAAAAGAGCCCTGAAATTCTACCAGCACCTGAAGCGCAGTGACCCAAGCTCATACCAGGCCGAAGCCCTGCGGTGTCAGGAGCAGAACCGGCCCCGGAGCGCAGTGACCCAAGCTCATACCAGGCCGAAGCCCTGCGGTGTCAGGAGCAGAACCGGCCCCGGAGCGCAGTGACCCGAGCTCATACCAGGCCGAAGCCCTGCGGTGTCAGGAGCAGAACCGGCCCCGGAGCGCAGTGACCCAAGCTCATACCAGGCCGAAGCCCTGCGGTGTCAGGAGCAGAACCGGCCCCGGAGCGCAGTGACCCAAGCTCATACCAGGCCGAAGCCCTGCGGTGTCAGGAGCAGAACCGGCCCCGAAGCGCAGTGACCCAAGCTCATACCAGGCCGAAGCCCTGCGGTTGTCAGGAGCAGAACCGGCCCGGAGCGCAGTGACCCAAGCTCATACCAGGCCGAAGCCCTGCGGTGTCAGGAGCAGAACCGGCCCCGGAGCGCAGTGACCCAAGCTCATACCAGGCCGAAGCCCTGCGGTGTCAGGAGCAGAACCGGCCCGGAGCGCAGTGACCCGAGCTCATACCAGGCCGAAGCCCTGCGGTGTCAGGAGCAGAACCGGCCCCGGAGCGCAGTGACCCGAGCTCATACCAGGCCGAAGCCCTGCGGTGTCAGGAGCAGAACCGGCCCCGGAGCGCAGTGACCCAAGCTCATACCAGGCCGAAGCCCTGCGGTGTCAGGAGCAGAACCGGCCCCGGAGCGCAGTGACCCGAGCTCATACCAGGCCGAAGCCCTGCGGTGTCAGGAGCAGAACCGGCCCCGGAGCGCAGTGACCCAAGCTCATACCAGGCCGAAGCCCTGCGGTGTCAGGAGCAGAACCGGCCCCGGAGCGCAGTGACCCAAGCTCATACCAGGCCGAAGCCCTGCGGTGTCAGGAGCAGAACCGGCCCCGGAGTGCAGTGACCCGAGCTCATACCAGGCCGAAGCCCTGCGGTGTCAGGAGCAGAACCGGCCCCGGAGCGCAGTGACCCGAGCTCATACCAGGCCGAAGCCCTGCGGTGTCAGGAGCAGAACCGGCCCCGGAGCGCAGTGACCCAAGCTCATACCAGGCCGAAGCCCTGCGGTGTCAGGAGCAGAACCGGCCCCGGAGCGCAGTGACCCAAGCTCATACCAGGCCGAAGCCCTGCGGTGTCAGGAGCAGAACCGGCCCCGGAGCGCAGTGACCCGAGCTCATACCAGGCCGAAGCCCTGCGGTGTCAGGAGCAGAACCGGCCCCGGAGCGCAGTGACCCGAGCTCATACCAGGCCGAAGCCCTGCGGTGTCAGGAGCAGAACCGGCCCCGGAGCGCAGTGACCCGAGCTCATACCAGGCCGAAGCCCTGCGGTGTCAGGAGCAGAACCGGCCCCGGAGCGCAGTGACCCAAGCTCATACCAGGCCGAAGCCCTGCGGTGTCAGGAGCAGAACCGGCCCCGGAGCGCAGTGACCCAAGCTCATACCAGGCCGAAGCCCTGCGGTGTCAGGAGCAGAACCGGCCCCGGAGCGCAGTGACCCGAGCTCATACCAGGCCGAAGCCCTGCGGTGTCAGGAGCAGAACCGGCCCCGGAGCGCAGTGACCCGAGCTCATACCAGGCCGAAGCCCTGCGGTGTCAGGAGCAGAACCGGCCCCGGAGCGCAGTGACCCGAGCTCATACCAGGCCGAAGCCCTGCGGTGTCAGGAGCAGAACCGGCCCCGGAGCACACTCTCACAGCTGATGCTCAAACTACAGCCAGACCAGCACAGCACTCTCTGGCCAAAACAAATTATACAATTACAAAAACTAAATTACATTAACTATTGGAAAGATGCTACAAAATCACAAAAGAAGATGGAACTCTATTTGAACCTGAAAAGAGATTATAAACCAGCAGAATATCTGAGCTGTGTGAAAGAGCATAAAGTGAGAAAGACTAACCAGATATAGGCTGATTGACCACGGTCTGGCTGTAGAGAGAGGAAGGCACAGGCAGAGATGGCAGCCGAGAGAGCAGAGACTGGGTTCTCTGTGCTCTCAGAGAGAGGTGGAGACAGAAGAACACTTCCTCATACAGTGTGATCACTATCACAGCATTAGATCTGACTATTTCACTAGATTCCAACAGCTAGAACCAAATTTTATAGAATTGCCAAATTCAGAAAAATTAATTCTTATTTTGGGAGAAAACTCCAGCTCAATCACAACAGCAGCAAAGTATGTAACAGCCTGCCACAAACTACGTGAGTCAGCCAGTGGACAAAACTAAAGTCTGAATGTTGGTTAAAAAAAAAAAAAAATGTTTTTTTTTGTGTGTGTTTATTTTCATTTTGATATATAAATGTAATGTATTCATGCATTTGTTTACTCTATTAATTATTGATATTTGTCATGCTATAATGCCATTGCATTTGCAATTTGTATAAGTATGCAATAAGTATTTGAATTTGAATTGTGTGAGTGATGAGTGAGAGTGATGAGTGAGAGTGAGTGAGGAGTGAGTGGAGGTGAGTGAGAGTGAGTGAGAGTAGTGAGGAGTGAGTGAGTAGTGAGTGAGAGTGAGTGAGTGAGAGTGAGTGAGAGAGTGAGTGAGAGTGAGGAGTGAGTGAGTGAGGAGTGAGGAGAGTGAGAGGTGAGTGAGGATGAGAGTGAGGAGAGTGAGAGAGGGTGAGAGTGAGTGAGTAGAGTGAGAGTGAGAGAGTGAGAGAGTGAGTGAGAGTGGAGTGAGAGATGAGTGAGAGAGTGAGTGAGAGAGTAGGACAGGTGAGAGAGTGACAGTGAGAGAGTGACAGTGAGAGAGTGACAGTGAGTGAGTGTGAGAGTGAGTGAGTGAGTGAGTGTGAGTGAGTGAGTGAGTGAGAGAGAGAGGGGGGGGGCTTGTAGAAATTCTAATATATTCGATTACATTGCTTGATATTTGATAACCGTTCAAATTAGATTTTTCTCAAAAGTGACAGCCCTTAAAGATAAACATGTCATTAAATAATATTTTATTTTAAATTCAAAGTAAATGCTTCCAGTGTAATCTTAAAGGGGTGGTTTACTGCTTTTTTTTCTTTGCATGATTGTGTTTACATCCTGATTCTATGAAACCACTCCCTCAGAAACAGGCAATGGGCTCAGATTGGTTAGTTTGGGCCGGTGTGTTGTGATTGGCTACTGTGTAGTGCACGTTGTCCGGAAAATTTATGCCCATTACCTTTACGGGTGAATGTTGCATGTGCTTCGGTCAAATGTAAATATGGTGTCGTTACTGCAGTATCAGTTTGAGCCAGAATCAGACGCAGAAAGCGGCGATGAAGAGAGTCAAGCAGAACCTCCCCACACACGGCTCTTACAAAACCTTTCTGAATGGTAATTTGCCTATATTTTTTTAACTTTATACACGTTTGTCTTACACAAAATAGCATCGAACTAACTGGCTATATACACAAACAGCGTTGGCATTGGTTTACGTTCTTGATCAAATCGAAAAATAACGTCATAAAGTAGGCTATATATACACATGAAAAATACATTTACAACATTAGTACATACAAATTCAGGTCCAAAATGTTTGTATGTTGACGAACTACAACGTCCGTGGGAAGCCCGAACACAGAAGACCTACAGCTGGGTGAACATAACACACTCGACGAGCCGCAGAAATATGGCCATGCCCTTTATTGCAGATTCCGGAGGGAGGGATGATGTAAATGTATGGGTTAGTGACGTCTAAAACCCATTGTAGTCCCAATCGAGTCGTTTTTGTAGGCATTAAACTTCCTGCTTTTTAAAAGACGATATCTCTGCTTACATTGAACTTTCAGCACTGCAACTTTGCAGATACTATTCATGCATCAACAGCAACATTACACACCATTTAAAATGAAAAAAGCGAAATCGCAATCAACCACCCCTTTAAAGCAGACACCACTACTGTTAATATTTTAATTTTATCTGCTTACTGAGCTTGTCTCGGTGCGACTCCAGCTGTGCATACAATGAAATGAGTAGAACCTTAATTTTTATGTCCATGGGGGAGCCGCCGGGGGTCCTGGAGCTGCCGGGGGTCGGGGAGCCGCCGGGGGTCCTGGAGCTGCCGGGGGTCGGGGAGCTGCTGGAGGGCGGCGAGAAGCTGGTGGTCGGCTGTGGACATCATAGATCAGGTGTTAATGGGGAAAGGAATCAAGCTTCAGTGTGAAAATGTCAAAGCTTCAGGGTCAGGGTCAGGGTTGAGTGAGTGAGTGAGTGAGTGAGTGAGTGAGTGAGTGAGTGAGTGAGTGAGTGGTGAGTGAGTGAGTGAGTGAGTGAGTGAGTGAGTGAGTGAGTGAGTGAGTGAGTAGAGTGAGTGAGTGAGTGAGGAGGTGAGTGAGAGAGTGAGTGAGTGAGGAGAGTGACAGTGAGTGAGAGTGAGTGAGAGAGTGAGTGAGAGAGTGAGTGAGAGAGAGAGAGTGAGTGAGAGTGAGAGAGAGTGAGAGAGAGAGTGAGTGGGAGAGTGAGTGAGTGAGAGTGAGAGAGTGAGTGAGTGAGAGTGAGTGAGAGAGTGAGTGAGAGAGTGACAGTGAGAGAGTGACAGTGAGAGAGTGACAGTGAGAGAGTGACAGTGAGTGAGTGTGAGAGTGAGTGAGTGAGTGAGTGAGTGAGTGAGTGAGTGAGTGAGTGAGTGAGTGAGTGAGTGAGTGAGTGTGTGAGTGAGTGAGTGAGTGAGAGAGAGAGAAAAGGGGGGGCTTGTAGAAATTCTAATATATTCGATTACATTGCTTGATATTTGATAACCGTTCAAATTAGATTTTTCTCAAAAGTGACAGCCCTAAAAGATAAACATGTCATTAAATAATATTTTATTTTAAATTCAAAGTAAATGCTTCCAGTGTAATCTTAAAGGGGTGGTTTACTGCTTTTTTTTCTTTGCATGATTGTGTTTACATCCTGATTCTATGAAACCACTCCCTCAGAAACAGGCAATGGGCTCAGATTGGTTAGTTTGGGCCGGTGTGTTGTGATTGGCTACTGTGTAGTGCACGTTGTCCGGAAAATTTATGCCCATTACCTTTACGGGTGAATGTTGCATGTGCTTCGGTCAAATGTAAATATGGTGTCGATACTGCAGTATCAGTTTGAGCCAGAATCAGACGCAGAAAGCGGCGATGAAGAGAGTCAAGCAGAACCTCCCCACACACGGCTCTTACAAAACCTTTCTGAATGGTAATTTGCCTATATTTTTTTAACTTTATACACGTTTGTCTTACACAAAATAGCATCGAACTAACTGGCTATATACACAAACAGCGTTGGCATTGGTTTACGTTCTTGATCAAAACGAAAAATAACGTCATAAAGTAGGCTATATATACACATGAAAAATACATTTACAACATTAGTACATACAAATTCAGGTCCAAAATGTTTGTATGTTGACGAACTACAACGTCCGTGGGAAGCCCGAACACAGAAGACCTACAGCTGGGTGAACATAACACACTCGACGAGCCGCAGAAATATGACCATGCCCTTTTTTGCAGATTCCGGAGGGAGGGTTGATGTAAATGTATGGGTTAGTGACGTCTAAAACCCATTGTAGTCCCAATCGAGTCGTTTTTGTAGGCATTAAACTTCCTGCTTTTTAAAAGACGATATCTCTGCTTACATTGAACTTTCAGCACTGCAACTTTGCAGATACTATTCATACATCAACAGCAACATTACACACCATTTAAAATGAAAAAAGCGAAATCGCAATCAACCACCCCTTTAAAGCAGACACCACTACTGTTAATATTTTAATTTTATCTGCTTACTGAGCTTGTCTCGGTGCGACTCCAGCTGTGCATACAATGAAATGAGTAGAACCTTAATTTTTATGTCCATGGGGGAGCCGCCGGGGGTCGGGGAGCCGCCGGGGGTCCTGGAGCTGCCGGGGGTCGGGGAGCTGCTGGAGGGCGGCGAGAAGCTGGTGGTCGGCTGTGGACATCATAGATCAGGTGTTAATGGGGAAAGGAATCAAGCTTCAGTGTGAAAATGTCAAAGCTTCAGGGTCAGAGTTGAGTGAGTGAGTGAGTGAGTGAGTGAGTGAGTGAGTGAGTGAGTGAGTGAGTGAGTGAGTGAGTGAGTGAGTGAGTGAGTGAGTGAGTGAGTGAGTGAGTGAGTGAGTGAGTGAGTGATGGGAGAGAGAGAGAGAGAGAGAGAGTGAGAGAAAGAGTGTGTGAGAAAGAGTGAGTGAGAAAGAGTGAGTGAGAGAGTGTGAGTGAGTGAGTGAGTGAGTGTGAGAGAGAGAGAGTGTGAGAGTGTGAGAGTGAGTGAGTGAAGGAGTGAGTGAGTGAGTGAGTGAGTGAGAGTGAGTGAGAGAGTGAGTGAGGAGTGAGTGAGTGAGTGAGTGGAGTGTGAGTGAGAGTGAGAGTGAGAGGAGAGTGTGAGAGAGTGAGTGAGTGAGAGTGAGTGAGTGAGTAGTGAGTGAGGAGAGTGGAGTGAGAGAGTGAGTGAGAGTGAGTGAGTGAGAGTGAGGAGAGAGAGTGTGAGTGAGAGAGTGAGTGTGAGTGAGAGTGAGTGAGTGAGAGTGAGTGAGGAGTGTGAGTGAGAGTGAGTGAGGAGTGTGAGTGAGGAGTGTGAGTGAGAGAGTGAGTGTGAGTGAGAGTGAGTGAGTGAGAGTGTGAGAGAGTGTGAGTGAGAGAGTGAGTGTGAGTGAGAGTGAGTGAGGAGTGTGAGTGAGGAGTGTGAGTGAGAGAGTGGGTGAGAGAGTGAGTGTGAGTGAGGAGTGTGTGTGGTGAGTGAGTGAGTGAGTGAGTGAGTGAGTGAGTGAGTGATGAGAGAGTGAGGTGAGAGTGTGAGTGAGAGTGAGAGTGAGAGAGTGAGTGAGTGAGTGAGTGTGAGAGAGAGGTGAGTGAATGAGTGAGTGTGAGTGAGAGAGTGAGTGTGAGTGAGTGAGAGGAGAGTGAGAGAGAGTGTGTGAGTGAGTGAGTGAGTGAGTGAGAGTGAGAGTGAGTGTGAGTGAGAGTGAGTGAGTGAGAGTGTGAGTGAGAGTGTGAGTGAGAGAGTGAGTGTGAGTGTGAGTGAGAGAGAGAGTGTGAGTGAGAGAGTGAGTGTGAGTGTGAGAGTGAGTGAGAGAGTGAGTGAGTGGAGAGAGTGAGTGAGAGTGAGGTGAGAGAGAGTGGAGAGAGAGTGAGAGAGAGTGAGAGAGTGAGTGTGAGTGAGAGAGAGTGTGAGAGAGTGTGAGAGAGAGTGTGAGAGAGGAGTGTGTGTGTGTGAGAGAGAGTGTGAGTGTGTGTGAGAGAGAGAGAGTGTGTGAGTGTGAGAGTGAGAGAGGTGTGTGAGAGTGAGTGAGTGAGTGAGTGAGTGAGTGAGTGAGAGAGAGGTGTGTGTGTGTGTGTGTGTGTGTGTGTGTGTGTGTGTGTGTGTGTGTGTGTGTGTGTGTGTGTGTGTGAGAGAGAGTGTTTGAAAGAGTGTGTGAGTGTGAGTAAGAGAGTGTGAGTGAGAGAGTGTGAGTGAGAATGTGAGAGAGAGTGTGAGTGTGTGAGTGTGTGTGTGTGTGTGTGTGTGTGTGTGTGTGTGTGTGTGTGTGTGAGAGAGAGTGTGTGAAAGAGTGTGTGAGTGTGAGTGAGAGAGAGTGTGAGTGAGATGTGAGAGAGTGTGAGTGTGTGAGTGTGTGAGTGTGTGAGTGTGTGAGTGTGTGAGTGTGTGAGTGTGTGAGTGTGTGAGTGTCTGTGTGTGTGTGTGTGTGTGTGTGTGTGTGAGTGTGTGTGTGTGTGTGTGTGTGAGAGAGTGAGAGTGTGAGTGTGAGAGTGTGAGAGGGTGAGTGAGAGAGAGTGTGAGTGAGAATGTGAGAGAGAGTGTGAGTGTGTGAGTGTGTGTGTGTGTGTGTGTGTGTGTGTGTGTGTGTGTGTGTGTGTGTGTGTGTGTGTGTGTGTGTGTGTGTGTGTGTGTGTGTGTGTGTGTGTGAGAGAGGAGTGTGTGAAAGAGTGTGTGAGTGTGAGTGAGAGAGAGTGTGAGTGAGAATGTGAGAGAGTGTGAGTGTGTGAGTGTGTGTGTCTGTGTGTGTCTCTGTGTGTGTGTGTGTGTGTGTGTGTGTGTGTGTGTGTGTGTGTGTGTGTGTGTGTGTGTGTGTGTGTGTGTGTGTGTGTGTGTGAGAGAGTGAGAGTGTGAGTGTGAGAGAGAGTGTTTGAAAGAGTGTGTGAGTGTGAGTAAGAGAGTGTGGTGAGAGAGTGTGTAGTGAGAATGTGAGAGAGAGTGTGAGTGTGTGAGTGTGTGTGTGTGTGTGTGTGTGTGTGTGTGTGTGTGAGAGAGAGTGTGTGAAAGAGTGTGTGAGTGTGAGTGAGAGAGAGTGTGAGTGAGAATGTGAGAGAGTGTGAGTGTGTGAGTGTGTGAGTGTGTGAGTGTGTGAGTGTGTGAGTGTGTGTAGTGTGTGAGTGTGTGAGTGTCTGTGTGTGTGTGTGTGTGTGTGTGTGAGTGTGTGTGTGTGTGTGTGGTGAGAGAGTGAGAGTGTGAGTGTGAGAGTGTGAGAGGGTGAGTGAGAGAGAGTGTGAGTGAGAATGTGAGAGAGAGTGTGAGTGTGTGAGTGTGTGTGTGTGTGTGTGTGTGTGTGTGTGTGTGTGTGTGTGTGTGTGTGTGTGTGTGTGTGTGTGGAGAGAGAGAGTGTGAAAGAGTGTGTGAGTGTGAGTGAGAGAGAGTGTGAGTGAGAATGTGAGAGAGTGTGAGTGTGTGAGTGTGTGAGTGTGTGTGTCTGTGTGTGTCTCTGTGTGTGTGTGTGTGTGTGTGTGTGTGTGTGTGTGTGTGTGTGTGTGTGTGTGTGTGTGTGTGTGTGTGTGTGTGTGTGTGTGTGTGTGAGAGAGTGAGAGTGTGAGTGTGAGTGTGAGAGTGTGAGAGGGTGAGTGAGAGAGAGTGTGAGTGAGAGTGTGATTGAGAGAGTGAGAGAGAGTGTGAGAGAGTGAGTGAGAGCTCTTCAATATCATCCTGAGTTTAGGTATATTCCCCAACATTTGGAACAAAGGACTTATTACCCCAATCCATAAAAACGGAGACAGATTTGACCCTAATAACTACCGTGGTATATGTGTAAACAGCAACCTAGGCAAACTCTTCTGCAACATCCTAAACAGCAGACTAGCCATTTTCTCAGAGAAAGAAATGTCCTGAGCAAGTGTCAAATTGGCTTCCATCTTCATGGGATCTGGTCGCACTCCAGCACTACTAATGATGTCACCCAAAAATGTTAACTCAGTTACTCCGAATTGGCACTTTTCTCTGTTCAACTTTAAATTTGCACGTCTGGTTGCCTCCAGAACCCTTATTAACCTTGCATCATGTTCTTCTTTCGAAGCTCCCCAGACAATTATATCATCCATCGATGTATCAACACCTTCCATATGTTCATAAATCATGTGCACTGTTTTATGATACACCTCAGGAGCCGAAGCAATTCCAAAAGGAAGCCTTAAGAAACAATATCTTCCATATGGTGTATTAAATGTGCAAAGTTTTGAGCTGGCAACATCCAATTTTAACTGCCAAAATCCTGATGACGCATCTAGTTTGCTGAAATATTTGGCATTTGCAAACTGGGCCATAATCTCTTCACGTGTAGGAAGCTTGAAATGTTCTCTCTTAATTGCTCTGTTCAAATCTCTAGGATCAAGACAAACCCGAAGTTTTCCATTCTTCTTGTCCACAATCACCAAAGAACTAACCCAATCTGTGGGCTGATCAATTTTCTGTATCACTCCTAACCTCTCCATGTTATCCAGCTCTTCTTTTAATTGTCTTTGAAGTGCAAACGGTACCTTTCGACATGGATGTATAACTGGAGGTACAGTTTCATCAATTTGGATGTTATGCTCCTCTGACAGACAGCCTAAGCCTTTAAATACATCCCCATACTCAGTTAAGATTGAGTCGTACTCGGGTTCAGACACTTTTGATTCTTCTACAACCAGCACTCTTTTCACCAGATGCAGCCTCTCACAAGCAGACAAACCCAAAATAGCTTGAAAATCTTTTGGCACCACTACAAATGACAGACTGTGTACTTTATCCTTATATCGCATTTTTGCAACACATTTTCCTTTCACTGGTATGTCTGCTCCAGAGTATCCAGTTACTTTTAGCTTAGCAGCATGCAACTTTGGTCTAGGCTTTAGTTTGTTGAATTTAGTTTCAGAAATGATATTAACTTGAGCTCCAGTGTCAGGCTTAAACGCAACTGTACTATTGTTTATTTGCAGTTGTACGGTCCACTCGTTCTGTTCACCTCCACCTTCTGCTACTACATCCACATAGAATTCTTCTAACTCACACTCAGTAACAGCATTTACTTGGCTTGATGTTCGTTTACTTTTACAACAACGTGCATAATGATTAATTTTACCACAATTGTTGCAATTTTTTCCATATGCTGGACATTTTCTCTGTGGATGTTGCATCCCACAACGATCGCACGTTCTTTGAGGCTTATCAACCATCCTGCTTTGTTCCGTTTGCGTTACTTGTTTTGCGCTTACACAGGGTGTCTGATACTTCTTAACAACATCCACAGCACACGTCTCATTTAACAATTCTCTCGCTTGCGTCTTTACAGTCTCTGCCGCTCTACAAAGTGAAAGAGCTTTCTCCAAATCCAACTCTTGTTCTCGAAGTAATCGTTCCCTCAATCCATTGTCAGGTATTCCACACACAATTTTATCTTTAATCAAAGAATCGGTTAACTCTCCAAACTCACAAGTTTTACTCCTATGTCTGAGCTCCGTCACATACTGATCAATTGTTTCCCCAATTTTTTGCATGCACGTGAAAAATCGATGCCTTTCATAAGTAACATTTCTCTTGGGAATGCAAAACGCTTTAAACTGGTCCATTATCGGCTGCAACTTCAAACTCTCTCCTTCTTCAAAAGTGAAATTATTATATACCTCCAAAGCTTCATCGCCAACCACATGAAGAAATAAAGATGCTTTCATTTTCTCTGACTTACGATCTCCATCAATCGCAGATAAATACAGAAGAAATCGTTTTCATTTTCAGCAACATTACCGGACAAATGAAGCTTCGGTGGTGGCTGCAATCCTTCCATCTCCACTATTTTCTCGTCACACGTGTGTAGATACTCCACAAGCTTTCACTTCTGAAACCACTTCTGACACCATGTTTTGGTTGGGATGATCAATCAAAGACTCCTCATTCATTGAAGAAAATGCGTTGAGATTTATTAATAACTTCCATAATCGCGTGCTGCCACCACACGCACCATGCCAATTAACCTCCACTCTCTGCACATGTGCAAAACATATAGTAGACAGGGTTGCCACTACTTCATAAAACCAGCCACTATCATTACACCAACCAAAATATCGCACATCAGACCATATATACACTCTCCATACCTTAGTCTAGGGATGGGACGATTACCGGTTTCACGATAAACCACGATAAAATGTCCTGGTGGTTAGTATTATCGTTTAAAATTGAATTATCATAAAAACCGTGTTTGATTATCGTGATTTTGAAAACTCGCGGTAAATCCTGTCCAGCCAGAATCAGTCTGACGCAGACGCGCGCATGCAATGCCGTTTTTTGCGCGAGAAGACATGGCGGAAGGCAGTGACAGCGCTTGTGAGATTTTTCAGTCATCCAAGAGGACAAAATCGGAGGTATGGTCGTATTTTGGCTATTACTAGAGTCCCGAGGGCAATTTAATCGAGGATGGGCACCGTCTGCAGATCTTGCAAGAGGAAAGTCGCTGCAAAAGGGGGAAACCTGCTAAGTCATCTAACGTTACGTGACAACCACCCACTGAGTTAACTTTTACCTTAATACCACAACTAACTTGGGTAAATAGACAAAAAATATTGATTGGAGATGAATTAGTTCATTATCTCACTTGTAATTATTGCAAAGCTTCCGCGAAGAGACAAGTTTTACAGCAAGTGGATTTGAGCCGAGACGAACGAACATATTCAAACTATTAAGGGTGACATTTAAAGTATTCTATTCATTCATAGTAAACTTATTACACAGTTTTTTTATTTTTACCACAGAAATAATTTCAGGGACATGAAATATTGAATTGTGATTAACAATTTTTTTAAATCTTACCGGTTTATAAATCCATTATACAAGTTACAGTGTCCAAATCAATCGTAAAGAAAATGAGATCATTAAAACAATATTATAATAGTATTAATACTAAATTACTCTGAAATGTGCATGTCTTGCGTCTCAGTTTTGATTGTATTGAAAATTAAATCAATGAAACCAGAGATCGCGTCCGCGGTGATCCGATACATGGATGTGCGCCTTTAATAATGCATTGCTATTGACAACAGTCATTGTAAGTATTCCAGTAGTTTAGTCACCCTAACCCAACCAACATAGTTTTTTCATTTAAAGTGTGTGTGTGTGTGTGTGTGTGTGTGTGTGTGTGTGTGTGTGTGTGTGTGTGTGTGTGTGTGTGTGTGTGTGTGTGAGAGAGAGAAAGTGATTTATTATTTATTAATATTAATAATTATAATATTCAGTCATACACACATCCATAAGTGAGTGAATATTATTATCATTATTAATGATAGGGTTTAATGACGGGTTCATTAAAACCTGCACCAGGAAAACTTCTACCTCTCACTCTCAGGGCTCCATGTTAATGTTAATATAATGTTTATGCTTAAAAAAGTGCATATAGCTGCTAATTGTATTTTCTGTTTGTATTTTTTGTTTGTTGATTTTCACATTTTAAACTTGTTGAAATGTTTTCAGTGTGAGGATCAGTTCTTTTTGAACATTTCCATCTCATTTTAACAAAACCGTGATAATATTGATAATCGTGATAACTTTGGTCACTATAATCGTGATATGAAATTTTCATACCGTCCCATCCCTACCTTAGTCGATAAGCAAATTAACGAAAACAAAAGGAAAATTTTCTCATGCTTTGTGGACTTCAAAAAAGCTCCATTTGTCATGAAGGTCTTTTTCTTCAATTAATCCAGTGTGGCATTGGAGGAAAAACATATGACATCATCAAATCAATGTACACAAACAACAAATTTGCAGTTAAAATTGGTAACAAACACACAGAATTCCTCCCTCAGAGTCGTGGAGTGAGACAGGGCTGCAGCTTAAGTCCTACGCTCTTCAATATCTACATAAATGAGCTAGCGAGGGCTCTGGATCAGTCTACAGCACCTGGCCTTACTCTACTGGACACTGAAGTCAGATGCCTTCTGTTTGCTGATGATCTGGTGCTGCTGTCTCCCACTAAAGAGGGTCTACAGCAGCATCTAGACCTCCTGCACAGCTTCTGTCAGTCATGGGCCCTGTCAGTTAACCCCAAAAAGACTAAAATTATGATTTTCCAAAAAAGACCCAGCCGCCAAGACCAACACCATAGTTTTAGGGTGTACTCACACTAGCCGTTTGAACCGTGCCCGAGTGCGTTTGCGCGGTTCGTTTGACTAGCGTGAGTGCTCCGAACCGTGCCCGGGCGCGGCTCGATTAGCCGGCCCTGGCCCGCTTGGAAGAGGTGGGCCAGAGCACGGTTCAGTTGGACTCGGGCGCGGTTCGCATGCAGTGTGAGCGCTAACCGTGCTGGAGCACGGAACAGCATTGTGTTCAGAGCAGCCCGTTCTCATCCCAAGGCGTCATACAGGTGACGCGCGTCTAAAGCCGATGCACATGGCATCCTTTAGCATCAATATGAGACGCAGATCCCAAGGCGTCATAACCTAACGCTACCCCAGACCTAAACCTACCCATAACAGTGCGTGTTATATTGACGCTAAAGGGTGCCATGTGCGTAAGATTTCGACGAAATGTCATATGGCGTCACATATATGACGCCAAAGGATGAGAATGCGTTGGTTCAGAGAGCGCCGCTCTTCTTGTTTATCCCGAAACCGTCGCACCATAATGACGTAAGCGTGCCCCGGCACGAATGCTGAAACCCTATGTGAGTGCAGGCCAGAGGGGGAGTGGGGAGGGGGGACAATCGTACTCGGGCCCGGTTCATGGCAACCGTGCCTAGTGTGAGTACACCCTTAAATTGAACAACATGGTCATCGAACACACGCAGGACTACACTTACCTTGGCATAAACATTAGCAACACAGGAAATTTTAAAAAAGCTGTTAACGATCTGAGAGACAAGGCACAGAGAGCTTTCAATGCTATTAAGAGAAATATCCAAATTGACATCCCAATCAGAATCTGGCTAAAAATAATAAAAACAGTAATAGAGCCCATCGCGCTGTACGGGTGTGAAGTCTGGGGTCCACTCACAGACCAAGAGTTCACTAAATGGGACAAACACCCAATAGAGACTTTGCAGAACGAGCTGTGCAAAATCTTGCTACGAGTTCAGCGCAAAACCCCAAATAATGCCTGTAGAGCAGAATTAGGATTATACCCCTTATGATTACGATTCAAAAAAGAGCCATTAAATTCCATGCCCACTTAAAAAAATAGCGATGAACAGACCCTGCATCACAAAGCCCTGACCTACCAAGAGCTGAAGCCAGAGAAGAACGCCCTCGGCTAGGGATGCTCTGATCCGATATTTGTATCGGGTATCGGCTCCGATACTGCCATTTTTGGCGGATCGGATATCGGTCAGAGGAGGCCGATCCAAATCCGATACTGTGCCTTTACTATTCTGTGTTATTGTTAAAGCCCCACAAAAGGCACAAAAACATTATAAAGCACCATAAAGTTTTCGTGCACTATAGAGCTCGGGATCGTGTCGTCACGTCGCAATGCATTGTGGGAATCACGGTACGGAAGTAGATGTACTGTATAGTAGGCAGTGGATAATATAAATTCTAACATTGGTCATTTAGGTTATTTTAAGGAAAATGGTTCAGTATTGCTGTGATGCAAACTGCTGTAATCGGTCTCACGATCGACAGGGCAAACACCTCATAAATCATGTTAGTTTTCATCAGTTTCGCGTCTTGTTTTGGTGAACGGTGGGTTGTGTCTGAAGTGAATGTTCGCCAATATTATACCGGATTACAGAACTAACGGACGAAAATAGTGGATTATTGTACCTATGATCGTTGTGTAATTACTCCTGAGATGTAACAAACCCGCATAGACGAGCTTTATAGCTCACAGAATCTGACAAGTGTGTGTGTGTGTGTCACCAGTTGACGACGCTGACTCGCGATCTTCATAGTGAACGCGCCGGAGAGAAATACACATTTCATACGGATTACATCATTTTCTTTCGTTTTGAATTATGTTTAAAAGTAGAAATCGCAGGTCTGTGAGGCAAGAAGGCTATGCTGAGTTTAGGTTCATGTATGAGACTGCAGTTCAGCTCCGTGTCGTCGTGATGGTCTAGCTAGCTACGTAACGTTATGTTTACTTATTATTTATTAAATCCAGGTAATTTGTTGAACGGAACATTGATCAAAATGAAGATACAATTAATACAAAACTAAATTCACTTTAAATAAAGGCTTTGTGCTTTCTTTTTGAGGTCTCTGTAAAAGTGTTAAAGCAGTTTTAGTGCCGCTTTCAGGGAACTGTCATGTCTGTAACATTGTTTTTTCCTCATAAATGCGAACACATAAAATGAATATTTTATGTTCTGTGGAGAGCCAACACTTCTTCGTCCAGTGGGTATTACTTTAGATTTGTAAAGGTCCATAACTCTTGGTGCAAGACAGTGCTGGAGACCGGCCAGACGCTATTAACTTACTCCAAACCGGCCTTTGCGATACCGCTAAAATGGCCACCCTTACCCACAATGCACCGTTCCATAACGTCTACGCCCGAGCTCTATATTACAAGTGTTCTGAAGCCATTAAAGTATAATCTGAGATAGAAATTAACATTTAAGTCATTAAATTCAAGATCACGTAAACTGTTACCTCCGTTGCGGTTGTCAATCATTCTCCATTCAGCATCAAACAGCTCGTTGCGTGATGAAACCCTCTCCAAGATGATTCAATGTTACTATTATTATACTTGATCTGTAGATAAAGCTCTATGGTTTCGCATAAAACAACGTTATCTTACTGGACTGTTTTGCTGTAACTTAATCATGTAACTTTCTACCGTGTGTCTGTTAGAATATAACACTAGAGTAGATTTAGAGCACTATAATTGTTCTTCACGCGCACAGTAACTGACATTTAAAACTTAAAAGAAAAGGCTCAATAAACTATTGCATAGATACTGTATAATACGCATCAATATGTCTTTCGTTTGTGCTTTCGTCAATGCGGACTCGACGCGCTGTGACTCAAGCGCTTTCAAGCTCATCATTCTGCGCTCGGGATGCGCATAAGCGCTTTGTTCCGCACTGTATTGCAGTCTTTCATATGATAATACAGACAGTGACGGAATCAAAGATTATTAATAGCCTTTCTTGTTCTGTCCTATCCATCATATGTTGCTGCCTCATTAAACAGCTGTGCTATACATTAAAAACACGTGTCAATTGTATAGTAGCCTATACAATTTTTATCTTGTTTCTCATTAATGTATTTTACAACAATACAAAGAGCAATGTGTAACGTTTTACCAGATTTAGTGTTACACTTATTGTCTCTTATTTGTTTTTTTCACTAAATGTTCAGATTTTATACAATTATTGTCGACTCATGATTTTCCTAGACTAAATTTTACTGCTAAATTATCCACTAATCTAGTTAACAATAGCATTTTTGTCATAGATTATGATCATATATTTTTTGGATTTATTTTTCTTAATAATGAAGTTTTCTGTATTAAGTAGATTGTGTTTAACACACAAAAGAGTGATTATCAGTTCAACACACAGACAGTTATATAAATTCTACTTGATTTAAAAAAAAAAAAAAACTGTTGGTATCGGATCGGCATCGGGCGTTACTCTGAATTTTTGGTATCGGATCGGATCGGTTCTGAAAAAAGTGGTATCGGAGCATCCCTACCCTCGGCCGACTGGTCTTACAGCTGACGTCACAGACTGACAATAAAAACATAGCCACACCAAACCAAATTATTAAAACACAAAAAGAGAAATACCTCAAACATTGGACAGATGCAACAGCCAAACAGAGTAAACTACAATGCTATTTGGCCCTAAACAGAAAATATGAATTGGCAGGATAGCTGAGTAAAGTGAGCGACCCTAAACTGAGGAAAGTCCTGAGCATGTACAGACTCAGTGAACACACACTGAGCATCGAGACAGGCCGACACAGACACACACACACACACACACACACACACACACACTGAGCATCGAGACAGGCCGACACAGACAGACCTGGCTGCCGAAGGAAGAGCGACTGTGCCCTCACTGCTCAGAGAACCAAGTGGAGACAGAACTGCCCCAAATATACACACATTAGGGACACTTTCTATCCCCTTTTTACAACCTACCAGAAAGACTTCCATCAGAAATCTAATATGGACAAACTCCCACTCCTGCTCGGAGAAAGCCTAGCGAGCTCAAACCTGGCTGCCAGGTACGTGTGTGTGTGTGTGTGTGTGTGTGTGTGTGTGTGTGTGTGTGTGTGTGTGTGTGTGTGTGTGTGTGTGTGTGTGTGTTGTGTGTGTGTTGTGTGTGTGTGTGTGTGTGTGTGTGTGTGTGTGTGTATGTATGTCGAGCTCAAACCTGGCAGCCAGGTACGTGAGGTCCTGTCACGAAGAAAGAGCCTCCTGCAGGACAGAGCTACCAACTACACGCCTATAGAGACACTATTATAATTATTATACTATTTTTAATGTAAAAACAAAACAAAAATACTTTATTTTTATTTATTTATTTTTATAACTATTTATACTTATTTCTAGTATATAGTGTTGTGAATGCTTTGGCAATGTAAAGATTTATTTTACCATGCCAATAAAGCTATTTGAATCTTGAATCTTGAGAGTGTGTGAGTGAGTGAGTGTGAGTGAGTGAGAGTGAGTGAGTGAGTGAGAGAGTGTGTATGTGAGTGAGTGTGAGTGAGAGAGTGTGAGTGAGTGAGTGTGAGTGAGAGAGAGAGTGAGTGAGAGTGAGAGAGTGTGTGTGTGAGTGGGTGTGAGTGAGTGAGTGTGAGAGAGAGAGAGTGAGTGAGAGAGAGAGTGAGTGAGTGTGTGTGAGTGAGTGTGAGTGAGTGAGAGAGTGTGAGTGAGAGAGTGAGTGAGAGAGAGTGAGTGTGAGTGAGAGTGAGAGAGTGAGAGAGAGTGTGAGAGAGTGAGTGAGAGAGTGTGTGTGTGAGTGAGAGTGAGTGAGAGTGTGAGAGTGTGTGAGAGAGTGAGTGAGTGAGTGTGAGTGAGAGAGAGAGAGAGTGAGTGAGTGAGAGTGTGTGTGTGTGTGAGTGAGTGAGTGTGAGTGAGAGAGTGAGTGAGAGAGAGTGAGAGAGTGAGTGAGAGTGAGTGTAGCTGAGAGACTGAGCGTAGCGAGGAGTCCCCTGTGCCGGCTGGTGCTGAGACTGACTGAGCTCTCTCCTGCAGAGATCAGCTCACCTCAGCACACACACACATACACACACACACACACACACACACACACACACACTCGGCCTGCACAAATTATCAAAACAGAACAAGACAAGTACATCACCCATTGGACAAACACCATTAAAAACCAACACAAACTGGAATGTTATTCGGCACTAAATCGAGAGTACACTGTTGCGAGCTACCTGAGCACAGTGAGTGATGTGAGACTCAGGAAAACCCTGACGATGTACAGACTCAGCGAGCACAGTCTGGCCATGGAGACGGGTGTGTGTGTGTGTGTGTGTGTGTGTGTGTGTGTGTGTGTGTGTGTGTGTGTGTGTGTGTGTGTGTGTGTGTGTGTGTGTGTGTGTGTGTGTGAGAGAGACTCAGCGAGCACAGTCTGGCCATAGAGACGGGCCGGCGCAGACAGACCTGGCTCTCCCGTGAGGACAGACTCTGCTCGCACTGCATGCTGGGAGTGACGGAGACCGAGCTGCACTTCCTCACAGAATGCCCAAAATATCAACATATCAGAGACCACTATTACCCCAAAATAAATCAAATATTTCCCCATTTTAACAGCTGTAATCCAACCCAAAAACTCCATTTCATTCTTGGTGAAGAAGCCAAATGCTCAAACATAGCTGCAAAATTTGTAGCATCTTGCCACATCCTGAGGGACGACCAGAAGCCAGCAAACACCCAATAAACACACACTCACACACAGCCTAAGACCCACACACACACACTCACTCACAGCCTAAGACCTACACACACACACACACACACACACACACACACACACACACACACACACTCACAGCCTAAGACCTACACATGTATATAGTGTTCAATTCCAAGTTCAGTGTTCGTTTGTTTTTTGTTTTTCACTTGTTTTTGTCCTTTATATAGATCATTTCTAAATCCTTTATATTTATTAATCTTTGTTTATTATATTATTATTGTTTTACGCTATCAGTATTATTATTTTGTGTACTAAATGTTATAAATCACTTTCTATGTTGTCTTGATGCTTTGGCAATACAAAATGTATGTTTTTGTCATGCCAATATAAGCTTTCTGAATTGAATTGAATTGAGTGTGAGAGAGAGAGAGTGAGAGAGTGAGTGAGTGAGAGAGTGAGAGAGAGTGAGTGTGAGTGAGAGAGTGAGTGTGAGTGAGAGAGTGAGAGAGTGTGTGAGTGTGAGTGAGAGTGTGAGTGTGAGTGAGAGAGTGAGTGTGAGTGAGAGAGTGAGAGAGAGTGTGTGAGTGTGAGTGTGAGTGAGAGAGAGAGAGAGAGAGTGTGAGAGTGAGTGAGAGAGAGTGAGAGTGTGAGAGTGAGTGAGTGAGTGAGTGAGTGAGTGAGTGAGTGAGTGAGTGAGTGAGTGAGTGAGTGAGTGAGTGAGTGAGTGAGTGAGTGAGTGAGTGAGTGAGAGTGAGTGAGAGTGAGTGAGAGTGAGTGAGTGAGTGAGTGAGTGATGGTGAGTGAGTGAGTGAGTGAGTGAGTGAGTGAGTGAGTGAGTGAGTGAGTGAGTGAGTGAGTGAGTGAGTGAGTGAGTGAGTGAGGAGTGAGAGAGTGAGAGAGTGAGAGTGAGTGAGTGTGAGTGAGTGAGTGAGTGAGTGAGTGAGTGAGTGAGTGAGGAGTGAGAGAGTGAGAGAGTGAGAGGAGTGTGAGAGTGAGTGTGAGTGAGAGAGAGTGGTGAGAGAGAGTGAGAGAGAGAGTGAGTGAGAGAGAGTGAGTGTGAGTGAGGAGAGTGAGAGAGTGAGAGAGAGAGAATGAGTACCTGAGAGGCGTTCCTCCTCTCCTCCCTCTCCTCCTCCGCCAGCAGGACGGTCACGGCTGCCTGGGCCGCCTCCGCTCTGGCCTGCTTTTTGGAGAAGCTGCTCATGGGGAGGAAGGAGCGGCCCCCCAATATCACCCAGGAGAGGAACCTGAGAGACAGAGACCGAGAGAAGAGAGACTGACAGGTGTGTGACACGTGATCATGACAGAGGACACAATGAGATGAGGTCCAGGTGTGAGAGAGTCGAGTCTCCTTTTTTTATACAGCGCTTTTTACAGTACAGTGTTTTAAAGCACCTTTACAGAGAGAACAGGAAAATAATGCAACAAAGTTTGTTTCTAGAAGAAAATAGCGTCACAGTCACAGCTTAAGTTCAGTGATGATTTCATTGAACTTAAGTTCATTTCTGTTGTAAAAAAAGAGATATATATATATATATATATATATATATATATATATATATATATATATATATATATATATATATATATATATATATATGAGTCCGAGTCATTTGATTTTGAGTATCTACCGATACCGAGTCCCAATCTGATACTTATAATACATAAAAAAAGATTAAAGAGAGAAAAAACAGATCCAGGATGTTCCTTATTTTTTATTTAATTCAACTTATTTTAACATTCAACAACTCTGTTAACAAATAGAGCACTTCTGTGAGGTAGCTTGAACAATCAAGTAATAAATAACATAAAATCTTCACTTTTGGACTTTAGTGCAACATTAAATATAGAAAAAGTCTAATATAAAAACAAATAGCACCTCAACTTAAAATACCCGGCAGGCATGTAAACAAAAAATAAAAGATTTTTGAAAGTGTATAAAAAAAATAATGAGAAATATATATATATATATATATATATATATATATATATATATATATATATATATATATATATATATATATATATATATATATATATATATAATATTTGAGTTTTGAAGTGCAACATTAAATCCATGTTCATTCACGGCACAATGTTTCTCCTGGTTCCCATGTCAGCGCGTTTGATCTAATAGAGATCTACGGTTAATAACGGAGAAATTGGAATGCTTCTCACTAGATCTCGCAGCAATGTTATTACTTCAGTGGCGAATTCAAATGTTATCTTCACTGGATCTCTTAGCACAGTGTCGCTTGATCTCGCGCTGCACAGATGTTGCTGGTCCGAACTGATAAATGGTCCGTTAAGCACAATACAATGAGTAGCGCAGTTTCGTTCCGCTTTCATTACGTTTGCCATTTGATGTTGTGCAACGTTGTGGTGATCGCGCCAGCGCGGATTTTGTCTGCAGGAAAAATGGTCCTAGGAATCGTTCGGTGCGTACCGAACCGGAAGCCTCGTACTGAAACGGTTCAATAATTACGAATACATGTACCGTTACACCCCTAGGTAACGTCCGATTCCGATCGAGTCTGAAACCACGTGATCAGGCCCGATTTCCGATCGCGGGATCGGATCATCCCATATATATATATATATATATATATATATATATATATATATATATATATATATATATATATATATATATATATATATGAGAAAACCGTGATAGTATTATATATATATATATATATATATATATATATATATATATATATATATATATATAAAATATATATATATATATATATATATATATATATATATATATGAGAAAACCGTAATAGTATTATACAAGAACTGAACTGAGGTGGATGATGACGGCAAAGCAGGAGATCAATAATATTGTTGAATATTAAATTAAATGTCCCTAACTAAGCAAGACAAAAGCCAATGGAAACGAAAAAGGCGACCTATATTTATATAGCGCTTTTTACAATACAGATTGTATCAAAGCAGCTTCACAGTGATAACGTGAAAATAATACAACAAAGTTTGTTTCTAGAATAAAATTGCATCATCGTCCATAATATTGTTGTAGAGTAAGAGAGAGAGTGTAAGAGTGAGTCCGCGTGTGAGAGTGTGTGCGAGTTTGAGTGTGAGTGAGAGAGTGAGAGAGAGAGAGAGAGAAAGTGAGAGAGAGAAAGAGTGAGAGAGAGAAAGAGTGAGAGAGAGAGAGTGAAAGAGTGAGTGCACGGGAGTGTGTGTGTCTGAGAGAAAGAGTGAGTACGCGTGAGTGAGTACGCGTGAGTGAGTGAGTACGCGTGAGTGAGTGAGTACGCGTGAGTGAGTGAGTACGCGTGAGTGAGTGAGTACGCGTGAGTGAGTGAGTACGCGTGAGTGAGTGAGTACGCGTGAGTGAGTGAGTACGCGTGAGTGAGTGAGTACGCGTGAGTGAGTGAGTACGCGTGAGTGAGTGAGTACGCGTGAGTGAGTGAGTACGCGTGAGTGAGTGAGTACGCGTGAGTGAGTGAGTACGCGTGAGTGAGTGAGTACGCGTGAGTGAGTGAGTACGCGTGAGTGAGTGAGTACGCGTGAGTGAGTGAGTACGCGTGAGTGAGTGAGTACGTGTGAGTGAGTGAGTGAGTGAGTGAAAGAGTGAGAGAGAGAGTGAGTGAAAGAGTGAGAGAGAGAGTAAGAGAGAGAAAGAGTGAGAGAAAGAAAAAGATAGAAAGAGTGAGAGAGAAAGAGTGAGAGAAAGAGAGGGAGAAAGAGTGAGAGCACGGGAGTGTGTGTGTCTGAGAGAAAGAGTGAGTACGCGGGAGTGAGTGAGTGAGAAAAAGAGTGAGTGCGCGGGAGTGTGTGAGTGAGTGAGTGCACGAGTGAGTGAGAGAGAAAGTGAGTGTGCAGGAGTGTGTGAGGGTGAGTGAAAGAGTGAGTGTGCAGGAGTGTGTGAGAGAAAGAGTGAGTGCGCGGGAGTGTGTGAGTGAGTGAGTGTGAGTGAAAGAGTGAGTGTGCGGGAGTGTGTGACTGTGGAGAAAGAGTGAGTGTGTGAGGGTGAGTGAAAGAGTGAGTATGCGGGAGTGTGTCAGTGTGAGAGAAAGAGTGAGTGCGCGGGAGTGTGTGAGTGTGAGAGAAAGAGTGAGTGCCCGGGAGTGAGTGTGAGAGAAAGAGCGAGTACGCAGGAGTGTGTGAGTGTGGGAGAAAGAGTGAGTGCGCGGGAGTGTGTGAGTGTGAGAGAAAGAGTGAGTGCGCGGGAGTGTGTGAGTGTGAGAGAAAGAGTGAGTGCGCGGGAGTGTGTGAGTGAGGCCCTGTCCCAATATCCGCACTTGCGCCCTTGTGCCCCTCAATGCGCGTTCCTGCTAAGGAGTGCAAGGCCGTAGGGTGTCCCGATCCTCTAATAGTGTTCTCCAGGGGTGATCATAAGAGCACTCAATGCACCCCTTTCGCAAGTGCGCATCAGACCTCACTTTGCTATGGGATATTACCCATAATCCTTGTAGTGTTGTGACGTTTCGAACAGCTAACCAATGGGGGAGAACGGTTGCTGTGGTGCTGTTCGGGAGCGGAAACTCCGAAGATGAAGGAAGCCGGTGTGGTGAAGTGTTTTTCAAGGCCGCGAAATTTAAAAATATTAGTGTTATTGTGTCACGAAATGTAGTTTTAAGAGTTTTTCAGTCGAGAATATAGTTGTTCAAAGCTCAAATCTGTGGTTTATTTATAAAGATAGCGCCTATTTAAAAATTTGATCTGACGTTTTCGGAGTTCCAGGGATCAGCGGGCGCTCAGTGCTCATGTACCCCGCCTGGAACAGCCTTACTTCGGCTAGTCATTCTGGCGTTTCCCGCGGGCTCTGTGTCCAGTGGTTAAACATGAGATATAAATCGGCTTGTGTAATGAAACCAAAGATCGCCCGTTAGATATAATCTATGATTTGTTCCCTGGCAAATTGGTTTGGCTGAGGGCAAAGTGAAGTTTCATAACTTTATATATTTAGGCTATTTAACGGTAACGTTAGCCTGTTGACTTTATGTTTGACTGAATCTTTTAACTTGCTTTATTTCTTGACTTATAGCTTCTTATACTTTAATAATGGCTATTATTGATCAATAAAACTGAAATTTAACAAAAAGAGACAGGGTTGTCTCATTTTATTTCATATAGCCTGTGTAAGACTATTTTAATATATAGCCTATATATCACCAACACGTCATGTATTTTTTCATATATGGGATGGGAAGAATTCAAGAATCAATTTCTATAATAACAATTAAAATTGTTTCGAATCACTGTGAATACGGTAAGGCAGAATAAGCTCAGGTAAACCTCAATCACAATTTATCTTAGCCAAAAACTGTTTTAATATTCATAACATGAACAGAAAAATTTTCATTCAAATAATTGTGTCATGTTACAGCTATTATGAGGAGCACACACACACATTAACCAAATGAACAGTGTTTACTCGCCCGATCACAACAGAAGTGACGTATATAGTGACGTGTGCAAAACTGTCCTAATTCTGCTCTTCACAGCTTCGGGCCCTTGCACACTTACTCCGCTAATGCACTTTCAACAAGTGTACACTTCGAGGAAGACCTTAGGGCGTAGTGTGGGTATTGGGACAGGGCCTTAGTGCGAGAGAAAGAGTGAGTGCGCGGGAGTGTGTGAGTGTGTGAGAAAGAGTGAGTGAGTGAGTGAGTGAGTGAGTGAGTGAGTGAGTGAGTGAGTGAGTGAGTGAGTGAGTGAGTGAGTGAGTGAGTGAGTGTGAGTGAGAGAGAGAAAGAGTGAGTGAGTGAGTGAGTGTGAGAGAAAGAGTGAGTGAGCGAGTGAGTGAGTGTGAGAGAAAGAGTGAGTGAGCGAGTGAGTGAGTGTGAGAAAGAGTGAGTGAGCGAGTGAGTGAGTGAGAGAAAGAGTGAGTGAGCGAGTGAGTGAGTGTGAGAGAAAGAGTGAGTGAGCGAGTGAGCGAGTGAGTGAGTGAGTGAGTGAGTGAGTGAGTGAGTGAGTGAGTGAGTGAGTGAGTGAGTGAGTGAGTGAGTGAGTGAGCGAGTGAGCGAGTGAGTGAGCGAGTGAGCGAGCGAGTGAATAAGCGTGAGAAAGAGTGAGTGAGTGAGTGAGTGAGTGAGTGAGTGAGTGAGTGAGTGAGTGAGTGAGAGAGAAAGAGTGAGTGAGCGAGCGAGTGAGTGAGCGAGTGAGTGAGTGAGCGAGCGAGTGAGTGAGTGAGTGTGAGAGAAAGAGTGAGTACGTGGGAGTGTGTGAGTAAGTGAGTGTGAGAGAAAGAGTCAGTGCGCGGGAGTGTGTGAGTGTGAGAGAAAGAGTGAGTGCGCGAGAAAGAGTGAGTGCGCGGGAGTGTGTGAGTGAGTGTGTGAGAGAGAAAGAAAGAGTGATTGCGCGGGAGGGTGTGAGTGAGTGTGTGAGAGAGAAAGAGTGAGTGCGCGGGAGTGAGTGAGTGCGCGGGAGTGAGTGAATGAGTGAGTGAGCGGGAGTGTGTGAGTGTGAGAAAGAGTGAGTGCGCAAGTGTGTACCTCTGTGTATGGGGGGCCTCTCTCTGCTCCACCACCTCCACTTGGAGCTCCTCCCCACAAGCAGCCGCATAACGGCGCAGGCCAGAGAGGGATTGCCGGCTGAAGATCTCCTGCAGCGTTGGCAGTCTCTGCTAGGACAGAGAAACTCTAGATTACATCATGTGACAGAAAATGAAGCAGAAGGGAATAAAAGCGTGTGGTTAGTGAACGTCTGACTCTAGTTCTGTATTAAACTGCTGAAGCGTCTCCTATAGAAACCATACGGGCCGCTACAGGTTCACTGCGCTGCGTCTCGTTTGTTTGTCCTGGAATAACAATGGAAAACCGTCCCAGACACGGATGGCTACTAGTCGGAGGAGTTTTAGCACTATTAGTGCATTTCTCTGTTCCTGAACGAGTCTCTGCTGTGAACTAAACCCTCATGCTTCTCACTAGCGGTCAGTGTCAATCATCTTTCACAGAGACTAGATTACAATAACTGGTGACAGTTCACGAATTAATAAAATATCATCTGAGGGGGACCGTTGACATAATTATCAGCCAATCAGTATTGAAATATTATATTTCCAGAGTGGAATATGAAAAATTTACTGAAACAAAAGCATAAAGCTGAACTGAAAGCGTTTCATCCCTAATATTAGAGACTACTTTCTCCTCTTGTTCCTGTTTCACTCTCGGTCACACACTCTTTCTGTGGTCATCACACACGCTTTCTGTGGTCATCACTCTCTCTCTCTCGGTCACACACTCTTTCTGTGGTCATCACTCTCTCTCTCGGTCACACACTCTTTCTGTGGTGATCACTCTCTCGGTCACACTCTTTCTGTGGTCATCACTCTCTCTCTCGGTCACACACATTTTTTCTGTGGTCATCACACACTCTTTCTGTGGTCATCTCTCTCTCTCTCTCGGTCACACACTCTTTCTGTGGTCATCACTCTCTCTCTCTCGGTCACACACTCTTTCTGTGGTCATCACTCTCTCTCTCGGTCACACTCTTTCTGTGGTCATCACTCTCTCTCTCGGTCACACACTCTTTCTGTGGTCATATCCTCTCTCTCTCGGTCACACTCTTTCTGTGGTCATCACTCTCTCTCTCGGTCACACACTCTTTCTGTGGTCATCACACACTCTCTCGGTCACACACTCTCTCTCTCGGTCACACACCTCTTTTTGTGGTCATCACACACTCTCGGTCACACACTCTCTCGGTCACACACTCTTTCTGTGGTCATCACTCTCGGTCACACACTCTTTCTGTGGTCATCACACTCTCTCTCTCGGTCACACACTCTTTCTGTGGTCATCACACTCTCTCTCTCTGTCACACACTCTTTCTGTGGTCATCACATTCTCTCTCTCGGTCACACACTCTTTCTGTGGTCATCACACTCTCTCTCGGTCACACACTCTTTCTGTGGTCATCACACACTCTCTCGGTCAACACACTCTTTCTGTGGTCATCACTCTCTCGGTCACACACTCTTTCTGTGGTCATCACACTCTCTCTCGGTCACACACTCTTTCTGTGGTCATCACACACTCTCTCGGTCACACACTCTTTCTGTGGTCATCACTCTCTCTCGGTCACACACTCTTTCTGTGGTCATCACACTCTCTCTCTCGGTCACACACTCTTTCTGTGGTCATCACTCTCTCTCTCGGTCACACACTCTCTCTCGGTCACACACTCTTTCTGTGGTCATCACTCTCTCTCTCGGTCACACACTCTTTCTGTGGTCATCACTCTCTCTCTCGGTCACACACTCTTTCTGTGGTCATCACTCTCTCTCGGTCACACACTCTTTCTGTGGTCATCACACTCTCTCTCTCGGTCACACACTCTTTCTGTGGTCATCACTCTCTCTCTCGGTCACACACTCTTTCTGTGGTCATCACACACTCTCTCGGTCACACACTCTTTCTGTGGTCATCACATTCTCTCTCTCGGTCACACACTCTTTCTGTGGTCATCACTCTCTCTCTCGGTCACACACTCTTTCTGTGGTCATCACTCTCTCTCTCGGTCACACACTCTTTCTGTGGTCATCACACACTCTCTCGGTCACACACTCTCTCTCTCGGTCACACACTCTTTCTGTGGTCATCACACTCTCTCTCTCGGTCACACACTCTTTCTGTGGTCATCACTCTCTCTCTCGGTCACACACTCTTTCTGTGGTCATCACACACTCTCTCGGTCACACACTCTTTCTGTGGTCATCTCACACACTCTCTCTCGGTCACACACTCTCTCTCGGGTCATCACACTCTCTCGGTCACACACTCTTTCTGTGGTCATCACTCTCTCTCTCGGTCACACACTCTTTCTGTGGTCATCACTCTCTCTCTCGGTCACACACTCTTTCTGTGGTCATCACTCTCTCTCTCGGTCACACACTCTTTCTGTGGTCATCACTCTCTCTCTCTCGGTCACACACTCTTTCTGTGGTCATCACACTCTCTCTCGGTCACACACTCTTTCTGTGGTCATCACTCTCTCTCTCGGTCACACACTCTTTCTGTGGTCATCACTCTCTCTCTCGGTCACACACTCTTTCTGTGGTCATCACACACTCTCTCGGTCACACACTCTCTCTCTCGGTCACACACTCTTTCTGTGGTCATCTCACACACTCTCTCTCGGTCACACACTCTCTCTCGGGTCATCACTCTCTCTCTCGGTCACACACTCTTTCTGTGGTCATCTCACACTCTCTCTCTCGGTCACACACTCTTTCTGTGGTCATCACTCTCTCTCTCGGTCACACACTCTTTCTGTGGTCATCACTCTCTCTCTCGGTCACACACTCTTTCTGTGGTCATCACTCTCTCTCTCGGTCACACACTCTTTCTGTGGTCATCACTCTCTCTCGGTCACACACTCTTTCTGTGGTCATCACACTCTCTCTCGGTCACACACTCTTTCTGTGGTCATCACTCTCTCTCTCTCTCGGTCACACACTCTTTCTGTGGTCATCACTCTCTCTCTCGGTCACACACTCTTTCTGTGGTCATCACTCTCTCTCTCGGTCACACTCTGTGGTCATCACTCTCTCTCTCGGTCACACACTCTTTCTGTGGTCATCACACACTCTCTCGGTCACACACTCTCTCTCTCGGTCACACTCTTTCTGTGGTCATCACTCTCTCTCTCGGTCACACACTCTTTCTGTGGTCATCACACACTCTCTCGGTCACACACTCTTTCTGTGGTCATCACATTCTCTCTCTCGGTCACACACTCTTTCTGTGGTCATCACACTCTCTCTCTCGGTCACACACTCTTTCTGTGGTCATCACTCTCTCTCTCGGTCACATACTCTTTCTGTGGTCATCACACACTCTCTCGGTCACACACTCTCTCTCTCGGTCACACACTCTTTTTGTGGTCATCACTCTCTCGGTCACACACTCTTTCTGTGGTCATCACTCTCTCGGTCACACACTCTTTCTGTGGTCATCACTCTCTCGGTCACACACTCTTTCTGTGGTCATCACTCTCTCGGTCACACACTCTTTCTGTGGTCATCACACACTCTCTCGGTCACACACTCTTTCTGTGGTCATCACTCTCTCGGTCACACACTCTTTCTGTGGTCATCACTCTCTCGGTCCACACACTCTTTCTGTGGTCATCACTCTCTCGGTCACACACTCTTTCTGTGGTCATCACTAGGGCTGTCGCGATAACCGCAATATTGCAATACCGCGCTACTGACAGGCCAACCGCAGAGGAATGCAAGTAACCGCAGCAACCGCAAACCGCGTTTTCTTTTTTCATAAGGCCACATTTCGTTGTTCGTACCATGTGTATTGAATGTTAAGTAAGTTAATAATGATAACAAGACTGTTTATCATGGTGATTTGTACAGAGGCTTCGTGGATTTGCCTAAACAGACAGTGAATGTGATCGACTGAGCGCGTGCGATTACCTGCGTCTGTCTTTGAAGTCAAGTCATGTGTATTCGTGAAAAGGTTGCCGTTTCCAAGCAAAGCGAAATATTTGTCGTTTCATCCATTTAACGTGTAAGGGTATTTACCATGAATGGCGTCAGTGCTGGTCAGCATTAACTGTTACACAGCGCGAGGAAGCCGTGGGGGAAAGCTGCGAGTCACGCATTGAATCAATGCCATTGGTCTCTATTAAGTGAAGCATTGCTTCAGCTTTGCCCAAAAGTGAAGCATTGCTGGCCAGTTGAGCCTTGAAAAGTGGAGCTCAAAGTTAAAAAATAATTAAACCTTGTTTCATTATATCTATCATTTAAGGAATCCGCTTTTTGAACGTTTTCGTTGAATGAACGGTTTAATGACTCATTCAAAGACAGTCCGTTGGCGTAACAATGTGCGCGCTGAGTGACAGCCTTTCAATGCGCAGAGACGCTGTTTAGATTCGGTTACACTGTTTTTGTGTATGCGGACCACATCATAACACGTATTTATATATAGCAACAAATAATAATAAGTAAATATAAATAAATAAATGGCGGTAATACCGCATATCGCGCCATTGAGCCACTCAAAATTACCGCAAGGGAAATTCCTTAACCGCGACAGCCCTAATCATCACACTCTCTCTCTCGGTCACACACTCTTTCTGTGGTCATCACACTCTCTCTCTCGGTCACACACTCTTTCTGTGGTCATCACACTCTCTCTCTCGGTCACACACTCTTTCTGTGGTCATCACACTCTCTCTCTCGGTCACACACTCTTTCTGTGGTCATCACTCTCCTCTCTCATCGCTCACACAACTCTTTCTGTGGTCATCACTCTCTCTCTCTCGGTCACAAACTCTTTCTGTGGTCATCACACACTCTCTCGGTCTCACACTCTCTCTCTCGGTCACACACTCTTTCTGTGGTCATCACACTCTCTCTCTCGGTCACACACTCTTTCTGTGGTCATCACTCTCTCTCTCGGTCACAACACTCTTTCTGTGGTCATCACTCTCTCTCCTCTCGGTCCACACACTCTTTCTGTGGTCATCACACACTCTCTCGGTCACACACTCTTTCTATGGTCCATCACTCTCTCGGTCACACACTCTTTCTGTGGTCATCACTCTCTCTCGGTCACACACTCTTTCTGTGGTCATCACTCTCTCTCTCGGTCACACACTCTTTCTGTGGTCATCACACACCTCTCTCGGTCACACACTCTTTCTGTGGTCATCACTCTCTCTCTCTCGGTCACACACTCTTTCTGTGGTCATCACACTCTCTCTCGGTCACACACTCTTTCTGTGGTCATCACTCTCTCTCTCTCGGTCACACACTCTTTCTGTGGTCATCACACACTCTCTCTCGGTCACACACTCTTTCTGTGGTCATCACTCTCTCTCTCTCGGTCACACACTCTTTCTGTGGTCATCACACACTCTCTCGGTCACACACTTTCTGTGGTCATCACTCTCTCTCTCTCGGTCACACACTCTTTCTGTGGTCATCACACTCTCTCTCTCTCGGTCACACACTCTTTCTGAGGTCATCACTCTCTCTCTCTCGGTCACACACTCTTTATGTGGTCATCACACTCTCTCTCTTCGGTCACAACACTCTTTCTGTGGTCATCACTCTCTCTCTCTCGGTCACACACTCTTTCTGTGGTCATCACAACACTCTCGGTCACACACTCTTTCTGTGGTCATCACACTCTCTCTCGTGGTCTCACACACTCTTTCTGTGGTCATCACTCTCTCTCTCGGTCACACACTCTTTCTGTGGTCATCACTCTCTCTCTCTCGGTCACACACTCTTTCTGTGGTCATCACACTCTCTCCTCGTCACACACTCTTTCTGTGGTCATCACTCTCTCTCTCTCGGTCACAACACTCTTTCTGTGGTCATCACACTCTCCTCTCTCGGTCACACACTCTTTCTGTGGTCATCACACTCTCTCGGTCACACACTCTTTCTGTGGTCATCACACTCTCTCTCGTCAGACACTCTTTCTGTGGTCATCACTCTCTCTCTCTCGGTCACACACTCTTTTTCTGTGGTCATCACTCTCTCTCTCTCGGTCACACACTCTTTCTGTGGTCATCACACACTCTCTCGGTCACACACTCTCTCACTCTCTCGGTCACACACTCTTTCTGTGGTCATCACACTCTCTCTCTCGGTCACACACTCTTTCTGTGGTCATCACACTCTCTCTCGGTCACACACTCTTTCTGTGGTCATCACACTCTCACTCTCGGTCACACACTCTTTCTGTGGTCATCACACACTCTCTCGGTCACACACTCTTTCTGTGGTCATCACACACTCTCTCTCGGTCACACTCTTTCTGTGGTCATCACACTCTCTCTCTCGGTCACACACTCTTTCTGTGGTCATCACTCTCTCTCTCGGTCACACACTCTTTCTGTGGTCATCACACTCTCTCTCTCGGTCACACACTCTTTCTGTGGTCATCACACTCTCTCTCTCGGTCACACACTCTTTCTGTGGTCATCACACACTCTCTCGGTCACACACTCTTTCTGTGGTCATCACACACTCTCTCTCGGTCACACTCTTTCTGTGGTCATCACACACTCTCTCTCTCGGTCACACACTCTTTCTGTGGTCATCACTCTCTCTCTCGGTCACACACTCTTTCTGTGGTCATCACACTCTCTCTCGGTCACACACTCTTTCTGTGGTCATCACACTCTCTCTCTCGGTCACACACTCTTTCTGTGGTCATCACACTCTCACTCTCGGTCACACACTCTTTCTGTGGTCATCACACACTCTCTCTCGGTCACACTCTTTCTGTGGTCATCACACTCTCTCTCTCGGTCACACACTCTTTCTGTGGTCATCACTCTCTCTCTCGGTCACACACTCTTTCTGTGGTCATCACACTCTCTCTCTCGGTCACACTCTTTCTGTGGTCATCACACTCTCTCTGTCACACACTCTTTCTGTGGTCATCACACTCTCTCTCTCGGTCACACACTCTTTCTGTGGTCATCACACTCTCTCTCGGTCACACACTCTTTCTGTGGTCATCACACACTCTCTCTCGGTCACACACTCTTTCTGTGGTGTCAGTGGTTCTCTCACCCTCTCGGGGAACGGTCCTCTCGTCTGCAGCTCCACCAGAGCCAGTCGGGCCGCTGCCTCCCTGGCCCCCTTCTTGTTCCAGCCCGACCCCTCGGGGAACTCCTCCTCGCCCAGCCGGACCCGGACGGTATACCTAACAGAGGGAAACATGAGGAAGGAGAATATAATCCTTATTCTTTGTGCACAACATGTACATGAACAAAGCATCTACACAAACACAGCTAAGTGTGTGTTCAGTCCTGACACGCTTGTATGTAAATGCTTCTTCTTCTGTCCCTGAAATAAGAGCGCAGTTTATCTGTCAATCAGCTGCGCATGGAAGTTGTGTTTGTTACTATAGCAACTCTCAGCTGTCGACCACTGATCTGTGCTCTCGACACGGTTTCTTTCAGAACTAAACTATATATAGCATTTTGTTTAAAGTGGAAAATAAAGACCATAACACTGAATATTCAGCAATATTACTAGTCTGACTGCACTGACACTATTGGATGAGATGACATCACTGTTAGCCCGTTTAAGCTGATCTGATGACAGTGAGCACTAATTCACTGTTACTAGTGTTCTCTTCATTGAATCCTCTGGAGATGAAAAGCTCGACAGTTGTAATGTCAGGTAGAACTGTTGAACTGTGTCTACTAAATCAGTGCATTGACGGCCTATACTCCCTGCCACCATTAATGTTGACCAAAGAACAAAAGAAAAAGAAAGTCACTCACTGAACTTTAGTAACTTTAATGAGTTTAATATTTTATTTGCCTTTTGTTCGGTGCTGACCGCTCTAACAGCAACATGAGCATAGATGTTGGAACGGGGATCGGACGAATTTTATTTATATATATATATATATATATATATATATATATATATATATATATATATATATATATATATATATATATATATATATATATAGAATCTGAATTAAAATGTTCAAAATCAAAGTAATACTCCAAGGCACTCGAATTGTGTATACAAAAATTAAAAAGCCTTTATTAAATCATGGCTTTTATCCATAAAATTGGTGACAGATACACCTACGCGTTACGGCTAATGTCTTCTTCAGGGTGTGTGTAACAAACAAAGTCACAGATGCATTTTAAATAACAGTTCATTAATCTAAGTAGCAAACACCTGGTCACACTGTGTAAAGTAACCAGCAGGGAGCAGAGTTCAACAAATGGAATAATATCTTACATAATATAAAGTCAAACCAAACTAAAAAAAAATAATATATAATATGAGTAATATAAAAATATATTTTTTTAATAAATTAAAAACAATTCTGTATTTACTCACTGAAAGCCACCACATTCCCAGGTTTAAATGGAGAACTAGATCTTGTACCATTTTTGTGAATCATTTCTCATGAAATTAGTCGTATTGTGTACTAAGATGCATGCATCCATTGATTTGTATATTTTGATTTGTGTTAAGGGGGTCGCACACCGGACGCGCAGCTCGGCGCCGCGCCACGCAGCGCCAGGTCTTTTAAATTCGAACACATTATTCTCTATGAGAGTACACACACCGGCGGCGTCTGTCCGCGGCGCCCAGCAACGGCTCTGGACCGTGTTCAAAATCCTGCCGCGCCACACGGCGCCATTTACATAGTTATATATTAAATTTACATTTATGTGTCTCAAATAGTAGTAATGTATATACGGACTTAGCCCTGTGCTGGAATATACATTTAGTTTTATATTTATTTAAAGAAATCAGAAAATTGCTGATGTTATCAGATCTTCAGGTGAGAGTTGTCCTAGACGTGGCGCGGCGTGGCGCTGAGCTGCGCGTTCGGTGTGCGACCAGCTTTATTTGTTCTACTCCATTTCAATGAATATATAATATTGATTTGTTATGTTTTGATTTGATTTTTGATCGTAATTAAGATAGATGAAAATATTTCATCTGGATGTATATAAATGTTTATATATATATATATATATATATATATATATATATATATATATATATATATATATATATATATTAGGGGTGGAACGGTACACATAAGTCACGGTTCGGTTCATATCTCGGTCCGCGGTTCAGACGTCACGGTTCGGTACGATTTCGGTACAGTGGAGTGAAAAGCAAAACAAAAATACAGAAGGCATTTTTATAAATGTCTTAAGCCTTGTATTTTTTAAATAAGTTTTATTAATAAAGGCATAGGACCAGTTTACTTGTAGTGCACTGACAGGAGTTTTATATAATTAGTTTATTTATTAAATTATTAAAAAGATGAAAAGACCTTGAGATATGTTTGGTAATTGTACCTGAATGAATTTAAAATTAATTTGCTCTTTCAGATCAATATATTTGTTTTCCTTCATTTTAGTTAACCCTAACTTTATTCTCATCTGAATTATAAATAATTGATTTCCGTATAAAATAATACTACCTTTAAAAACTTTTGTTAACATTTGTAGGTTACAGTTTGACAAGAGTTTAGAGTGTGACAAAAGCACAATGTTGTGTTTTATTGCAAGTGTACACAAAAGTAAACAGTAAACACTTTGCAGTTTTAATGATGTCCTGTATGAAAAAATGACGGAGTATGTTTCCACTGTTGGATCGCGCACGAGAGATCTCTCTCGCACGCGCGCAAACACACACACACACACAGACACACACACACACACACAGACACACTGACTAGTCAGTTCATCGCGCCTCTCTCTCGCACACGCGCGCGCAGACACACACAATGTTCATCGCGCCTCTCTCTCTCTCTCTCTCTCTCTCTCTCTCTCTTCTCTCTCTCTCGCGCGCGCGCGTTTTTGTACCGTGTATTCTACGTGCAAATTCGTGCACCGAACCGTGACGCCCGTACCGTTTCGGTTCGATACGAATACATGTACCGTTCCACCCCTAATATATATATATATATATATATATATATATATATATATATATATATATATATATATATATATATATATATATATATATATATATATATATATATAAATAAATAAACTTCTATTATGTAAATAAATAAATAAACTTCTATTATGTATTGTTTTTTTTGTTTGTTTTTTTTTTGTTTGGTTTGACTTCATATTATGCAAGATCATCAACACTGTTCCGAACTAAACTGCCAGTGTGAAAACCCCTTTAGAGTAGGGAAAGCTTGTTGATGCTCATCTTAGGGGGCTTTCACACTGGCAGTTTAGTTCGGAATGGGGCACGGTTCACATGAAAAAAATCGCTAATGTGAACGTTGTCATGGGGCCCGGGTGCGCACTGGGGTCCCGAACCCGAGACTGCCTGGAGGAGGTGGTCTGAGTTCGGTTGCTCCCGAACCGTGCCGTGGTTCACGTGAATGTGAAAGCAACATGGACTCGGGTAGAGGTCTTCACGGGTCCAAAAATTCATGCCCGACCCGGAAGAGACCCGTAATGTGCTAAACCGAACCGACCCGGACCCGTCTATTATTTCAAAAGTTGGACCCGGACCCGTGCAGATCCGAGAAACGCCGTGCCCGGACCCGACCTGGACCCGTTTATTATTTGAAAACTGGACCCGAACCCGACGGCAAGACACAAACCCGACTGGACCCGATTGTCACATATTATTTCACACAAGTTGCGAAAAATAAAACTTTTTGTCTTACATAATTTTAGTAGTCGTCGTCTCACTTTCTTGTAACGTTACCTGACTGACTGTGATGCATTGCAATCCACCGACAAGAAAGTTCTATCCATGTTATTTCTCTCGTTATTCCAAGCTTAATCCACTCAGTATTTCAGCTTTAAAAGTCCACTTGATGTCACGGTGATGGATGACAAATGCAACTTTGCACATGTGCATTCTGACTCGAGTTAACTCGCATAATAACTAACTTAACCGTTTGTCCTTTTGAACTAACTTATAACAATTGCTCGTTCAGTGCCATGGCCGCTGACATTATTTATTTGCTTTCATATGTGCTCTCTGCTGGAAGCTCCGGTTGCCAAAGAAACATGACATGCGACAAACTTGAGACTGCACATGCGCGCTAGCTGGATCAGCCTAAAATGTTGGGGTTTTTTTTAACGAATTTGAGAGTCATAGAAAACATTTATGTGACAATTCACCTCAGATTTTGTTGCTGATTTGAAATATATTTAAATATGAGTGTGTAACTCAAAGTCTGCAAGCATTTTTGAGATTTGAACCATTTACTATGTCACATAATAGGAACACGAACTCAAAATGACACGTATACATAGTAGCCTACCTACATATCAATAATTACTACCAAGAAAAACATGAAATAAAATATAGAAATAAAATAAACTTAAATATAGTAAAGATCTGTTTCCCCACTGCACACAAAGGTATCCATCATTACCGTGCGTGCAGTTGAATCAGAATCAGAATCAGAATCAGAAAGAGCTTTATTGCCAAGTGTGCTTGCACACACAAGGAATTTCCTTTGGTACTGAAGCTTCCAGTGCACATATACAGATACAAATACAACAAGAAACAGTAATACAAAATCTAAAAATAAAATTATAAAATATATATATATATATATATATATATATATATGAAAATACTATAAAATATAAAATATAAGGCCCCGGTTGGGTTTAGTCAGAATAAACATTTTCGGATTATGAACATATATACAGTATTTTGAATAGTATGAATAAATATAAATATAAATAACCTGTGTTTAGGAGATATTGCACTAAACAGTGGGGGTATTGCACTTAAAGGCATATGCCTTGGGAGATATGTTAACTGTTCAGGAGGGAAGTGGCCTGTGGGAAGAAACTGTTCCTGTGCCGAGATGTTCTTGTGGCCAGTGATCTGAGTCTCCGTCTTGACGGTAACAGTTCAAACAGGTGGTGTCCAGGGTGAGTGGAGTCTGTGATGATTTTACCTGCTCTCTTCCTCACTCTGGAAGAGTACAGGTCCTGGAGGGTTGGCAGGGGGGCACCAATGATCCTCTCTGCAGTCCGGACTGTCCGCTGTAGTCTCATGATGTCTGATTTGGTAGCTGAACCAAACCAGACAGTGATGGAAGTGCATAGGACAGACTCGATGACGGCTGAGTAGAACTGAATCAGCAGCTCCTGTGGCAGGTTGAACTTCCTCAGCTGGCGAAGGAAATACAGTCTCTGCTGGGCCTTTTTCACAATGGAGTCAATGTGATTGTCCCACTTCAGGTCCTGAGAGATGATAGTGCCCAGGAACCTGAATGACTCCACTGCTTCCACAGTGCTGTTCATGATGGTGAGTGGGGGGAGTGCTGGGCTGTTCCTCCTGAAGTCCACGGTCATCTCCACTGTTTTGAGCGTGTTCAGCTCAAGGTTGTTATAACTGCACCAGACAGCCAGCTGTTCAACCTCCAGTCTGTAAGCAGACTCGTCACCGTTTCGGATGAGACCGATGACAGTGGTGTCGTCTGCAAATTTCAGGAGCTTGACAGTGGGGTCTTTAGAAGTGCAGTCGTTAGTGTACAGGGAGAAGAGCAGTGGGGAGAGAACGCACCCTTGGGGGGCGCCAGTGCTGGTGGTGAGAGTCCTGGATGTGTGTTTCCCCAGTCTCACGAGCTGCTGCCGGTCCGTCAGGAAGCTGGAAATCCACTGACAGATCGAGGATGGAATGGAGAGCTGGGTCAGTTTGTCTGTGAGTAGATCAGGCATGATGGTATTGAAGGCCGAACTGAAGTCCACAAAGAGGATCCTTGCATAAGTCCCAGGTCTGTCGAGATGTTGCAATGTTGCAGTTGCATTAACTCTCTCTGACTGAGTCTGGGCGCGGCCGCGCGCTCTGCTTCTAACGGCAGAGAGAGAGAAAGAGAGATCGCTTTTTTTTTTATTATTTCTCTTTTCTTTACCTACTTTTACAAGTTGCAAAAAAACACAAGCAGTGCTGATCTGACTCATTCTGGCTCTGATCGAGTCCGATCGCACGGGTATTACACACAATTTTAAACAGACCCGGGACCCGAAGTAATAAATTCGGACCCGACCCGGACCCGGCCGATCATTTAAAATTTAGACCCGAACCCGTACGGGTCCCGGGTCGGGTCCCGGGTCGACGGGTCTCGGGTGCACTGTGAAGACCTCTAGACTCGGGTGCGCACTTGTTCAGGAAGTAAAAGTAACCTGCGCATGCGTTTTAGCTTGTGATATATTCAGTTAAATAAAACACTTGTACGGGATGATAGTGTTGATGATTTACCTTGGATACGAGCGAGAGTGAGCCTGCAGTGTATTCCTGCATTGCGCGTGGAATCAGGGCAACAAAGTTGGAAATCCACTGTCTCCTCAAAAGAGTGCGTTTGCAAGCAGCAGAAGTCCATCTTATGTGACACACACACAGTAAACCTATATTGTTCACTCAACTGCACATAATAGCAGCGAATTAATAAAAAAAAAACACAATATTGATCCACGTTCTGTTTTCTATGATGCGCCGTGCCCGTTTGCGATGACGTAAAATGCACGCAAACGCACCAGGGTTCGATAGAATCAAGTTGTGTGTGAAACCAGACCAACGCTGCGGGGGCGCCGGGAACAAACGCGCACGGGCTCGGACCGCAGCAAACCAGCCCAGTGTAAAAGCCCCCTAAGAGTAGGGGAAGCTTGTTCTGGCGTAGCAGCATTATGTTCGAGAGAAGAGAAGTGTCACAACATGAAATGTAAACAAAAAAAAAACAAGCAATACATTGACACTAGAAACCTTTTATAATAACAGCATTTTTATATTGCCTATTGCGCAGCTCAACGCACGCATAAAGCTTGCCACAAAGAACCGGCCAAAGTAAGATTATGCATTAAACATTTGAATTGTTTATTAATAAACTAGTGTTTTCTGTCAGTTTTCAGTTCATTTATGAGACGCGCTCCAGTTCACGCGCCGGCGCCTCCGTGTCCTCATTATATGAGGCCGTAGCAGACGACAAGTCCAGTGATGGAGGCACTGAGGCCGTAGCAGACGACAAGTCCAGTGATGGAGGCACTGAGGCCGTAGCAGACGACAAGTCCTGTGATGGAGGCACCGAGGCCGTAGCAGACGACAAGTCCAGTGATGGAGGCACTGAGGCCGTAGCAGACGACAAGTCCAGTGATGGAGGCACTGAGGCCGTAGCAGACGACAAGTCAAGTGATGGAGGCACCGAGGCCGTAGCAGACGACAAGTCCAGTGATGGAGGCAGTGAGGCCGTAGCAGACAACAAGTCCAGTGATGGAGGCAGTGAGGCCGTAGCAGACAACAAGTCCAGTGATGGAGGCACCGAGGCCGTAGCAGACAACAAGTCCAGTGATGGAGGCAGTAAGGCCGTAGCAGACAACAAGTCCAGTGATGGAGGGAGTGAGGCCGTAGCAGACGACAAGTCCAGTGATGGAGGCAGTGAGGCCGTAGCAGACAACAAGTCCAGTGATGGAGGCACCGAGGCCGTAGCAGACGACAAGTCCAGTGATGGAGGCACCGAGGCCGTAGCAGACGACAAGTCCAGTGATGGAGGCACTGAGGCCGTAGCAGACGACAAGTCCAGTGATGGAGGCACTGAGGCCGTAGCAGACGACAAGTCCTGTGATGGAGGCACCGAGGCCGTAGCAGACGACAAGTCCAGTGATGGAGGCACTGAGGCCGTAGCAGACGACAAGTCCAGTGATGGAGGCACCGAGGCCGTAGCAGACGACAAGTCCAGTGATGGAGGCACTGAGGCCGTAGCAGACGACAAATCCTGTGATGGAGGCAGTAAGGCCGTAGCAGACAACAAGTCCTGTGATGGAGGCACTGAGGCCGTAGCAGACGACAAGTCCAGTGATGGAGGCACTGAGGCCGTAGCAGACGACAAGTCCAGTGATGGAGGCACCGAGGCCGTAGCAGACGACAAGTCCAGTGATGGAGGCAGTGAGGCCGTAGCAGACAACAAGTCCAGTGATGGAGGCACTGAGGCCGTAGCAGACAACAAGTCCTGTGATGGAGGCACTGAGGCCGTAGCAGACGACAAATCCTGTGATGGAGGCACTGAGGCCGTAGCAGACAACAAGTCCTGTGATGGAGGCACTGAGGCCGTAGCAGACGACAAATCCTGTGATGGAGGCACTGAGGCCGTAGCAGACGACAAATCCTGTGATGGAGGCACTGAGGCCGTAGCAGACAACAAATCCTGTGATGGAGGCACTGAGGCCGTAGCAGACGACAAATCCTGTGATGGAGGCAGTGAGGCCGTAGCAGACAACAAGTCCTGTGATGGAGGCACTGAGGCCGTAGCAGACAACAAGTCCAGTGATGGAGGCACTGAGGCCGTAGCAGACAACAAATCCTGTGATGGAGGCACTGAGGCCGTAGCAGACGACAAATCCTGTGATGGAGGCAGTGAGGCCGTAGCAGACGACAAGTCCTGTGATGGAGGCACTGAGGCCGTAGCAGACAACAAGTCCAGTGATGGAGGCAGTGAGGCCGTAGCAGACGACAAGTCCAGTGATGGAGGCACTGAGGCCGTAGCAGACAACAAGTCCAGTGATGGAGGCACCGAGGCCGTAGCAGACGACAAATCCTGTGATGGAGGCACTGAGGCCGTAGCAGTGAGGGAAGATGCAGCTGAGACTGTAGCAGACAACAGCCCAGAGATGGATGCAGCTGAAGCTTTAGCTGGTGACAGCCTGATGGTTAAATCAGCTGAGACGATAAACTGGTGGGATGAAGTAACTACAGCTAGTGATAGCTAGCTAGTAGCAGCTATGATTAAGCCAAATACTTTGCTGCAAGTAGTGCTCAGAGTAGTGCTTAAAGGGTACCTATTATGGCATTTAAAATGTTCCTAATGTTGTTCTGGGAGTCCCCAACAACAGTTTTACATGCATGCAATGACAAAAAACACTTTTGTTGTCTTATAATATGCATTTATTTTTAACTGATTTGCTCAACGAGTCCCAAATGATTCGTTTGACGAATCATTTCAACCCCGCCTTTGCGTGACGCTAATCTGCGGTGATTGGTCAGAGGACCCAGTCAGTTATTTTTCGCGTTAACCCAAAGCTTTAACATATTGTAGTACTGCAGTGCTTTATCAATACACTCTATTCTTTATGACAACTCCAATAACAACGACAAACATTTTACATATTTCAAAAAACACACACACACAGCTTGGAGACCTAAGCGCTGAGCGTAACTGACACACACACACACACTTATTGAGCATGCTACAAAACCCATAAAAGCAACAATTATTAACAGTACTTACAGGTTGTGATTCGGAGGAGGAAGCTGATCCAAATAAACTTGGTACTGAACGTTCCTTCAGTATCAGCCGACTCGCGAATCCACACTTGAAAGCATTTATGTTTGTAAAGGAATCGTCATTAAAATAACGCGAACACAGCTCAAGGTGGCTATACCTGTGTGGTATAGTTGTAAATATAAACTCTAGCCAGATTCTTCACATGCTCGTCCCTGGGCAGTGAAAAAAAAGTTCGCTTTTGATTCGCACTTCAGAACAGCTCGTCGACATGTTGTTTTCACTGTTTTCTGGCGCGAGCAATGAGTTCATTGTTCTCTCCTGTTCGAACACGTTCATCATATGAACGAATCTTTTTTTGAGTCATTTCGTTCGTTGAATGAATAAAATGACTCAAAGAGATTTGTTCGTTTTGATGAACGAGTTCGAACAGGAGAGTCGTGAACGTGTATCTCAGGACAGAGCAAGGCGAGCATTTGTGCTAATAATACTTAAACTGTTTTATTTATTTTCGAAATGGCGCATCGTTTCGCTAGATAAGACCCTTATTCATCGTCTGGTATCTTTAAAGTCCTTTGAAGCTGCACTGAAACTCATTTGGACCTTGAACCGTTTTGGCTTCCATTGAAGTCCATTATATGGAGAAAAATCCTGGAATGTTTTCATCAAAATCATTAATTTCTTTTCGACTGAAGAAAGAAAGACATGGACATCTTGGATGACATGGGGGTGAGTAAATTATCAGCAAAAGTTTTTTTAAAGTGAACGAATCCTTTAAAAATAATATTTAAAAGAGATGCCAATTCCAAACAAGAAATAAAACAGGACAAACATAGTTGAGTGGGGGTTCAATCTTCAGCTGGCTGGCAGGAGCCGCCACTGGCATGTCACGTGACCAGTGACGTGCGGTGATGTCTTAAAGAGGCTAGGCACAGAGTTATGAAAGCCAGATTACCTGATTTATTGTTAGGCTAATAATAGTTAATAACAGTAAACATTATGCACAAGCGCGGCATATCAAGAAATGTACAATCAGGATGTATATACTATATACTCTCTCGCGCGCGCACACACACACACACGCACGTAACGTAAAATGTCCACTCCAGAATGCAACCATTCTTAATCTTTAATTGTTGCACAGCGGCCAATTATGTTTGTCAGTCAGCAAAAGTAAAAATCACACACTGCTCAATTGAATGAAGGCAAATGGCTTGCATGACCGTTAATTCAACCACATTTATCAATTCAATATTAATCCCAAAATAGTTTTTGACTCACCAATCGGTGGATTATTTGTAGCCTACATAAAATCCATCCGCCGCTCTTTCCTCGTGAAGACAACATAGCCAATATTTTCTTTCATATCAGTCTGTTTGATTTTGATTTATTTATTGGTTTATTTAAAAGGGGACAGTGCAATTTCATAAAACGCATGAACAAACATGGTTAAAAAAGCCAGAATTAGCCAAAAGGCTATTTTTCATCTGTAGTCCCCTGGCCAAGATGTAAAAAAAAAGCATTATAATACAAACAAGAAAATACATTTACAAGTCTATAGCAAATTGACTACAAAATAACTACGATATAAATAACACTAGAAGATGATTTAGGGTACACGGTACCTGTTACAATAATAAAACATACAAAAACACATTTTCAAAAAGGCTATAATATATTAAATATATGATACAGCTCAATAGTCTCGGCTTTTAATGTTGGCAGACATAATTGTTAATGAGCCAAATTTTCACGTTTTTTGTAAAAGCCTTGTAAGTATTGAGCTGTCTAACCTCCTCAGGTATAGAATTCCATTCAGCAGCGCCCCTCACTGACCAGGCCGAGCGACTAAAAGCGCTCCTGCGCAGAGGGATGACACAGTCCCCTCTGGCAGAGCCTCGAGTGACGCGCTCAGAGCTGTTTCTTTGGCTGATGAACTCAGCCAGAGGAGCTGGGGCCAAATCATGTGTCACTTTGTATATAAGACTCAAATCTAAAAACTTATGAATACTGTCCCAGTTTAGAAGGCTGTGTTTTTTTAAAATTGCACAGTGATGATAGTGCCTTGGTTTTTTATCCATGATTTTAATGGCTTGTTTATATAAAGTTTCCAAAGGTCTTTTTGCGCTCTGACTTGCTTGAGACCAACTTATTAAACAGTAGTTGAGGTGACTAAAAATCATGGAATGTAAATAAATTAGTGCAGCTTCGGTTGACATGTCATTTCAAATTGAGCGGAAATTTGCAAGATTAAACTTGATTATTTTACATAATTTTTTTAATATGTGCTTTAAAAGAGAGATGTGAATCTATTACTAAGCCGAGATATTTGTATTGATTTACGATTCGTAATTTTTCTCCAGCCACCATTATGTCCGGATTAAATGAAGCTCTATTGGTTTTACTGAAGAACATACCTACAGTTTTTGAAATATTTAGCTGCAGGCAGTTCTCCTGCAACCAGGATGTAACACGAGTCATGGCTTTAGTGAGTTTATCTGCAACAATGTCTTTAGAGCGACCATGAACAAATAGAACAGTGTCATCCGCATACATTAAACATTCCACCTCAGAGCAAACATTAGGCAAGTCATTGACATAAAGGCTAAATAAGAGGGGCCCTAATATTGAGCCCTGAGGAACCCCGGTAGTCAGCTTAAGAGACTCAGAATTGCAGTTGTTAATTAGAACAGATTGTGTACGATCATGCAGGTAGGATTCAAACCAGCTAACAGTATCACAAGAGAATTTAAATTGTGGAAGCTTATTGAGTAGAACTGAGTGGTTCACTGTATCAAAAGCTTTTTTGAGGTCCAAGAATACCGCCCCTACTACTCCCCCATTGTCAAGAGAAGATTTTATTTTCTCGATAAAAAGGCACGTAGCCGTTTCAGTAGAGTGTTTGGACCTAAAACCAAACTGCATGGCGTGAAAAGAGGGTGAGCTACTGTTTAAATACTGCACAGTCTGCTCTGCTACCCATTTTTCTGCAACTTTAGAAATGGCCGGAAGAATACTTATTGGTCGGTAGTTATTCACAGAGGTAGATAGACCAGACTTAAAAACTGGCGTAACAATAGCTGATTTCCAGGCCTTTGGAAAGTGACCACTGGAAATAGATAGATTAATAATAGAAGCAATGGGAGTAGCTAGAGCGGCTCCTAAATCTTTAAGCATGTTCGTGTCCATACCAAATACATCCCTGGCGTTAGATGGCTTTAGTGTTTTAATTATGTCGATGACTTTAGTCTCATTGATGTTTGCTATGAAGAAAGACTGTGTTGCAGGCACTAAGAGTTCTTTCGTTTGTTTTATTGTAAAGTTCTTAGAAATTTCTGCTACCGATTTGATAAAATAGTTGTTAAAAACATCAGCTATTACCTTGGGTTCTGTTAAAAAGTCTCCATTTAATTCAATTTGCATTTGTTTTGTCTTATTTTTGTGGGACTCACCTGTCAATTTTTTTATGTAATGCCAGGTTACTTTAGAATTTCCACGTGCACCATTCAAAGCAGTAATAAAAAAGTCAGCTTTAGATCTCCTTATTTCTCTCACTACTCTATTTCTTAAAGTGATAAATTGATGCCTGTTATATCCTGTTTTTACAGCCTGCTTCAAGGAATGATCTCGTTCTTTCATCAATTTCAGAACAGATTCATTTAACCATGGAAGGCCATTTTTTTTAGCTCGTAATCTAATTTTCCGTGTAAATTGTGTAATAATTTGCTGTATTTTATTAGAAAATAGAGAACAATCCTTGTCCAAGTTAATGCCAGAAAGTAATTCACCCCAGTTTACATCATCGATTAAATCTATGAAGTTTTGTTGTTCCTGCTTTGGTATCCTAAAGGATTCTGTGGCTGTCAAAGGTTTAAAACGCTTTTTATTTAATTTTCTGGTGACCATTATAAGATTGTGATCAGACAATCCAGTAAGCATATTATATGATTTTAAAATCCTTTCTGGCCTGTTTGTAAAAGCTAAATCAATTTGAGTGCTCGTAGAGTTTGTAATTCTTGTAGCACCATTAATCACCTGAGCCATATCCATTTTATCCATTATTTTTTGTAAGTTTTTCCTGAGTTGCTTAACTTCCCAATTAATATTCAGGTCACCTAATATTATAAGTTCTTTTGCAGGATTAAGTTGTTTTAATAAAATATCCAGCTTTTCATAAAAATCTACATTTGATGAAGGAGGTCTATACATAACCGCAAGAATAAACGACATTTGCGGTGACAAAGACACATTCAAACCAATAAATTCCAAATCATTCTCATCTGTAACATGAATTTCATTACAGTTAAAAGTGTCCTTGGCATAAATCATAACCCCCCCTCCCTTGGAACCCTGTCTGTCTTTACGAAACATTTTATAACCAGGTATAGATATTATTGCAGAGGGTGAAGTTTCCTTAAGCCATGTCTCAGAAAGGCATAAGAAGTCAATATTAGAATCAGTAAGTAGGTGGCGGACTTGATCACTTTTTAACTTGATACTTCGTATATTTAACCCTCTGAGGTCTGAGGTGTTTTCTGGGTCCTGGAGGTGTTCTGAAATGCTCTGACATTTGTGCTTATTTCTGTTACTTGTGACATTTTCATGGCTAAAGTCTGATTACACTGTATTCAGCACAAACTCTGCTACAGTAATATGTCAGCAGCATGTATGTACAAGTTTTTAGTTTTGAGATAATGACGTTTATGCGTGGTTTGTGAAAAAACAAAAAAACATTTTCACTGAAATAAGGTCATTAAACCCATACTAATTATTTCTTCACAAGAATTTTGAAAATTGTATCATGTGGCCTAGAATATTTGCTTCAAAACTATGTGAAAATCATCGTGACTACTCATTCAGATAAGACAATATATTGACTTAAAATTTGTAAGACGTGTTTTGTGTAAGAAAGCTTTATGCGGAGGGGCGTTAACAACCCATTAGTATATAGTGTTTTCACACCTGAGAAAGACAAAGGCCCTCCCCTAATAGCCCTATAAGGTGCTATCAGGTGCTGTCATTGTGAGAAGCCTTGCACAAAGAAGGAGGAGAGACTTAAAAAAGAATGGCTTTTAGATGGTTTGGATTTATTTACAACACAATCAAAAAGATACACAACCAAAGACAAAAAAGCACATTAGTAAAACACACTGATCTAAAGACAGAGACTTGGACAGTCACACAGCTTTGTGCCATTCCTAAAACATATAGGTCACATACCTGTCATCTCCAAGGTGTTTGATTTTTCACCATGTTCATGTACAGAGACTCACGTGAATGTCAGCTGGACTCATCAGTGCTGGTCCCTGTAAAAACCTTTTTTAGAAAACAAAAAAACAGCTGTGAACATGCTGATATTAGGAGAAACTATTTTAGATTTGTCTGGTTCAAATTATGAAATTTACTAAATACATACATATACTACATATATGAACTCCCAATATATGTTGTGCCTTGTAGTTGTAGGCATATGTAGGGCTGCATGAAATAATAACAATAGCCTGTAGCAGCTAGGCAGCCTATAAATCACTAAAAAGTTCAGTAACACTACATTAGAGAAAACTATATGGATTATCATGTTACTTAAAACGTTTCCATTCGTTACAACGTTATGAGATGAGATTGCTGGAGTAAAACCATAAAGCCTAATGATTGGTTTGTTTTGCTTTTCAAACCCACAGCGCGCGTGACTCAAACTCAGCGCGTGCAAACATTTACTGAATGCGATCGAGCCGGACCAAACTATGAATATTATATAACGTTTCATAGTTTTTTGGTCCGGCTCGATCGCATATTCTTACATAATTATACATACCTTCGTGTGAGCAGATATCCACAAACACAATAAACACAAGTCTAAACATAATATTCACAATCATACGAGCCTTCTGTATCGTGCTGTTTAATTATCAAACATATGTTTTTATGTATATACATTTAGCATTAGGCTTCATGTTTTACTCCAATCACATTTCATAACGTACATTTTAGTCTGGCACCAGTTTAACTAGTAGCTACAAGTTTATGCAACAATAACATGCTGCTAACATGCTACTAACAAAGACATGTCTTACCTTATAAATCCTTCTTATAATCAAATTGTGTTCTTCTAACTCGTCTGATGTAAATCCAAGATAAACAGCACAGCACACGTGAAGAGCAGGACTGAAGACTGAAGTCGCGGATTATCTGTTTTGAGGTCGTTAACAGTTTGCGTTCCTCCACATGGCTCATTAGTATGCGAGCAGCTGTTGCGCGCGGGCGTGGTCACATTAACTTTAATGAGGTCAGGCTGGAGAAACTGTACGTCCTTGCTTTCATACGAATTACTTAAACAGAGAATATTTGTTTTTGATATGATTTACATCATTTAAAAATAGAGACTCAAAGTGTTGTAAAGACATATGTTTCATGTCACAGTGACAAGTATTAGCTGAGTTACAGGTCATGTTCTGTCGCGTTTCAGAATGAGCTTTACATTTAGAGAGACGGCAGAACGCGCATCATGTTCATTTTCTTTATTTTACGAAAAACACAACATTTTGTTTTTATTATGAGTGTACACAAATAAAAGAAGACATTTAACAGTTTTGAATGATGTATAACACTTACATGTAAGATCAAAATCAACAGAGTAATTTGAGTCTCTTTTGCACTGATGAGAAAAAAAGTGAGCAGATCACGGCCGCGTGACGGCCGACCCCAGAGGGTTAAATGTGCACATAAAATACCTTTCGGTTTAGATCTTGAGTCACAAATTAGTTTGGAGTTATTAACTGTCTGAAATACCCCAAGTTTACGGTGTTTTATTATCGCTGGGTTTGGCGGTTTCCTGCTTCCATTGTTGACGTTATTCGCTGTTAGCTCCAAAATTTCTGCGCTGTCACCCGTTGCACGGCTCCCAAACTCAAAAGAAAGAGAAGATGGGGCTCGAACTTTACTTGCCGATGTAGAAAAGGCCTGACAGCCGCCTGCGGAGGCCAGCGAGCCGGCCGCTCCGGCAAGATCCGCACCAGCCTGTAGATCGCCGACAACACCCCGCGCCGACCCCACCGAGGCTCCCATGGCACAGCTCAATGAGCACGATGGACTCCGTTGAAACGGCGCTCCCCGGCCATCCCGGATGGCGTCCGCGTCCAAACACCCAACCGAAGCGGGCATCCCACAAGGCGGAGGGGGCAGCACAGCGAAGCCGACAGACCCGCCGCCAATCCCCGACGGACCCGCCCAACCGGCGACCACATCCACTCCAAACACCGATCCCTGTAAGTTCCTTGGGATGCTCCTGCAGTAGTTAGATGTGTTTGAAACGACGACCGAACAATTTTTGGGCCCTTTTGCTGCACTAGTCCATCTAAGGCTGGCGTAGACCTCCCTCTATTAACTCAGATTTTGAAATTTTTCTTAACTTTGTGATCACGGTGCTGTCATTTTGACTTTGAATTCGGCGGGATAGGCGTAGGCTAGCTGTGGTGTAATGACGTTAGCTGCGCAAATGTCCAGGGATATCTCGATTTTAATTGGTCCATGTCTGATACGTAACGGAGATGATTACTGGCATACCACATTTACGTCCAAAGGCAGAACAGATTTGTGCTTTTTGCCGTACATGTTGAAGAATACAGGATCGAAGTGCGCATGCATGCGCAACATGTTTTTTTCGCTTGTCGTCTACAATGAATGGACCGGATAAGCACTGCTTATTCTGCCGTTTGTTTTTGATTTGACTATGCGTAACTGCTACATTTGTCATTATAACGTCTAAACAATTGGAATAACACATATATTGCTTATATAAATCGCAAGAATAAACAGTACAAATACAAGTTTATTATTTAATAAACATTTTATTTTTTAATTTTGGCAGGGTAGGCAGTGCCTAGTTTGCCTACCCAGACCGCACGTCACTGCACGTGACCTGTCAGTGGCTGGCTAGTTGTCTGGCTGTCTGCCTTGGCAAGTTTCAGAAACAATTGATTTTTGACAGTTTTTGTGTTTTGGGTTCCTCCCTTTCTAGCTCATTTATTATGCATCTGTTGATATGATTATGTTCTTTAGTATGACTGATGTTTTAGGGACTGTTATCCCAATATAACCAGTCAAATGGCCGTGATCCGACTGGCAGCGTACAGACGCTTGCTGGCGCTCATCCAGTCAGCCGTATGGCGTTCCGATCGGCTCTTTATTATAACTTTGCAACATGCACTCGTCTCAGTGAACGTCTCACTCAACGTCTTATTTTTTTTTATTCTGCTATTCATTTCTATTCAATTTAAGACGCAGACGTCACGCAAATCACGCGTGTCTGTGAAGTGTCGAGTCCAGACGTCACGCGTCATTCACGTGTGGCAGTGAAGTTATTTATTGTTTTTTTCTCTAACACGCATTTAACACGCGATTCACAGTACAACACGGCTCAGTGCAGTGTGTCAGAGGCATTCTGATCGGCTCTTTAATATGACTTTGCAACATGCACTCGTCTCAGTGAACGTGACGTCTGCGTCTGTGATTTTTATATAGGATGTGTGTGTGTGTTCTTGTTTAACACACATTTTGAGGGCCAAATGCCCCTACAAAGATAGAATTATGAAGAAACAATTTATATGGCCATTGCATTTTTATAGTTTATTGTTGGGGTTGTTATTGTGTTTTTAATTTTTTATAATTGTAAAAGGCCTAGGCTACAGCACTTTGGTAAACTAGAAACTGTCTGTATATCCTTTAAATAGAAGAATAGAATTAAAAATAATATTTTTATATATATAGGCCTATATAAAACTATGATTACTAAAATTATTATTAAAACATCATGTCTGATATCCGAAAAATAATACAACTACAATCTGCTATCGTAAAAACATTAAATGCCAAATGATGCAAATCTGAATTAACTGGGGAAACTAAATAAAATTTGCAGGTATGAGAAAAAAGTAAGTTATAGTCTGAGACATGCAAGTATGACTATGCCTATAATAGCCTGTTCAACAGTGAAGGTGTAGAATCAGCGAGATAGTAGCATGTTATTTAGTGCAGGAAAATATAGTGGAAAGTAGTAGTGTAAATTAAAAGATTTGCGAACAGTTAAATTCACAAATGGGAAATAATAAAATATCTATATTGAGGAAGTATCAACATCAAAAAGGCAAGTCATTTCTGCAACATTTACAATTATACACTGAGAATACACCTCAATTTTCACAATGGTTTATTCCTCCATAACAGTTACAGCACATGAATGAATATCAGGAAATGTTTTATAAGTGTGATGTTAGAAACCATGGGAGAATTGAAAGAGAAACCCTGGCTGCTTATTCTCTTCTGGCTTTTATGACTATTGTGCCAAAATATTTCTGTACCTGTTGATACAAATCTAAATGTTTTTATGCACCAGCAAAAACATAGTCTAAATAATAATAATAATAATAATAATAATAGCCTAATAATAATAAACTGTGATCGCCTTTCTCTTTTGAGGTGTACAGTAACTAGGCCTGGGCGAAAAATCGATTAAATGAATTAATTCGAATTTTTTGTTGCGGGCGATTTTAAAAATAAATAAATCGAGTTTTTGAATAATGGCGCATTTTTGGCCCCTCGGAGTTTCCGTAGCGTTAGTTTCACTCACGTAGCAGTATGGCAAGCGACGACAACAACATCATCATAGCACACACGAAACTGCAACAGCATACAGCAAGCGACAACATGGCTACCGGTGAGAGTGGGAAGTTTGTTCCTTAGCATAGGAGTGAACTCAAGCGTATTCTGCTCGAGCGGGTCGGGCCGATATTTCCCGTCACTATCCTCGGGTCGGGTCGGGCCCTAGAGAGACGTGCACTGCCAACGCAATAGAGTGCGGCGCGGGACTAGATTTGATGGCCGAGCGCGGGCGGTAATGCTCTCACTCTGTGTGTGCGGTTTGCGGGAGAATAAAACGATTCGCGGGACTCCCGCAAACTAGAAATATCTATGATTAAAACATAAAAACTAATACATTTTTATTAATCTGTTGCAGAAAAGCAACAAGAACAACTAAAACAAAATAGAAACGATTTACAGGCCAGAGTTTCTATTTCTAATATGTTTGCAGCATTGAGCGATGTAGCCAATCTCAGACATACAGGTGTTGATTTCTTGAACGCAATGGCCAATTTAAGCATTTAAAACAGACTCCCCTCACCGCTCAAAACATACTTTTTGTTCAGTGCTGAATTCTGTATGCTGGCAAATCCTCGAATTATAACAATTTTCCTCAGATTTGAATGTATTGTTAATGCTTTAGAAAATGGTGCTATACTCGCAAGGTGAATGTTTGTCTCTTTTTAGTCTAGACAAACACAGTTGGGGCTTTGATTCCAAGAGGGTGTTCATTTATTTATTATTCATTCCAGAAATGGGGGTTACATTTGTCTTGCTTTTGATTAAATAAAAGCAAAATTTGCTTAAGTTGTCTGCCGTTTGTATTGCTTTCCTTAATAAGTAGGGGGAAAATCGTAAAAAAATCGTAAATCGAATTAAAAAAAATAAAATCGGAGATTTTATTTTTAGGCCATATCGCCCAGCCCTAACAGTAACTGCATAATTCTGTTAACAGTCAGATCGACTGTCAATCAAACTTCGGCAAAACTAAAACTAGTAAATATTACAACTCTAAAATTAAACATTATGAATATTACAAATTACAAATATTATTTATGTTAGTTAAATAAGCCCAAATGTTTACAACTAGACCTACATTTTGTGTTGGTCAAGAGACTCCTATGGTGAATATACGTGCTAGAACAACTTTTTATGATTTCTTCATAAGTATCTGTGGATATGTTGACAAGAAACAATGGCAAACAAAAATGTTAACATGATAATTTGTGTAAATTCATATTTACTATTTGGAATAAAAAGCTTTACATAAGCAAGTTAAAAACCACTTAATTGCTAATAAAATACAACAGAAGATCAGAGGGGGAATAAGTGCGTGAAATGTGCTGGAAACCCCCTTGCAGCAGATGCAGACGAGACGTTCGGCACACGAACGAGTGATGTGGCAGACGCAGACGAGACGTTCCGCAGACGCAGACGAGACGTTCCGCAGACGCAGACGAGACGTTCGGCACACGAACGAGTGATGTGGCAGACGCAGACGAGACGTTCGGCAGACGCAGACGAGACGTTCGGCAGACGCAGACGAGACGTTCCGCAGATGCAGACGAGACGTTCGGCAGATGCAGACGAGACGTTCCGCAGATGCAGACGAGACGTTCGGCACACGAACGAGTGATGTGGCAGACGCAGACGAGACGTTCGAGAGACGCAGACGAGACGTTCGGCAGACGCAGACGAGACGTTCCGCAGACGCAGACGAGACGTTCCGCAGATGCAGACGAGACGTTCGGCAGATGCAGACGAGACGTTCCGCAGATGCAGACGAGACGTTCGGCACACGAACGAGTGATGTGGCAGACGCAGACGAGACGTTCGAGAGACGCAGACGAGACGTTCGGCAGACGCAGACGAGACGTTCCGCAGACGTCACGTTTTGCAGACGCAGACGTCACGTTCACTGAGACGAGTGCATGTTGCAAAGTCATATTAAAGAGCCGATCGGAACGCCATATTTAAAGGGTACCTATTATGGCATTTAAAATGTTCCTAATATTGTTCTGGGAGTCCCCAACAACAGTTTTACATGCAATGACAAAAAACTGACGTTCTTCTTCTACAACTATGTACAGCGCGCGTCTTCCTCTGCTTGTAAGACGCGCGCTGTGTAGTAGAAGAAGACGTTAGTTCTCGCGCATGCGTCGTGGAAATCTCTTGAACTCTCGTCTCAGGCCCACATGGAAGCAATGGAATAGTCGAATTAAGTCGTTATTTTTGTTTTTTTTTCGAACAAAAAGTATTCTCGTCGCTTGATAAACTTATAGTGGAGCCACTGTAGGCACATGGAATACTTAAACATTTTATTCAATGACTTCTGGGCCGTCAAGTTTCAATTGCTGAGGGAGCCTATGTAGCAGTGACCCAGCTCTCAGATTTAATCAAAAATATCTTAATTTGTGTTCCGAAGATGAACGAAGGTCTTACGAGGTTGGTACAGCATGGGGTGAGTAATTAATGACTTAATTTTCCTTTTTGGGTGAACTAACCCTTTAATAGTACTTACAGGTTGTGATTCGGAGGATAAAGCCGATCCAAATAAACTTGGTACTAGAGCTCGACCGATAAAGGATTTTGAAGGCCGATACCGATACAAATATTTGTTGGTTTTAAAATCCGATATTCCGATATATCGGCCGATATTTTTTTTTTTTCAGAAACGCGCAACAAAACATTAACAGACTTCCCTAACATTAGTTATTTGTAGTTATTTATGAGTTTTAACTAAAATAATATGATAATGCTTTTTTAAAGGAAATGTTTCTTTTATTGTCACAACAGAACAGAGGAACATCAAAATATATTAAAGTTCTGATAAATAAAATGTATAAAAATACAAACTTAAGATATGAAACGTAAAGTCCTTTGAACAAAAACAACAACAACCAAATCAAAGTTACCAGTATTAAAAGACTTAAGCTTCATTCCTTTAAAATATAAATAATGCCTTAAATAAAACAATGTTCAATAAATAAGCAATGTTAAAAAACGTTTAATATAACAAATATTAAGGTATGGTAGCTCATTGTCTTTATGTGTGAGTTATCAAGTCATTCATTGAATCTCACAATTCGTTCAAAGCCACAGATTTCGTTGCAAAATAGAGCAATAAGCCTGACTATATTGTTTTAAATGTAGTAAATCATTTAATGTTACCCTTTTGTTTTTTTAACTGTTGTATAAAATCGATGTCACATTTGAAATCGTGTATTCGGGGAAACATGATCAACACTGCTGGATATCAGTAACCATGCGCGCGCGCTCTCTACACTGCTGAAGAAGCGCGGATGATATGAAAACAGACAAGTAACCTTTAGTTCAGCAATCTTCATTTGAGATTTTCAACTTAAATTGAAGTGTCATTCAGTCGGTCTGTGTTCGGTCACGAGCCGCTTGCGCTGTTTGTGCGAACGGCTGCCTGATTTCCTTTTACACCCGGAGTGCTAATGCCCGAATGACGTGCTGAGAGAGAAAAATATAGAAACGCAACTATAAGTTATTTGGTTGTCCTCAAAACAGTAACACGGCGGATATCGCTCATATAATTTTTTTTTGACGACGTAACGTTAGTTAAGGCGGCAGGCGTGTGTTGCTTAGGCGGCCGCCTTAGTTTCAAAGTGCTTCGGGAAACCCTGAATACATTTTCAATATAACAGGCTAAGGAGAGATGATACGTCTCATTGCTATAACTGTCACGCGCTATTAAAGAAATACTTCAGTCACATTGTCAAAAGTTAAGAGGACAGTCAGTCAACTACACTGTACGTAACGTAATTATTACTAGCTAATTCCGCTTCACTCTCGGCTTTTTTAACAGCAGCAAAACTGGACATGATAGTCACAAATTTTGTCATGCTTATTTGAGTTAAGAGAACTGACGGGGATGTTCTTTTAATTGTTATTCAAGCAATGTATGTCTCATGACCAACTCACCATGAACACACTTCACCGTTAACCTCACTCGCGGATAACTGGTTCTCTCGGCCCGACTCTGGCTGGATCAGCAGATTGCAGGATGTGTGGCGCGTTATACACGAGTGTTGCCAACAGGGACGGTGTAGAGTTCCCTCTGGTGGACAAACTATACAACTCCAACACTCATGACATGGTTGAAGGGTGTTTCGCCCGTTTTTTTTTTGATGTTTTTTTTTTAAATATTCATTTATCGGCCATTATTAACGTCGATACCGATAGTTTGGAAAATGCCTAATATCGGCCGATAATATCGGCCTGCCGATAAATCGGTCGAGCTCTACTTGGTACTAAACGTTCCTTCAGTATCAACCGACTCGCGAATCCACACTTGAAACAATTGTGTAATCAGCGAGATATTAGCATGTTATTTAGTGCAGGAAAATATAGTGTAAAGGCAGATTTAAAAGATTTGAGAACAGATCAATTCACAGATGGTAAAAAATAAAATAGCTTTATCTATAAATAATCTTATGTTTTTATGCACCAGCAAAGACAGTCTAAATAATAATAATAATAATAAACTGTGATCGCCTTTCTCTTTTGAGGTGTAACTTTTATATACTTCTGTTAACAGTCTTAATTATATTATACCAAGTAATATAATTTGTGTAAATTCATATTTACTATTTGGAATAAAAAGCTAGGCCTAGGCCTATATAAGCAAGGTACAAATCACTTAATTGCTAATAAAATACAACTGAAGATCAGTGGGGGAAAATAATAAAGAATGAATAAATGTGTGAAATGTGCTGGAAACCCCTCTGCAGCAGACGCAGGCGAGACGTTCGGCAGACGCAGGCGAGACGTTCGGCACACGCAGGCGAGACGTTCGGCACACGCAGGCGAGACGTTCGGCACACGCAGGCGAGACGTTCGGCACACGCAGGCGAGACGTTCGGCACACGCAGGCGAGACGTTCGGCACACGCAGGCGAGACGTTCGGCACACGCAGGCGAGACGTTCGGCACACGCAGGCGAGACGTTCGGCACACCGCAGGCGAGACGTTCGGCACACGCAGGCGAGACGTTCGGCACACGCAGGCGAGACGTTCGGCACACGCAGGCGAGACGTTCGGCACACGCAGGCGAGACGTTCGGCACACGCAGGCGAGACGTTCGGCACACGCTGGCGAGACGTTCGGCAGACGCAGGCGAGACGTTCGGCAGACGCAGGCGAGACGTACGGCAGACGCAGGCGAGACGTTCGGCAGACGCAGGCGAGACGTTCGGCAGACGCAGGCGAGACGTTCGGCAGACGCAGGCGAGACGTTCGGCAGACGCAGGCGAGACGTTCGGCAGACGCAGGCGAGACGTTCGGCACAGTTCGGCACACGCAGGCGAGACGTTCGGCAGACGCAGGCGAGACGTTCGGCACAGTTCGGCACACGCAGGCGAGACGTTCGGCACAGTTCGGCACACGCAGGCGAGACGTTCGGCAGACGCAGGCGAGACGTTCGGCAGACGCAGGCGAGACGTTCGGCAGACGCAGGCGAGACGTTCGGCAGACGCAGGCGAGACGTTCGGCAGACGCAGGCGAGACGTTCGGCAGACGCAGGCGAGACGTTCGGCAGACGCAGGCGAGACGTTCGGCACACGAACGAGTGATGTGGCAGACGCAGACGAGACGTTCGGCAGACGCAGACGAGACGTTCGGCAGACGCAGACGAGACGTTCGGCAGACGCAGGCGAGACGTTCGGCAGACGCAGGCGAGACGTTCGGCAGACGCAGGCGAGACGTTCGGCAGACGCAGGCGAGACGTTCGGCAGACGCAGGCGAGACGTTCGGCAGACGCAGGCGAGACGTTCGGCAGACGCAGACGAGACGTTCGGCACACGAACGAGTGATGTGGCAGACGCAGACGAGACGTTCCGCAGACACAGACGTCACGTTCATTGAGACGAGTGCATGTTGCAAAGTCATATTAAAGAACCGATCGGAACGCCATACAGCCGCGGCTGATACTGCGAGTATAACGCGTTGCCTGACACTCTCGCTAAAAGGAAATAAATTGTTTTCTTATTATGAATATAATGGCACTAGTGTTGTCAAAAAACTCGGTACTTCGGTACCAAGTCGGTACTAAAAAAATTAAACGGTTACGGTACCAGCTTTTCTAGGTACCGAGTACTGGGTTAATGATGCGCTGTCACAGTTGCGTCCTCTTTATAAAAACACTGAGACATGGCAACCGGCGCTGCTAATGCAGCGGCTCTGAATCCACTTGTTGACACGAAAGGAGGAAAGAGCCACATATGGATATATTTTGAATTAGGCTAATGTCACGTTGCCATAAAGGGCCGTTCACACGTTCACATAGCGCGTTTTTTGCGCGTGCAAATTTCAAATGTAGGCGCGCGGCAAGCGCGCTCATAATAGTGACGTGCGAGCTTGTTTTTCCAGACGCGCCACTGTTCATGGTTGCATAGCGGAGACACGCGAGAGCGAGCGCTTGTGGAAAGAAGGAGAAAGCGGTGTGAACTGCACTCTCCGTGATAACGAGGAAATATCAGCAAAGAATTGATGGCAGTTTTGGATTAAATAAAAGTACAGTTAAGTCAAATAAAACATGCTTTATCTCCTGTATAGTTTGGTAACGCTACAATAAGATACCATTCATTAACATTAATGCATTATCTAACATCAACACATTGAGTGAACAATATATTTCTACAATTTTAATGTTTGTTAATGTTATTTAATACAAACAATTGATTGTTCATGTTTTTACACTTCATTCATTGTGCATTAAATTATGTTAACAGAAACAACTTTTGATTTTAAAAATGTATTAGTACATTTTTAAATTAACCCCAAGGAGAATAATTGCTACAGTATATTATACATTATAAACTAAACAAATTATTGTTTATTGTTAGGTCATTTTATCTAATGTCATCTATCAAATAGAACCTTTTTGTAAAGTGTTTTTAATACAGTTTCCATCTTTGTAACCATGATATACACTTTAATATATGTAAATTTAATCTAAATTAAGCTTGGGTACCGAAATTGGTACCGAGAACCGTGGATTTTCACTGGTATTGGTACCGAATACTGACATTTTGGTACCGTGACAACACTAAATGGCACGCATATATTCTTTAGAGCAGTGTTTCCCAACTCTGCTCCTGGAGGCACACCAACAGGGCACATTTTGAATGTCTCCCTTATCTGACCCATATATTTCTGGTCTTGGAGTCTCTACTAATGAGTACATGAGTTGATGTGATTGATTAGGAACAGTTGGAAAATGTGTACTGTTGGTGTGCCTCCAGGAACAGGGTTGGGAAACACTGCTTAAGAGACTGTTTGTTATTTATTTAAGGGGCCACCGGAGGGGTTTTGAGATCTGTAGCCAAAAAAGACTTGACCCTCCCTTCCCCAGTAATAATTTTTTCTATGACCCTCCAAAATTATTGTGAAAAAAGGCATGACCCTCCCTGATAATTTATTGATTAGCCATTGTTTTTTTTAGGGGTTTTAGGGTTTCGGTGCTGATGTTGTGGTGACATGCTCATGTAACATAAGGGTGGCGCTGCCAATAAAGCACCTACAAGCTGTCACAAAGAACCGGTAAAATGATTATGAATATGCCAAATATAGCAAGGAGACATTTTAATTGTTTATTAATAAACAAGGGTTTTCTGTGTCAGTCTGTCGGCTGCTAAGATGAAGTTGACGGTGCTGACTCGCGATCTTCGCAGTGAACGCGCCAGAGAGATTTCATACGGAGAGAGCAGTCTATTTTCTTTCGTTTTGAAATGTTCTGTTTAAAAGTAGACATCAAGCTTTCTATATATTTCTCAGGTCTATGAGGCAAGTATTAGGCTATAGCCTACGCTGAGTTTCGGTTAATTTATGAGACGATCGAGAGTCCAGTTCACAGCGCCGGCGACTCCGTGATCTATTGTCTACTATATTTAATTAGGCTACTTATTTATTAAATCCGGGCACTTGGTTGATGAAACATTGATTAAAATTAAGATACAATTAATAAAAAACGAAATTCACTTTAAAGAAAGGCTTTGTTCTTTCTGTTTGAGGTCTCTGTGAACGTTTTAAAGTCCCTTTCAGAGCGGTCATCCGTAACGGAGAACTGTCACACATTGTTTTTTTTCCTCATAAATGCGAACACGAAAATAAAATAAAAATAATATTTTATGTTCTGTGGAGGCCGAGCCTTCTTCATCCGTTTAGTAAGCTATTACTTTTGTTTTGCGCAGTGTAATTTTTAGAATTAGGCTACTAAAAATATTTTTCCACCTAAAAGTTAAAGATTGTTTGTGTCATGTCACGTGTGTATTTCGCTCATATTAAATATAAAACGCATGTGTAGACTGATAATTTTCTAATGTCTATACTCCTTTATTAAGCAGAGACGATTCAGTATTAAATGCATTTTCTGAGAATTTATATTTCAAGTTTTGACTGCAAATGCCATGTCCATAACGCTGGAATTGCCCAATTTTAAATAATTTATCCTCAACTAGTTTTTTTTTTTTGAGTGTAGGTCTACGTATTTTATTATGTTAACTTCAAATAATAGCCTAATAGGAATTTTTAAATGTAACCCACGTCTTACACATCACACTCCACTGTTATGGTGGCAATTTAAGCAGATTTACTCACTAACATTGTTGTGGAAACACAATAAGAATGGCAACTAAAATAATATAATGGTAGTAGCCTATCGTGCTACAGCGCACATTCTATCAGCTGCAGTTCTGGCGCCTCAGTCCCAATACTGTAAAACTCGACGTACATTCACAGTACATGTTAATGCAGCGGTAGAGTTACACTCACAGGACACTGCACTTATTCGCAATCACAAAAGTTCATTATTTGCTCGTGCTTTAAAGCGTTGCCAGGTATACATTTCATTGGCGTTCTGTTCTGACATGATGCATGCACTTTTTCTGAGCGCGTACTGAAGCGCGCGCGCACACTGTCAAACAGCGCCAAACTGGATTTGTGTTGGGTCAGACCATCTGATAGCGATGGGGGGCCGAGACCGAGAGATCTACATGGAAATATGCACCAAACAAGTCACTTTCAAATTTATTGTTTTCATGAATACAAAAGTTGGGTGACCCTCCCCCTAGACGAAAAAATTGTTGGATGACCCTCCCCTCAACAAATTATAAAAAGACATGACCCTCTCCTATTTTCCTCCGGTGGCCCTTTCCATAAATACCGAACGGTCCCTTAGTATGACTGATGTTTTAGGGACTTATCCCAATATAACCAGTCAAATGACCATGATCAGACTGGCAGCTTACAGACGCTTGCTGGCGCTCATCCAGTCAGTCGCGGCTGATACTGCGAGTATAACGCGTTGCCTGACACACTCGCTAAAAGGAAATTAATTGTTTTCTTATGAATATAATGGCACGCATATATTCTTTAGTATGATTGAGGTTTTGTGGACTGTTATCTAGGGTGACCATATTTTGATTACCGAAAACCAGGACACTCGGCCCGGCAAACAGATACTCAAATAGACTAATAGCCTACTCGAAGTTTACTCAAAGATGCCTTATTAATTTCAATACATTTAAAGTTGGCTATGCCTCCTCTGTATGGGTAAAAAAAAAATATTACAAGACACAAATTCAGGCTTCTCAGAGGTTACTCAACATGTTTTATTATGACAGGTTTCAAAAATAATAAATGAAATAATGAATAAAATAATGTCTCTTCTGTATTAGAAAAATAAATATATAAATAAATAACTAAAAGAAATACCTCGAAATTGAACAAAAATAGCTCTCACAAACTTACAAAAACGAACTAACAAAATATATATCTTCTTCCTCTTTATCCTGTTTTTTTAAAGCACCTAAAAGCGGTCACAAAGAACCGGCAAAAGCCATGACTATGAATATGTCAAATATAGCAAGGAGACATTTTAATTGTTTAGGATTAATAAAGATGAAGTTGACGTTGCTGACTTGCGATCTTCGCAGTAGCGAATGCGCCAGAGAAATGCACATTTCATACAGATAAGCAGAGAGCAGTCCGTTTTCTTTCGTTTTGAATTGTTCTGTTTACAAGTAGACATTTCAATATAGATATATACTACAGTTGCGACTTTAGGCCTATATCACGCAATTCTGACTTTATAGCTAACCTGCAATTGTCACTTTATATCACATAATTCTGAGATAAAAAGTCAGAATTGTGAGATAAAAAAAATGCAATTACATGTTTTATTTTACCCTCTGTGGCGGAAACGCTCCAGTTGTCGTGCAATGCAAGTGATCGTGCCGGCGCATTATTACATTGTCTACTATATATTTGCTTATTTATTAAATACAGGCAATTGGTTGATAAAACAGTGATCAAAATTAAGATACAATTTATACAAAACGAAAGTCTTTTTAAAAAAGTCCTTCTACAAAACTCAAGTGGTCAAAATAATGTTTTACCCACTCCATGTCTCCAGAAATAGTGCAGCTTCAGCTCTTATTATAGCTTTTGAAAGTGTGAACATAATTTCCAGTAAAGGACAATGTTGCAACAGTCCTTTTAGGTACCTTAAACGCGCACGTACAGTCTCAGTTTACACTTGGCATTAGCATGCGACCTGTATCTGGATGTTGTCCACATACACATTGAAAAGACAAGTGTAAACGCGTTTCTGATCGGAATGTTATCTGATCAGCGTTGTCCTCGAGGTAGTTGAGGACGCATTCTGCCGTGCAAAGGCAAAAGACCTTAACTTCAATTTTGGTCAAAATGAGTTTTTGCCATATTTGGAACAATGGACATCAGTTTTATCATGTGGAAAAATATCTTGTGTCAATTTTGTTCTTTTCTGCTAAAAATAAGATGTTGTTTTTGCCATAACTTCCAAAATCAGAGGGAAAGCAAAGGCAGAAGCCCTTAACATCAGTTAGAGTCTTTTAGCTTTGTTCCGCTGCACTCTAGAATGCCTAAGTTACAGTGGAGTTAAGGCACTATGCCTTTGTTTTACCCACCAGCAATGTGTTTGCCACGCTGAAGTTACGGTGTTATGCCTATATGTAATTAGTTTGTTGTTAGACTCCCTTCTTTGTAAACTGTCATAAACTGACTATATCAATTCTGTCCAGGAAAAGTTTTTTCATTGATTCTGGAAAACATACTCACAATGTCATTAGATATAAGCATATTCCTATACGTTCTGTCAGAAAAGGGTGAATGGTATTTGAGAAAGAGCGTCTACATATTACTGGCATAGCCAAATCTCAAATGTAAGAAATATTTGTGGAAGGTTACTTTAACAGTACCTCTTGAGTTATTTTACTTAAATTAAGTACAGCGATAACGTTTTAAAATGATCCAGTACAGATAATAGCCTTCTCATTATTTTTTATTTTGTAATATTCTATTGATGTAATATTAAGCCTTACTAGACAGAACTCACTAAATGTTATTTTAAGGCTATCATTGTTATCATAGAAATGTTTGTATTGAGTGATAAAAGTCAAAATGGTCATTAAATTAGAAGTTAAGGTATTTTGCCTTTGTATGACCCATTATTGTTTTGCAGATAATGCAAAGGCAGAATACAGTAACTTCCGAATAAGGGTCAAAGATCAAGTTTGACCTCAAATTTTTTTTATGTACATAAATATATTCATTATGACAACTACTTTGCAAATTTTCAGTGTCCTACCTATCATACAATTGGCTGGACAACAAAAAAACTTTAAAGTCATTTTTCTCAGTTTCACACTCTGGTGAGTTAAGGTCTTTTGCCTTTGTAGGGCAGCATTGTGATCGGATCTCAGTGAAATGTAAACGCAATCCAGCCACAGTATCCCCACGTGCTGTCAGTAAATAATGGCCAGACACAGTTTAGACAATCAATTAAACACATTTGAACCTTACAAATAAACGTCACTATTTAAAACACTGCGTGTTAATTTTTTTTTTTTTCATTTTAATTGTGCAACATTATCTGAACGAGGCGATCGCCTGTACAATCACAGCTGTGAGTGAAGTGCTTCTTTTATAAAGAACACCGCTTTTTCTTTTATCGGGAAACGCAGGTATGATGCGTAATGGAGATTCCTAAGCGCTCTTCTCTGGGCAGAACCACGGAGAGCGATCGCGGATAGGTCCGTCCTGACTCCATATGCAACGAAACTTAATGCAACATAATATTTAAAGAGCATCAAGCTATTAAACTCTATATTATGTATAGCCTACGTACAGATATATTTATTAGGTTAAACAGTGATTGGATAACGTTTTTAATTCAAGGCCCACCCACAAATGGTCTGGCCCATCCAAACCTGGAATATGGCGCCGTGCCTGGTCTGAAATGGTTAACTCTGTGGCGATGCATGTGCAAAACAGATTTAACTATAAAGTCAATCAGGATACATTACACAGCCAGCCTACTATAGACCTACACTATAGTCAATCCGTGTTATTTGCTATAGTGGAACTATTTTTTCATATACCTCACAACCGCGTATAGCCTAACCTTCCGCTCGATACAAAATGCCAAATAAAACACGACAGAAACTGTTTTTCGCTACGCTACTTGTTTTGGAACATCAACGAACACCACTAACCACTCGGTGAGTGTCACAGTTCTGAAACCGAACGTTAATGTTCTAGATCCACTGTACTAATGATAAACAGGTTACAGTAGTAAACGCACAGAAACAGGTTGAGAGAGTTCACAGTGTGTGACTGACCTGAGACCGTGACCCGGCCCGGTACAGCCTTCGCCAATGAAGGACACATCCATCCCCATCCGCCGGCCATACAGGTACAGGGCGGAGACGGAGTGTAGCTGTGCGCTGCTAAATGGGTCCATAATTTTGTTTTGAAGTTCGTCCAGCATTTTTTCTTCTTTTATGCGTGTACTGGCGGCTAACAAACAAAGGTTGTAGGTTCATAGCGACACCTATTGCGCTGGAGTTGATTTTTTTGTTGTTGATTTTTTTACTTTTTCTCCAGGAGGGCTGCGTTCTAGTCCACTTTTAGACACGCACTTGCGAACTTCCTAAAACAGTTTAAAAATAACCCAGTGTCTTTTTGGAACTTTATTCCTAATTATGTTTTTTCTCAGTTTGGCGGTCTGGATTTTCTTCTGTTATGTAACTACAAAATTGAAAAATTACCAGCAATATTATCTGCTTTTCATAAGCAGTCACTTTTGGCTTGGTCTTTGATATTTAAGCACAACTTTTCACCTCATAAATATTTTATTTGGAATAACTGTAATATTTTATACAAGAATAAATCTATATTTTTTCAGAATTGGTTTGATAAAGATATATTGTTAGTCAGTCAATTAATCAATTCTCAAGGGCTGTTGTTTTCATATAAGGAATTTCTAGATCATTTTCAATTTCCTGTTTCTCCCAAATAATTTTCACTAGTTCTGGGTTCGATCCCATCAGGCACTCTTGCTAAATTGAGAGGAGCTCAATCTCTTCTTCCAGTCTCTCTGAGTTTGGTCAATACTCCTGTTGGAAAACTGTGCTTTGCTTCTCCCAATAAAAACAATAATAGATCAGTCCGTTCACTATTTCAGCAAGACATTGTTTACCGCCTGTGACCGCTTATTGGAATAATGCAGTTAGTAATGTCTGTTGGAAAAAAGTGTGGATGCTTCCACATCTCTTTTTTTTAACCAATAAAGTAAAAGAGATTTCTTTTAAAATAATTCATAAAAGCTACCCTGCAAATCACTATCTAAAAAAGTTCAAAAAGGATATCTCCTCCAGTTGCTCTTTCTGTGACAACTCTGACGAAACTGTAGTTCATCTTTTTTGGTATTGTCCATTTACGAAAATGTTTTAGCAAGATGTTTTAGGATTTATTAGGTCTGAAATCTATAATGAATGTGTGTTGTATTGGAAGGATGTGGCCCTAGGCTTTGTTGATTATGATAAATCTAAAAAAGGTCATTTTTACGTAATTAATATGATCTTATAACCTCTCTTTCTTATATTTGTTAAAGAACTTGAAAAATATCTATTTTCAATTAAGTTGTCTGAGAACAAAAAAGCCTTAAAAACATTATCTGTTTGTAATTCGTTTCCTTTTTTCAGTGTCATGTAATTCTTATAATGTATCAATATGTTTAATTTATATTATTCCCCCATTGTTATTTATTTATATTTTTTTATTTTTTTTTTGTATTCTGTTATCTGTTATCTGTGTATTGTGTTAAGCATTAATAAAAAATAAATAAAAAAAAAACTTGAGAACTTCCCATGCACTTCCCCTCGGGGGAATCCCTGCCGCCATTTTGAAGTGCGTTCGTGAAGTGGACGAGGGAAGTTTATATGGACAGACACTTGTTCCCTCGATTTAGACCGAGGGAGCGAGTCTTCATGTACACTTCAGGCACCATATGTCCCACAATGCAGTACGATTGTGACGTCACCACAGATCTCGTCTAATCACAACCACAACAAACAACTCTATTATATAGTAATTATATTTTTTAATGTAAAACAACCCAAACACACCTATACATTTGGATGCTGCATTAAACAAATTCTTAAAGTGAACATTTTTTTAAATAATAAATCAACTCCATGGCTGATTCCAAGTGATCAAGGGCTTAGGACGTTCCAGTTCAGCCCATTGCATTCCGTAACATGACCATTGATGCTTAGGTGGTGAATTGTGTTACGTTTACCCCGCTGTCTTTCAAGATTGAAAAAATATGATGCGTTTTGTTCACCTTTTTCTAACCACTTAACTCTTGACCTAACAAATGCCCCTTCTGCTTTACGTTCATAGATCTCATCTAATTTATATTGTAGACTAGTCAATCGCAATCTCTCCTCAGGTGAGAGCTTGTCAGGAGATACCATAGAAAGAGAGGTGATTTCAGACACAACTTGCTCCTCTGAAAATCTATTTACTTTAGAAAGCAAAGCACCATAGGACCTTAGATATTTACCAACTTCATATTTTAAAAGTTCCCAATATCTACCAAAGGCTTCTTCCTTTTTTGCCAAATCCCAATGTACAGAAATAATTTTTGTAAGTTCTAATTTAACTGAATCGTGTCTTAAGTGAGAATTGTTCATTTTCCAAAAAGAACTACAATGTGGCGCTACAAAAGAGGAAAATCTAATATTTATAAAAACAGCCTTGTGGTCTGTTAAGGGAGTGACAAGAATATTTACTAAAACATTCTCCTTTGAAATGTTACTTGAAACCAACCAAAAATATATGCGAGACTGCCTCGTACCATTTTTATTACTCCAGGTATAAGTATTCTGATGTGGGTGCACCTCTCTCCAAACATCAACCAAATTGTATTTTTGCATAAAGTTTTTCAAAGTATTACTGGAGGATCCCGATTGCTTAGGGGGCCACCTGTCGACCATGTCATTTAAAGTAATATTAAAATCACCACCCACCAGTAAAAACGCCTGTGGACACTTCTGTAACCAGATTGAAATTCTATCTTCTAAAGACTCAAAAAGTTCATAATTTTCTGTATTAAGGTTGTATCCATATATATTAACCAATATAAAAAATAGATTGTTCCAAGTAGTGTTGCTTTCGTCAACGAAAATTATGACGAAATATCGTCGTCAACGAACCTTTTTCACGTGACGAAAACGAGACGAGACGCAACGTAAATGCTGGTCATGTGACGATGACTATAATTAATTGTATAATGTAATATCGTTGACGAATAAAAACGAGACTAAATGTGGTTTACAAAATAAAAAAAATGCTAAAATGTCTCTTCATTTTCGTTGACCAAAACGAGACGAGACGAAATGTTATTTAACGTTATTTCGTCTCGTTTACTTGTGTTATTACCGGTATGCAGCATTTCTGTTTCCTGTGTTTCACTTCAGCCCAGGGGCTGCATCCGATCGCACTGCGCAGACGCAGGCGACATCACATCCTCAAGCCCCACTCGCGGCATTATTTAGAAGATGCAGCTGCGTGAGTTACGGCTGTTTCACACATACTCCGTGTGTAGTGCGTATGCGGTGTGTATGCAGGAGCAGCTTGTGCTATTGTGTTTTTCACATGTGCTGCGTTTGCAGTGCGCAGCTGATCTACGGCTGTAATACCACAATCACAACATTTATTCTCTATTTTTTATTTCAAATCAATATTTCTAGCCTACATCCATTATGTCGCGTTGTTGAGGTAGGCTATGTGTAGATCTCTGCTCTGCTGTTATGCACGCACCGCTCCCGCGTGCGGTGTGAGCGCTCTAACCTAACATGGGTGCGGGAAAAATACACACCGCAAACGGAGTAGGCTATGTGTGAAACGACACTCGGTTACTAACGTAACCTCGGTTCTCTCTAGAAGAGGGAACGAGTGTTGCGTAAGCTAGCTTACGCTACGGGAAAACTCCTTTTCTCGAGAATACTGAAGCCAAAAATGATCCTTTAATTTTTTCATATTTAAAACGCATGCTTGCACAGAGCAGACCTAGAATAGGCAGCTCGTGCGCCTATTGGCTGCTCTGCGGCAAGATGCTGCAACCTATCGGTGGACTGGGAGTGACGTCAGCACCAATAGCAGCGCGGGTGCCCGAGTGCGTCACGTCCCGCCAGAATAGGCGTGGCTTACCTCTATATCAGCCCGGTCCAGATAGGGTGTTCTTTGGTTTTTCACACTGAAGCGAAATAAGAACGCAGCATTAACACGGCCGGGTTACGCAACACTCGTTCCCTCTTCTAGAGAGAACCGAGGTTACGTTAGTAACCGAGTGTCGTTCTCTTACGAGAGTACTCTCGTGTTGCGTAAGCTAGCTTACGCTACGGGAACCCAGTTTAAAGCGCCGTGTATGCTGAGACCATTCACATTAAGTCCAAGGGCCAGTGCCCGGGGAACACGTAATAGTGAAGATATGTGGGCCGACACAAAGTGAGCCCTAACACATATTGACCATATGGTGACGCCTCATATGTATAAGGGAGTGCATAACACAGTATAACAGTAGCGTGTATGACAATCTCATACAGATAACACTTTGGCCTGCAAAGCAGGGACCTCCAGGTTATAAAACCTTATAAATGTAGACAGAGAGGCCCAGCCTGCCGCTCTACAAATATCATGGAGTGAAACACCACTAGTCCAAGCCCATGATGAGGCCATACTTCTAGTGGAATGGGCTCGAACACCTAAAGGGCATTGAAGGCCTTTAGACTTGTAAGCCAAGGCGATAGCATCAACTATCCATCTGGAAATGCTCTGTTTCGAGGTAGCTAGCCCCTTCGTGCGGCCACCAAACGAAACGAACAGCTGTTCTGACTGCCTGAAGGCAGCGGTTTGTTGAACGTAAACTCTTAAAGCCCTGACCGGGCAAAGGAAGTTTACATCGCTGTCACTGTCGGTTCCCGGAAGGGCCGACAGGGAAATGACTTGCGCTCTGAACGGAGTAGAGAGCACTTTGGGGACATAACCGTGTATTGGTTTGAGCGTAACTTTAGAATCATTAGGCCCAAATTCCAAACATGACGCTCTCACAGAGAGCTCGTCGCGGGACTCGTGTTTTCAGCCAGCGCTGGAGGGGGTGCATGCGCAGCAGACCCAACCGAAGCACTGCAGAGGCCGCATACGAACCGACGGGGGGCGCGGCGGATTCATCCTTCTAGCTCCCCTAAGGAAGCGGATGACCAGCTCATGTCTTCCCGGTGACTGACCGTGCGTCGATTCTGCGAACGCCGCCACGGCCACCACATAAACTTTGAGCGTGGATGGGGACCTCCCCTTATCCATCAGCTCTGGTAGGAAAGTGAGCAAATGCACAACCTCACACGACCGTGCATCCAGATCTCTGTCGGTGCACCACTTGGAGAACACTGACCATTTAGACGCGTAGAGCCGTCCCGTGGAAGGAGCTCTAGACTGCGTGATCGTGCTCATCACTCTTTCTGGCAGGGTAACGAGTACCCGTTGATCAATCATGCGTGCAGAGACCAGCGCTCTGGATGGGGATGCCAGATCTAGCCGCGAGCCTGAGAGAGGAGATCTGCCCTCACCGGAATAGGCCACGTAGCTGCATGTGACAGCCGTACTAGTTCCGGAAACCAATTCTGATTCTCTCAGTGCGGAGCTATGAGGAGCACCGAGTGGCGCGTTTCCCTGACTCTCTTGATTACCTGTGGTAACAGAGAGACCGGAGGGAAAGCATACAGAGGGAGGCTGGGCCAGACCTGGGCCAGGGTGTCCTGGTTCTTCAAAAAGAACATCGGGCAATGAGCATTGTCTTTTGACGCAAATAGGCCGACTTCCGCTCTGCCGAATAGGCGCCACAGTTTCTGGACCGTTTGGGGGTGCAGGGACCATTCCCCCAGGGGAACGTTGTCCCTGGACAGTTTGTCTGGACCGTCATTCGAATGGCCAGGCACATGCGCCGCCCTCAGCGAGCACAGGTGCATCTGGGACCAAACAAGGATGCGTTCCGTCAGATTGCAGGGGTTCCTGGATCTGACACCACCCTGACGGTTTACATAGGAAACCACAGACATGTTGTCCGAGCGAACGAGAACGTGTTGGTCCTGTATGAACGGGAGGAAGCGCTTCAGCGCGTTTTCGACCGCTATCATCTCAAGACAGTTTATGTGAAAACACTTCTCTTGGTCTGACCACTGGCCAAAAGCCGGTCTGCCTTCGAACAGCGCGCCCTAACTCGAGTTGGACACATCTGTCGAAACTACTTTCCAATAAGAGATGGTTCCCATCGTCACTCCCTGCTGGTACCAGTCGGCTACTAACCAGGGCTGCAGAGCCGCTATGCAGGTCTGAGTCACTCTGATTTTCTGGCCGCCAGAAACCCAGGCTCGGCGAGACGCGCAAGCATTCAACCAGTGATGGAGCGGGCGCATGCGCAATAGGCCCAGCTGGAGCACCGCTGCAGCTGATGCCATACAGCCCAGCATCCGTTGAAACGTTTTCAAAGGGAGAAAGCTGCCCTTCTGGAAAAACGCGGCTAGGTGGCGAACACAGCCAATATCAGCCAGTCGTCCAGATAGTTCATTATTCGCAGCCCCTGAGTTCTCAGGGGGCGAGCGCTGCGTCCATGCACTTCGTAAATGTATGGGGTGCTAGAGACAGGCCGAGCGACAGGACGGTGTATTGATATACCTGACCGTCGAAGGCGAATCTCAAAAATTGCCTGTGACGGGGTGATATCTGAAACAGAAAATAGGCATCCTCCAGATCTAGAGAAATAAACCAGTCCCTCGGGCAAACGTGCGCGAGGATTTTCCTGGTTGTAAGCATTTGGACGGTCTTTTGCAAGCACCTTGTTCAAATGTCTCAGATCTAGGATGGGCCTGAAAGCTCCGTTCTTCTTGGGTACAAGAAAATATCGGCTGTAAAAGCCTGACTCGCTAAGAGAAGGCGGTACTTTTTCTATAGCCCCTTTGCACAGCAGTATTGCTATTTCTGCGTGAAGTAGGTGTGCTACTTCCGCATTCACTATCGTCGCGGACCGGGCTCGAAAGCGCGGGGGAGGGCGAATGAATTGAAGTGTATAGTCCTGCTTTATTGTGCTGAGAACCCATTCTGAAATCCCAGGGATAATTTCCCACGCAGCTATGTGAGCCGCTAGGGGGCGAATGGCCTCCGGGTTCAGATCGCCGCCGTTTGCGGGCTTGTGAAACTGAACCGGAGCCGAAAGCGCGGCGCGCGCGCTCTCGGTTCTGGGCAATGGCTGCTCACTGAAAGCCGAGACCGGCTGATTTATGTGAGGAGTCCCAATCATAAGGGATGGGGAGCATTTTATTCTCACTTTTTGACGCGCGAGCAGCGCTTTGGGCGGAAAAGCTTTCTGTAAGCGTGAGCGCGTGTGCGCGGGCACGAGACTTGCAAGTGTATGTGACGCCCCGATCATAACGGATAGGGAGCGTCATATCAATGCCCTGTGTTTCGTTTTAACACGCGGGCGGCGCCCGGGGGAGGTGTGGTTAGTAAGCGTGAACGCTCTCCGGCGGGCACGAGACTTACATTCATAACCTGTTTTATTGAACGTGTAACAGAGCGGCCAGATAGTGGGCACGGACCTGTGGACACATTTCTTATATTCCACACTCGAGCGGCTTCTCTGCGCTTTATGAGAGTGTGCTCTGTGAGTGACACGAGATTTGATGTGCTTGTGTGTAGGGGTGAACACTGGGGCGTGGGCACTTGCACTACACTTAAACACCAACGGCGTGAGCCGGATAACCAGACAGTATACTCCTTTGAGATTTCTCTGGGTCGCCGTGAAAACGGCGTATGTGTGCAGGCGAGAGGGTAAATGAACCGGCTCGTTGGCTGCTAAATGGACCACTGCAGTAGCCTTTTTGAAGGGGACTGACAGGGAAATAAACTTTGACTGTGGTCCAGCCGTGAGTCTTTAGTGATAGAGCGGGCAGAAAAATAGGTGTGGACGTGAACTCGCGGACACATTTCCTACGTTCAACACTCGAGCGGTTGCCCGCTTTAAGGGAGTGGGCTCTGTGAATAACACGAGCGTGCTTGCGTGTAGGGGTGAACACTGAGATGTGGGCACCTTTCTACACTAAAACACCATCGGCGTGAGCCGGATCTGCATAAATGTTATCTGCTGCGGGAGCCGGGATCGAACACGGGTCTCCGGCGCGAAAGCTTAGGGTTTAGCCACTGAGCCACAGGGAAAACAACGTAAGCTTTAGTTGCCGCGAGCAGATAAGAGAGAGAGAGAGCGTCATCACAGTTTTCGTGTGTGTGTCGGCACTGTTTACAGGCGTGCGTGTATAACAGGCACACTACTGCAGTATAGACATTACCGGCCGCTCGTACTAGGAGGAGCTGGAAAATGTTTGAGAAGAAGAGGGAGTTTGTCAGGCCTCGGCGGGACAAAAAACCGCACTTTCTTTCGACGGTGACGTCTCGGTTCGCGCGCTCGCTTCCTGTACGTAAGAAAGCTGGTCGCGAGCTCAGAGAGGAGAGCTGCATAAATTTTTTCTACTGCGAGAGCCGGGATCGAACACGGGTCTCTGGCGCGAAAGCTTAGAGTTTAGCCACTGAGCCACGGGGGAAACAATATAAGCTTGAGTAGCGCGAGCAGCCACGGTAGCTCCCTTGTAACGTAAAGGAAGCTAGCCGCGGTTAGAACAGCAGTCCATTGATGCGTGTCCCTCAACCTCAGACGCGACGGCAGTGAGGCTCGTGAGCGGCAGCTGCGCGTCGGTGAAGGGAGGCGCGGAAGGTGAAAAAGCGAGGCTCGAGGGAGGCTTTCCGGCGAGCGCGTCGCTGTGGCTACAGGCTCCGGCAGCCCTTGGGAACGGCGCTTATCACTGCGCGGTCCCACAAGGGGCAGAGTGACTGCTTCTGCGGGGGCGCGCTAGCTTCCTTGTAACGTAAAGGAAGCTACGCGCGGTTAGAACAGCAGTCTATTGATGCGTGTCCCTCAACCTCAAACGCGACGGCAGTGAGGCTCGTGAGCGGCAGCTGCGCGTCGGTGAAGGGAGTCGGGGAAGGTGAAAAAGCGAGGCTCTAAAGGAAGCTACGCGCGGTTCCGTCCCAGGCGGGAAGCGCACACTTTTTTTTTTTTTTTTTTTTTTTTTTTGGGTAGCCGTGAAAACGGCTTTTTTTTTTTTTTTTTTTTTTTTTTTTATTTTTTTTTTTTTTTTATTTAACAGTCAGACATACATACAAACCGACATAGTGCATTAGTGAGCAATCTTGTAAATCCATAATTCCAGAAGTGACATAAAAGTGATTTAAGTGTTTGATCAAAGTGTGCATGTGAGCGGGTGTGAGTGTGGGTATGTGTATGTGTGTGTGTGCGTAAACAAAGTAACCATTTATTATTTATTACCATTGTCATTACCATCACCACCCCACTCCCCACTACCACCATATTGCCAATATTGTGTTGGTCGATTTTTATTTCCATCCTTCCTCCTATGTAACAATTGCCATTGTCAATGCTGTACAAAATAAAAGATGCCATAATAAGATGATAAGATAATGTAAGATAACCTTCCCCCACATCTCATCGGTCCCTATCTTTTCCTAATTTTATTTTTTTTTTTTTTTTTTTTTTTTTGTGTATGTGCAATGTCTAAGGTGCATTAAAAGAGGGAGTACAGTATGAGAGTGTCTCAAATTGGGACAGAGATGCTGTCCCGTTGAAACCACTTCTCGCCTGTCTTGCCTGCCCTGGTGTTTGTGAGGTTTTCCATATACATACTTTTTTTTTTTTTTCTTTTTTTTTTTTTTTTTTTTTTTTTTTCTATTCTATGTTGTGGTGCATTAAAAACCCATGAAGAGATAAGGGGGGGATTATTGCCGTAGTGATGAAAATGACACTTAATTCAAATACAGCATTGACAATGGCAATATTGATGATTATAATAATAATGATAATAATAATATTAATAATAAATGATAATGATGATGGCAGTGGTGACCGCAATGGTGAAAGCAAAAGACAGCAACAACAGCAATTACAACAATGAAAAGATAAAAGTGAAAATAGTAATCATAACAATAACAGTAAAGATAGTAACAACAATGATGACATAAACAAGTTCAAACAGCTAAAATGCATTAATATTCGTGGGTTGGTTAAGAAGGTGGGAGGAGTCGGAGTTGAAAACAGAGAAAGAATTCATAGCTGTAAGAGGTCAGAAAGTGTTGGACGGCAGAGGTCAGTTTCAGATGCGTAATCATGAAGGGGAGATGCGTATTCCATTGCAATGAAGTCTGTAATAAGATTTTTCCAAATGTTAATGTGTAATTTATTTCTAGTTTTCCAGTTCATGAGGATAGTTTTCTTGGCGATGGTTAGAGCTATGAGGAGTATTTTAGAGTTTATAGTTTTATCAGTGATTGTTGTCAGGTCCCCCAGCAAGCAAAGAGAAGGCGACAGTGGGATGTGGCAGCCGACTATAGTGGATAGTGACTGTGTGACCTCTTCCCAAAAGTGTTTGATTGGAGTGCAGTGCCAGGTTGCATGGATGTATGTATCTGTAGAATTGTGAGTACAATGTGTGCAAACTTCTGATGTGAAACCCATTTTAGCTAATCTGCTGCCCGTGTAATGTGTTCTGTGAAGTATTTTGTATTGTATTAACTGAAGATTCGCATTTTTGGACATGAGATAGATGTTTTTACAGATTTGGGTCCAGAAGTTGGCATCAGGAGCTATTGAAAGATCGTTTTCCCATTTTATTGTTGGTAAGTGTATGGTCTGAAGTTGGTTTGAAATGATTTTGTATATTTTAGAGAGAAGTTTCTTTGGGGAGGAAATGTTGACCAAGTCTGATATTGCCGGTGGGAGTTCTAAATTTGTGTCTCTGATGTTGATTTTTGTCAGAACAGAAGATTTGAGTTGTAGGTATTTTAAAAATTCGTTGCTCCCGATGCCATACTCCTGGGCCAGTTGCGGAAATGGTGTAAATGTGTTAGATTTGAGAATATGCTTAATGTGGGTGATACCCTTTTCCGCCCATGTGTGAAAATTCAATGTTTTTTTATTGCTTATAAAGTCACGGTTGTTCCACAGTGGGGTGAGGTTAGATGGAGCTAATGTAGAATTTGTGATTTGGTGAAATTTCCACCAGGCTGTCAGAGTGGCGGCTATAGTTACTGCATTAAAACATGTGTGTTGTTTAATTGATTTGGTGAGGAACGGTATGTCAGCTATATTTAATTCTTTGCATAGTGATTGTTCTATATCTAGCCATATAATATCAGATTGGGTGGGGTGAATCCATTTGTATATGTATTGCAGTTGGTTAGCCATTGAGTAATATTGGAAATTTGGTGCTTCTAGTCCTCCGTGAACCTTACTTTTTTGTAGTGTAGTGAGTTTAATCCTTGGTGTTTTATTTTTCCAGTAGAAGCGAGTTATAATGGAGTCTAGTGATTTAAACCAGGTGAGTGTGGGGTGGGTTGGAATCATTGAAAATAGGTAATTAATTTTCGGTAAAATCGTCATTTTTATTGCTGCTATCCTGCCGATTATGGAGATTGGAAGGTTGAGCCACCTGAGCAAATCTTCTTCTATTTTTTTTAGCAGTGGTGTGAAGTTGAGTGTTACCAACTCTGACAGTCTGGAGGAAATCTTAATGCCTAAGTAAGTGATGTGATCATGACATATAGGTATCGGTGATTGATGGTGTGCCACATCCCATTTGGTTTTATGTAAAGGGAGGATGAAAGATTTATTCCAGTTTATTGCATAATCTGATATTTTTGAGAAGGATTGGATTGTTTTAATTATTTCTTGAGTAGATGCTAGGGGTTCTTGTATATATAGTAAGATATCATCTGCATAAAGTGAGATTTTATGTGTTTGTTGTGGTGTTTCAATACCTTTGATTGCTGGGTTTTGACGGATAGCTGCTGCTAAAGGTTCAATAAAAATCGTGAATAGGGATGGAGAGAGTGGACATCCCTGCCTCGTCCCCCTGTGCAGTGTGAAGCTTTGTGATGTTAGTCCATTGGTTGTGACCGTGGCCGATGGTGATGTGTATAAAATCTTAATCCAGTTAATAAATGACTCTCCAAAGCCGAATTTTTGTAACGTGGTGAATAAAAACGTTGTGTGCAGGCGAGCGGGTAACGTAACGGGCTCGTTGGCTGCGAAATACACTACTCCAGCCGCCTCCGTCGAGGGAGCTGTGAGAGCGATGCGTGCTGCTTTCAATGGCGGTCCGGCCGCGGCGAGACTCGCGCATTGTCGCTGAGAGGGGCTCGACACGAGCCGCATTTGGAAACTCGAGGCATTTGAAACAACGCCTCTTGCTCTTTTAGAATACTAGAGAAGGATATGCAAAGGATATATAATATGAAAAGGATATGGGCGCCGGATAGCGCAGCAGGTACGGCGATGAAGCGGCGAAGGCGGCTTCCAACTGCAGTGCAGAGGGCTCGTCCCGCTGAGGTGCTTGTTTCGACGGCGCGGCTTCTCTGGAGAGTCAGCGATGTGAATACTACGCTGAAGTGGAGAAAAATCAAAGAACACCCTATCTGGACCGGGCTGATATAGAGGTAAGCCACGCCTATTCTGGCGGGACGTGACGCACTCGGGCACCCGCGCTGCTATTGGTGCTGACGTCACTCCCAGTCCACCGATAGGTTGCAGCATCTTGCCGCAGAGCAGCCAATAGGCGCACGAGCTGCCTATTCTAGGTCTGCTCTGTGCAAGCATGCGTTTTAAATATGAAAAAATTAAAGGATAATTTTTGGCTTCAGTATTCTCGAGAAAAGGAGTTTTCCCGTAGCGTAAGCTAGCTTACGCAACACGAGAGTACTCTCGTAAGAGAACAGGCGTTAGCATAAACGACAACAAACGCCGTTAAGTCTGACACAGAGAAAGGGATTCGTCTTTGGGAGAAAAAGAAGAAATGACATTTGGAAAAACTTTAATGTCATCGTGTGTAGGCAACATGTTTGGTTGGTAAAATAAATATGTTCTAAATTCATATCAGAGCGTCTTCTGTGTCTGGAATAGCATTCTTGAGTCTATAAGGTAACAATAATATAATAAGATAGACTAACAATAATAAGATAAGATCTTTTGAAATGGGTTTGGCTAAAAGAAAATGTTGGTTTCGTCTCACTACTAGGTATACATATTGACTGGGTTAAATAGAATTGCATTACTAAAAAGAGACTAAAATACAATTTTCATTGACTAAAACTAGACTGTCTTTCGTCGACTAAAACTAGACTAAAATGTCATCAGTTTTCGTCGACTAAAACTAGACTAAAATGTCATCAGTTTTCGTCGACTAAAACTAGACTAAAATGTCATCAGTTTTCGTCGACTAAAACTAGACTAGACTAAAAAGAGTATGAACGTGACTAAAACTAATAAAAACTAAAATGACAGCTTGACACAAAGACTAGACTAAAACTAAAATTAAAACAGGCCGCCAAAAACAACACTAGTTCCAAGAAATAAGTAAACACAAAAAATGACCAAAAGGGTCTGAAAATGACTCCAAAACATTTCCAGAAAAAGTGTTCTTTAACGATGTTGCCCCTGCAGATCTCTCAGAACCATGAGCAAACCACAAATCATTATTCCACTGTGATCTCCAGAATTTTGCATCATCAGCAGCAGAATGTGACTCTTGAAAAAAGACGAAATCAGTTTTATGTTGTTTCGCGAATAAGAATAAAGCTTTCCTTTTAACAATGTCTCTCAACCCCCAAGTATTAAGAGAAACGAGTGATAAAGACATAAAATTAGAACAAAACGAATAGTACAGAAGAACAAATTATCGTCCAGTAACTTATGTAATCAACTTATATCGCTTGTCCGAGCGACATCACTTATAACAGTAACAAAAAAAGCCTTTGAAAAGTCCGTAACAGACTATGTGCGCTGCAACCAGCAACTTTACGTAAACAGCAACTTAAAGCATTACATGTAGTCTTTAGACTAAAGGGAAAAAACTTGAGAACCATCACATGTTTGAGAAAAAGGATATTAAAAGACAAACGGATTCATATCTTAATTTCTCCTTCACCGTGAATAAATGCACGAGCTCCCGCGAAAGAAGCTGTTTTCCCTGCATCTCGAGGCTGTTTCACCACCCAGATAGCACAAGTTTCTTTGATGTCATATTTACATCTGGAAGACGTATTTTAAAGAGTGTTTGCTCATCTGCAATACGTCTATAGGACGTTTCTGTCAGATGTCAAATAGACGTTTATAAGATGTCAGTTTAACGTGCATTCTAAATCATTACATCTTAAAGACATCTTCTAAACATCTATTTGACATCTGACAGAAACGTCCTATAGACGTATTGCAGATGAGCAAACACTCTTTAAAATACGTCTTCCAGATGTAAATAGAACATCAAAGAGACTTGTGCTATCTGGGCAGCGGCCACAGCTTTGAGCACCTCTCACGATCACCTTTTGAGAAGTCTTCCTTGAAGAGAAGTCCATTAGCTTGGAGAAAGGCAGAAGTCTTAGCCCGCTTCCAGATTTCATTTCTTATCATTCGCCATGTAAACTGAAGAATAATGGGTCGCGGATGGGAATCCGCTGCGCTCTTCTTGCCCAGTCGATGTGCGATGTCAATCGTTTCCGAGAGCCGCCTTGAATCTTCAGGTAAAACAGCTTTGCAGATTTTGATGGCCTGCAGACGCACATTTTCATCTTTATTTTCTGCAACACCATATAACTGGTAACCTTTCGTTGATAAGTTGGGAAAGTAACATCAGCATTGGAGGAAGCGGTCTTAACGGACTTCATTGTTTTCTTCTTCGCGGCAGGTGATTCGCTCGGGGATCACCGGTAACTTCGGAAATTCCTTCTCACCCATAATCATCTCCTCTACGAGGACATTCCCTTCAGCACAGTTTTGACTGTAGTCGTGATCACAACCAAGCTGCATGCTGTCGCTAGAGCTGTCTTTCGACGAAGAATTTGAATGTCGGTTTCTTTTCTTCCCACCCATCCAAAGTGACGTTAAAACTCACTTAAGATGGTAAGCTAAAATGCACCCAAGGATACATAAATGGATCCTTAGCGGCCTATCCTACCCTGATCCTACCCCATAATTCATTGCACCGGTGACGATAGCAGCTTTAGTGCAGCATTTGGTGTGTAGCCTACAGTTCAAGTTCAAAAGTTGGTGTTCAACTTTCCTTTTAAAAATACAACCGTTCATTTTTCGTTGTTCAATTACGGGTTAAAAAAATAAAAACGAATGGATGCAAATTTACACGGACTATCAAACTAGTTTAATGATAGTTATCACTATTTTTAGTGATAGTTTTTAGATTAAAGTCTCTGATTTTACTAGTATTTTGATTGACTATCAAACCTTTCTACAAATACATTATTTGAAATATTCAATAATATAAGGTAGCCTACTTTTGCGTCCATTCGTTTTTCTTTTTTAACCCGTAATTGAAAAACTAAAAATGAACGGTTTCTTTTAAAAGGCAAAGTTGAACACCAACATTTGAACTGTAGGCTACACAAATGCTGCGCAAAAAAAAAAAAAAAAAAAAAATGTTTTGCCCCTTTATTAAACATTAAAAATATTCACAAATTACTATGGGACAAATGTCAATTTTACTGTTTTTCTAAGGCCAGATTAGAACCTGTAAATTATATTTTTCAGCCATGTCTCTGGAACCATGATTTATAGGCTAACGCCTGTTTCACACATACGCCCGTTTCACACATAGGCCTACTCCGTGTGCAGTGCGTATGCGGTGCGTGTTGCGGTGCGTATCCGGTACAGGAGCAGCACACGCTATAGTGCTTTCACATATGCTGCGTTTGCAGTGCGTAACTGATCCGCGGCTGTACCACAAACATATACTCACTATTTTTATTTCAAATCCAGAAGTTATGCAGCAACTTTTATAAAAAAAAAAAAAAAAGTTTTAGCAGCATTGCGATTCTCTTTGTACACATATACAAACTTGAATGGACGTATGCACGTTTAAACACAATTTAAACAACATAGACCTATAATTCCATGCATTACTTCTATATTAAGTTGCTTAAGAAAGTGATCAAATATGTGCATGTACTTATATTAAAATCGTAAACATTTTAAATTAAAACTTGAAATTGACAAAACCAGCCGACTCTCATGCCTTTTCTTTTGCATTTAAATTTTAATACAATAAATCTTGCATGTCACAAAGAACTTGTTTTTCCACCTCCACGAATGAGTGTCGTTCATTATTATATCCTTGTTGAGGTAAATTGTCGTTTTCCTTGCATAGAACCCCGGTCTTAAAGTAAAAAGATGAAAAGTAGTATTTAATTAAATACATTTATGGCGAGATTACTACATTTTATTGAATTAAATGCATTTATGGTGAAACTACTACATTTTCAGGTCAATCTGTGTTCATTTTGACCACGAACCACGCGCTGTCACTTTAATTCAGCGTTTGCAGCACAGCAGGAATAAGCCCGTTTCACACATACTCCGTGTGCAGTGCGTATGCGGTGCGTGTTGCGGTGCGTTTACGGTACAGGAGCAGCACGTGCTTTCACATATGAATAGAATAGAATAGAATAGAATAGAATAGAATAGAATAGAATAGAATAGAATAGAATAGAATAGAATAGAAAACTTTATTGTCATTGTCACATGTACAACGAAAAGGTTTTAAAGTGCTGACCAGCCAGTGCATCATTCCTAATATAATTTTTAAAAAACAGTAAATAAATAGTATCTAAACGAAAAGCAGCCTGAACAGGCATTCATATACACATACACAGTCACACTTATTGCACCAATCCTGCAATCAATTCAGTTCACTTTAGCAGCGTTAATTACAGTTATTGCAGATGTGTAAAAACTGTTTTTGAGTCTGTTAGTTTTTGCCCTGATGGATCTGTACCGTCTGCCTGACGGTAAGAGTTCGAATAGGGGGTGGCCTGGGTGAGAGGTGTCATTTAAAATGTTCTGGATTTTTCTGAAGCAGCGGGAACTGTATAGTTCTTCCAGTGTGAGGAGAGGGCAGCCAGCGATCTTCTGTGCTGTGTTGATGACCCTCTGGAGAGCTTTCTTGTGAGCCACTGTGCAGCTGGTGTACCACACGCACATGCAGTATGTCAGCAAGCTCTCTATGGAGGCTTGATAGAAGGACACCAGCAACCTCTGTGTGATGTTGTTCCTCCTGAGTACTCTCAGGAAATAAAGTCTCTGCTGGGCCTTTTTTATTAGCTCAGAGGTATTCTTGCTCCAGATTAAACCCTCCTCAATGTGGACTCCCAGGAAACTGAAGTCTGCCACCCACCTCCACACAGTCCCCGTTGATAATAAGTGGTTGAATGATTGTTTTATTTTTCCTGTAGTCTATAATGAGCTCCTTGGTCTTTGCGGTGTTCAGAAGCAGATTGTTATCGCTGCACCACACTGTCAGTCGCTACACCTCATCCCTGTAGGCAGACTCGTTCCCCCCAGAAATGAGCCCCACCACTGTGGTGTCATCAGCAAATTTCACCATGGTGTTGCCGTGGTGGGTTGGGGTACAGTCATATGTATAAAGGGAATAGAGCAAGGGGCTCAGCACACAGCCCTGGGGAGAGCCGGTGCTGATGCTTAAGGCCGTAGATGTGTGATTACCGACTCTGACCCTCTGTCTACGCCCAGAGAGGAAGCTGTTGATCCATGTGCAGGTGGTGTGTGGCAGCCCCAGGTCCCTCAATTTGGCCACTAGTTTGTGTGGGAGGATGGTATTAAATGCGGAGCTATAATCCACAAAGAGCATCCGCACATAGCTTCCATGCTGCTCCAGATGGGACAGTGCAGTATGGAGGGCTGTGGTTACGGCGTCCTCTGTGGATCTGTTCGCTCTGTAGGCAAACTGGTTGGGGTCAAGACCTCGGGGCAGGAGTGCTGTGATGTGCCTTCGGACCAGTTTTTCGAAGCACTTCATCACCACAGGTGTGAGTGCAACTGGCCGATAGTCTTTGGGACTGGAAATATGAGGTTTCTTGGATAGGGGGACTATGGTGGAGGACTTCAAACAGGGTGGGACAGTGGATTGGGCCAGGGACTGGTTGAAAATCCTGGTAAAGACTCCAGCCAGCTGGTCAGCGCAATCTCTCAGCACTCGTCCTGGAACGCCATCAGGCCCTGTAACCTTCCTCGGGTTGATGGCCCGCAGTGTGCGCCTCACCTCATGCTCCTCCACTGTGCAACTTGAGCTGCTGTGAGCTGTGAGCTGTGGTCTGGCTGTCTCTGGTGGTGTCACCTCAAAACGGGCAAAAAAGAGGTTCAACTCCTCTGCCAACGAGATGTCACCTTCAGCAGCTCCAAGGTTGGCCCTGTAGTTGGTCAGATGCTGGACTCCCTGCCACACCTGCCTGCTGTTGTTACTGCCCAGGTGTTCTTCAATCCTCCTCCTGTAGTTTGATTTGGCCTCTCTGATGCCTCTCTTTAGGTTAGATCGGGCTGTGCTGTAGAGAGCTGTCTCTGGATCTGAAGGCGATGTTCCTCTCCTTAACCAACTGCTGGACTTCCCGGGTCATCCATGGCTTCTGGTTGGGGTAGACCCGGATCCGTTTGTCCACTGTGACAGTGTCCATGCAATTCCTAATGTAGCATAATACACTGTCCGTGAACACCTCCAGGTCCTGATGTTCAAAGATGTCCCAGTTGCTGCGTTTATATGCTGCGTTTGCATTGCATAACTGATCCGCGGCTGTACCACAAACATAAACTCACTATTTTTATTTCAAATCCAGAAGTTATGCAGCAACTTTTATTTAAAAAAAAGTTTTGTCAGCATTGCGATTCTCTTTGTACACATATACAAACTTGAATGGACATATGCACGTTTAAACACAATTTAAACAACATAGACCTATAATTCCATGTACTTCTGTATATTAAGTTGCTTAAGAAAGTGATCAAATATGTGCATGTACTTATATTAAAATCGTAAACATTTAAACGATCTCTGCACTGCTGTATACGCACCGCAACTGGAACGGATTGACGGACCGCACCCGCGTGCAGTGTGAAAGCTCTAACCTGTTAACATGGGTACGCCGCACCGCATACGCACTGCAAACGGAGTATGTGTGAAACGGGCGTAATGCTAATAAATGTGTCTGAATAAATAACGAGGCATTTTAATTGTTCGTTTAAAAGTGAACATTTCAAGCTATAGGCTATATTTTGTATATTTTGTTTTAGTTCATTTATGAGACGCGCTCCAGTTCACGGAGATCATGAAAGTTTGATTTGTTTTTTTATTTGCGCCTGATTGTTTTATTATATTTTACAAAAGCACAACGTTTTCTTGTTATGCGAGTTTGGACAAATAAAAGTAGTTGCGAATGATGTATTATTCTTTTCTGAATGACCAGAAATATTAGAGTATTTTTTAAGTTGTTTCCACTGTTGATAGGAAAATGCAAGTGCGCGGCCGCGCCTCCGCCAGTGCGCGCTCCACACTCCCTTGGGAACGGATTGGAAAACCGTCGCCACAGATTGTTTTTTTTTCCCCACAGAAGACTTCCCGGGCTCCGTATTACAGGGTTGAAAACCTGAGTACCGTAAATAAATTCACCATGGCCCATTTATGTAGGCTACAATAGCCTTGAAAATGTATATATATATATATATATATATATATATATATATATATATATATATATATATATAATATATATATATATATAGGCTATACATATATAGCCTAGCCTAATGTGTTTTCCTTTCTTTTTCATTCATATATTTCACTTTCATTAAATATTAAATATTTAATACATATTTTTCATTTCATTCATATATTTCATTACATTATTTACTCTGGGCATGGTTTTGGCTAAGCCGAAAATACATGAGTGAAACATCCTCACATGTCCTCCAGTAAAATATAAAACATAAAAATGACAATTTACTCAATTATAACAAATGCATGATCAGGATAGCAGCTGTACTCTCGCACCGTTCTAGGCGCCAGGAGCGGTAATCGGGGACACCTGGATGCGCAATTAGGAAATCCTACGAAGGCTACATGGTGCGTCCCTCGATAAGGAATAGGCTGCATCCTCCGAAGTCCGCGGGCTTCACATTGGGACAGTAGGCGGCTGCAGTGAGAGGAGGAGTGAAAAAAGCGCAGACAAGACGGACAGATCTCTCTTCTCGCAGTGGATCAGACAGATCAGGCGGATATCGCGGGATTCACGCTCGTGCACAGTGTTGCTAATAAACTGGATGTAATTTAAGTTCTGTTACTTTTATATGAAAATAAATATAATGAACAAGACACCCAAAGTAGTATTTAATTACATTCAAAATAGCCTACGTGTTTATCAATATTTTTTCTTTAATACAGACATGTGTTTTTATATATAAAAAAATAAAATAAAAATGACATCACATAACCCATATCGCACTGTCAGAGAGTTTATTCACACATAACACACATAAAACATGATACCAGAGTTTTAAAATCAAACATTTTAAAGGGATACTTCACCTCTGGGAAGATGAATGTGTATTTAATATTGGTCATTTATATAGTAGAAATGTGAAATTATTTTTGAAATTGAAGCATTCTAGACTGAGAAAAGGCAGAAAATGTATTTTTTACTCATGTGGCTGAAAGACAACAACTCCCAGAATGCAATTGCTTTGCTGCTTGGCCACTCCTAAACCACGCCTACGGTTACAGGCGGCAGAATCCGAAAAATGGATACAACTAGGCTTGCTTTGATACATCGTGAGTTAGTTGATACATTTCCATTTGAAAAGGTGCTAAATTGCGTTGTACCGGGATGTACTAGCCTAATGTATATAACACAACTTACACTTTCACATTAAAAATATGATGCAACCATGTCAGCAGAGTAGCTTATAGCTCTGCATATGAACTGTTTTCCTCCAATTGAAATCACTATTTCTCTAAGCTAATACATTCTCTAGGCTAGTCCACTCTAGTAACACTAAAGGTTTATAAAAATAACCACAACCAATGTGAGTTATAACTTTTATTTAAAAAATTATTAATATTAACACTTTTACACTGTGGATTCAGCGATCACCTCCAGAAGAAAATGGCATCGCTGAGATTCGTGACAGCAATATAATAGCACTCTATACCTGTTTCCATCTGCGCACAGCGAGAGCACTGACACCGCCGGTCCGCCCCAGCTCGAGTCTGGCCGGGCTCAGGTCTCGCTCCAGCCGGGCTCAGGTCTCGCTCCGGCCCGGGCTCAGGTCTCGCTCCGGCCCGGGCTCAGGTCTCGCTCTGGCCGCGCTCAGGTCTCGCTCCGGCCGGGCTCAGGTCTTGCTCCGGCCAGGGCTCAGGTCTCGCTCCAGCCGGGCTCAGGTCTCACTCCGGCCAGGGCTCAGGTCTCGCTCCGGCCTGGCTCAGGTCTCGCTCCGGCCGGGCTCAGGTCTCACTCCGGCCAGGGCTCAGGTCTCGCTCCGGCCTGGCTCAGGTCTCGCTCCGGCCGGGCTCAGGTCTCACTCCGGCCAGGGCTCAGGTCTCGCTCCAGCCGGGCTCAGGTCTCACTCCGGCCAGGGCTCAGGTCTCGCTCCGGCCAGGGCTCAGGTCTCGCTCCGGCCGAGCTCAGGTCTCGCTCCAGCCGGGCTCAGGTCTCGCTCCGGCCGAGCTCAGGTCTCGCTCCGGCCGGGCTCAGGTCTCGCTCCAGCCGGGCTCAGGTCTCGCTCCAGCCGGGCTCAGGTCTCACTCCGGCCAGGGCTCAGGTCTCGCTCCGGCCAGGGCTCAGGTCTCGCTCCGGCCGAGCTCAGGTCTCGCTCCAGCCGGGCTCAGGTCTCGCTCCGGCCGAGCTCAGGTCTCGCTCCAGCCGGGCTCAGGTCTCGCTCCAGCCGGGCTCAGGTCTCGCTCCAGCCGGGCTCAGGTCTCGCTCCAGCCGGGCTCAGGTCTCGCTCCGGTCTCGCTCCGGCCGGGCTCAAGTCTCGCTCCGGCCGGGCTCAAGTCTCGCTCCAGCCGGGCTCAGGTCTCGCTCCGACGGGCTCAGGTCTCACTCCGGCCCGGGCTCAGGTCTCGCTCCGGCCAGGGCTCAGTTCTCGCTCCGGCCGAGCTCAGGTCTCGCTCCGCCCGAGCTCAGGTCTCGCTCCGGCCGAGCTCAGGTCTCGCTCCAGCAGGGCTCAGGTCTCGCTCCGGTCTCGCTCCGGCCGGGCTCAAGTCTCGTCCTCCGGCCGGGCTCAAGTCTCGCTCCAGCCGGGCTCAGGTCTCGCTCCGGCCGGGCTCAGGTCTCACTCCGGCCCGGGCTCAGGTCTCGCTCCAGCCGGGCTCAGGTCTCACTCCGGCCAGGGCTCAGGTCTCGCTCCGGCCAGGGCTCAGGTCTCGCTCCGGCCGGGCTCAAGTCTCGCTAGACTGAGAAAAGGCAGAAAATGTATTTTTTACTCATGTGGCTGAAAGACAACAACTCCCAGAATGCAATTGCTTTGCTGCTTGGCCACTCCTAAACCACGCCTACGGTTACAGGCGGCAGAATCCGAAAAATGGATACAACTAGGCTTGCTTTGATACATCGTGAGTTAGTTGATACATTTCCATTTGAAAAGGTGCTAAATTGCGTTGTACCGGGATGTACTAGCCTAATGTATATAACACAACTTACACTTTCACATTAAAAATATGATGCAACCATGTCAGCAGAGTAGCTTATAGCTCTGCATATGAACTGTTTTCCTCCAATTGAAATCACTATTTCTCTAAGCTAATACATTCTCTAGGCTAGTCCACTCTAGTAACACTAAAGGTTTATAAAAATAACCACAACCAATGTGAGTTATAACTTTTATTTAAAAAATTATTAATATTAACACTTTTACACTGTGGATTCAGCGATCACCTCCAGAAGAAAATGGCATCGCTGAGATTCGTGACAGCAATATAATAGCACTCTATACCTGTTTCCATCTGCGCACAGCGAGAGCACTGACACCGCCGGTCCGCCCCAGCTCGAGTCTGGCCGGGCTCAGGTCTCGCTCCAGCCGGGCTCAGGTCTCGCTCCGGCCCGGGCTCAGGTCTCGCTCCGGCCCGGGCTCAGGTCTCGCTCCGGCCGCGCTCAGGTCTCGCTCCGGCCGGGCTCAGGTCTTGCTCCAGCCGGGCTCAGGTCTCACTCCGGCCAGGGCTCAGGTCTCGCTCCGGCCTGGCTCAGGTCTCGCTCCGGCCGGGCTCAGGTCTCGCTCCAGCCGGGCTCAGGTCTCGCTCCGACGGGCTCAGGTCTCACTCCGGCCCGGGCTCAGGTCTCGCTCCGGCCAGGGCTCAGGTCTCGCTCCAGCCGGGCTCAGGTCTCACTCCGGCCAGGGCTCAGGTCTCGCTCCGGCCAGGGCTCAGGTCTCGCTCCGGCCGAGCTCAGGTCTCGCTCCAGCCGGGCTCAGGTCTCGCTCCGGCCGAGCTCAGGTCTCGCTCCCGGCCGGGCTCAGGTCTCGCTCCAGCCGGGCTCAGGTCTCGCTCCAGCCGGGCTCAGGTCTCACTCCGGCCAGGGCTCAGGTCTCGCTCCGGCCAGGGCTCAGGTCTCGCTCCGGCCGAGCTCAGGTCTCGCTCCAGCCGGGCTCAGGTCTCGCTCCGGCCGAGCTCAGGTCTCGCTCCAGCCGGGCTCAGGTCTCGCTCCAGCCGGGCTCAGGTCTCGCTCCAGCCGGGCTCAGGTCTCGCTCCGGTCTCGCTCCGGCCGGGCTCAAGTCTCGCTCCGGCCGGGCTCAAGTCTCGCTCCAGCCGGGCTCAGGTCTCGCTCCGACGGGCTCAGGTCTCACTCCGGCCCGGGCTCAGGTCTCGTTCCGGCCGAGCTCAGGTCTCGCTCCGCCCGAGCTCAGGTCTCGCTCCGGCCGAGCTCAGGTCTCGCTCCAGCAGGGCTCAGGTCTCGCTCCGGTCTCGCTCCGGCCGGGCTCAAGTCTCGCTCCGGCCGGGCTCAAGTCTCGCTCCAGCCGGGCTCAGGTCTCGCTCCGGCCGGGCTCAGGTCTCACTCCGGCCCAGGCTCAGGTCTCGCTCCAGCCGGGCTCAGGTCTCACTCCGGCCAGGGCTCAGGTCTCGCTCCGGCCAGGGCTCAGGTCTCGCTCCGGCCGGGCTCAAGTCTCGCTCCAGCCGGGCTCAGGTCTCACTCCGGCCCGGGCTCAGGTCTCGCTCCAGCCGGGCTCAGGTCTCACTCCGGCCAGGGCTCAGGTCTCACTCCGGCCAGGGCTCAGGTCTCGCTCCGGCCGAGCGAAGGTCTCGCTCCAGCCGGGCTCAGGTCTCGCTCCGGTCTCTCTCCGGCCGGGTTCATACAGGTCGCCGCGAGCATCAGATTCTCGCAACAGATATTCGAAATCCCCTTCTGCCATTTCAACTTCAAAACTATCTTCCGCCGTCGTGATTAGCCTACTATACAAACTTTCTACACAGAGCAAGAGGCAAGAGCCTGTTAGCTTAGCTTCTACAGAAAGATGGCTGACACTCTCTTTACATTCTGTGAGTGAGATCCCGCCCCATATGGGCGTGGTGAAAACATGCGGAACACTGGCTGTAGTCTTTAGCTTCTGGCACAAAAATCCTTCAATGACGCAAAATGACGATTTTTGCGTCATCGGAGGATTTCTTCCAGACTAAAAATTAATTTTTCTCTCATATCAGGGGGATATGAGGGGGGGAAGCACGGTAATTCGAAAATACTACTGGTTTTCTACTAATACAAAGCTTAATGCTAAATCCTGAAGTAACCCTTTAAAAGAGAACAATACATCACGGTTGTTTAAACCAATGAGCATTAAGCTGTGTCGTCAGCAAGTTGTTTCCCATCATGCTTTTGATCAGCGCAGTCGGTGGAGAGCAACTGCGCTCGACTGCAGAATCCGACACGTGCGCCTTGCGGTCGCGAGAGCTTTTTGACATACGTCAGCATGACATCAGAGCAAGGCGGACCGCACTCAGACACATTTCTAACCGGCATGCATTAAACGCTGATCACCGGTGATCGATTCTGCGCAGATTTTGCTCATCTCAAACAAGCCTAATAACTTAATCAATTTTCTGTCTTAAGTATAATAAAGTATTAGCCAATAATAGATCATAACAAAAATTACCATGGTAAACCGATAATAAGATACGATTAAAGTTAGTATTTAATATTTCTTTAATAGCCTACGGCCAAATCATTCACAAAATCGTACATGAAAGAATGCGCATGCTCAGACTTGAATCGTCTACACCAATAAGATTACGGTATTATAAACCAATTAAACGTGTCGCTCCGCTTAAAAGTGTCGCCCCGCCCCATCGTCATATAGAGACTAGATGCCCTATTGGCTGCTGAGCACCGAGAAATACAGCCGCCATCTTGAACAGGTCGTACTCCTATTTGCGTTGCATAGCAGCATAGACAGTATAAGAAGTGGACAGAGCTCATTGGAACTCAGTTGAGACAGTTGAAGCCCATTTTTAGCGATTTTTGAGCACTTCCGTTCCTGACGCGCAGACTCAGACTGACTCAAACTAAGCTTGATGACGTGAGCAACCTGTCTGACAGACGTAAATCTTCTAGTAGCTGTGCGTGAAAACTGCCAACGTTAATCTTGCAGAGACGAGGAACTTGAGCAAAGAGTTCTTTGGCGTGAGTGAGCAGGAGTTTTTTGTCCCGTTGCTTTTATGGACTCATTATCTATGGGCTTCTCCCTTGACGGGACGTCCCCCCGATTGCCTGCGAGCTTCTCCTCCTGTCTGTACGGTCACTTTTGTTCAGCGCGACAGAGAGTCGCGTGGTTGACGCAATCGTTAGCCTCTTTTTACAAAAACTGTTTCTACGGGGACATAATGTAACATAGAAGGTAATGGAGCCCTTTATGCATTGTCGTGTTTCTTTAGAAATAAATAATGGACAAATGGAGTCTTTAAACGCCTCAGATGTAAAGTTATTCGCCGTCAAAGTGACGCCAAAATGAATGGGAGTCAATGGGAATGCTAACGCAAGTGAAGTTCTGCTACAAGATGGCGGCTCCCGGCTGGCTTCAACTTCCGGTCGATGGATTACCCCCTTGCACAGCAGCAGTTTAGATGCCGAGCAGGGCACTGCAGGATACTCCTGCTCACATCGGCGGACCATCGCAAATAGGGCTCGGGAGATTATTTTTCACAAGTAAAATTTAACATTACCGTACTATTGGTTGTATTTTGTGAATAGAATATTACCAGAGAGTTAAGAAGGAGCAAGGATCTTTGATATTACTGTACTGAAATCGTGGCCAGCTAGCTAGGCTGTGTTTACTGCACCGGCCGGTGTTCACCCGGCTATGAACTGAGACTTAATAAGTCATTCCATAACACTGACTCAGATTACAACTGACACAGTTATGCTATTGTAGAAATACAACAAATATTACTGTGAATTTTAGACAAGTAGCACAGACTGTATTATCAGTGTTGGGCAGTCACTACTTGTAGCTTAACTAGTAACGTTAATTTAGTATTTTGGTGGTAGCTTCACTATTTCGTGTGTGTGTGTGCGTGTGTACGTGTGTGCGTGTGTGTGTGTGTGTGTGTGTGTTTGTGTGTTTGACAGAGAGAGACAAATATAAAAAGCTTCAAGTAGAGGCTAATATAATCATATATTGTTTATTCAACTTATTAAAATATCTGACTTTAATGCCACTATCTCTTTCTGCTTCTCTATCATATTTCTAGTGTGTGATTTGCAGAATACCTAACGTTACCATAGCCTACATCACATATCAGATTATTCTATTACTGTTAAGCCCACTATGAATATTAAAATACACCGAACCATGTGTCCTGTATCATAGCTACCTGTATGACCGTTACAGAAAAAAAACGCGTGAAAATCAGTTCAGTATTCAGTGAGATATGATTAAATGCGCTGACGGCTTATTGCACCAGCTAAACAGATTACACTGAGTGGAGCGGTGGGGTGACTGGTGTAAGATGGCGGCTCCACGGCTCGTCCACGCTAATAGGCAGTAGCGGGATAGGGCGTCTATATATATATGATATCTATGTCCATACCTATTTCGTTACGGATTTCTCATTCTTTAGCGTGTGGTCGACCTTAATGCTGTAAATTTAAAAAAGAAAAAGAAAAAAAGCAGTCGGTTTCTGGGTGAGGGTGGCCGAGATGGCGGAGATGTACACAAATATTTGAAGGCGTTTCACGGCAGTCACGATAAACAAGGTGCCAGACAGACAAAACAGAGGATCAGTGAGCATAAAAGCTCGATTAGACGTGCTGACCCTAACTACCCTGTGGCCTGTCACTTTACAGAGTGTGCTCATTCAGTTTCTTCTCTTCGTTTTCAGGGAATTGAGCAGATTAAATTACCTAGAGGTGGCAATATTGATAAAGTGCTATGCCAAAGGGAACTTTACTGGATTCATACTTTGGACGCCTTGCATCCTATAGATTTAAATGTGGACTTTGACATGAGTGTCATGCTATAGTCACAGCTGTACTGTTTTTTATAAGTCTTGAATACTGCAGTTTATGAAGATGTTACTGATGTTTTTGCAGTCTCCATGTACTTATATAGCAAGCATGAATGAATGTGTGTGTATATATATGCGCCTATATTTTTGTATACTTTTTGTATATGTATACTTATGTCTGTTTCTTGTAGTGTTTTTTCACTTTGTTTTTTCACTATGTGGAGTTAGTGTTGATCACCTAAAAAACTACAACTCCCACTATTGGACTACAACTGGTCCTACCTGGCCCCTGCAGGTGTGGGTTATCACTGTTGATTGTCCTGATGTGTTTTGAACACAGTTAAATGGGATGTGACATTTACTTTTTGTATGCCCTGAGGATGATCTTTTGACCGAAAGCTTGGCGATTAAATTTGCTCTAAAGGATTCAAGTGTGCGGACAGTTTATTTATTTTTTGGAGATGTACACTAAAAAAGTGTAAAAAAAAAAAAAAAAATCAAGGGTCTTGTAATTTTCATTAAAAAAAATTAAGTGATAATTAAAAATATTGTGTATATTTTAGGAAATTGTGGTTCAGTGTGGTATAGAAAATATTGACACCATTTCACTAATAAAATACATTTTCCTAATTTAAAGGGATAGTTCACTTTGAAATTAATTTTTGGTATGTTTTAGCTTACCTCAAGGGCATCCAAGATGTAGGTGTCTTTGTTTCCGCAGTATTTTCAATTTTGATATTTTTAGGTCAAACCGTTCTTGTCTGTCAGTCATATAATGCAGGTCTATGGGGTCCACCTCAAAGAGCATACACAGAGAAGTCCAGATTAAACATGATTTAATGACTCGTAAATGTAAGTACACATTGATGGCCTAAGACACGAAACGAGCGGTTTGTGTGAGAAAACGAACGGTATTTATATCGTTGAGTGACGAGTGACGATACAATGAGTGACGTACACGGGCGAGGTTTCACTGCTTTCACTTTCACTTCCGGTGCTTTCCGGAAAAGACCGAAGCGCTCGCGATCTCAGATCACTTGGACATGGCTGTGTTTACAAGAGGTAAAAACTATATAAATACTGTTCGTTTTCTCACACAAACCACTCGTTTAGTGTCTTAGGCCATCAATGTGTACTTACATTATCAATGTGTACTTACATTATCAATGTGTACTTACATTATCAATGTGTACTTACATTTACGAGTATAAATATTCTACAATTTCATGATTTGTTTTTAAAAAACATGAATTTTAATGATTGAGCCGACGAATAAAGGTCTGCGTGACGCAGTTCAGCACTGTTTCATTTTTGATTTGTTATTTTATCAAAATGATATGTTGATAATTATCATTAGCCTATGTATTTTAAAGGTGCAGTATGTAACGTTTAGCGCATCTAGTGGTGAGGTTGTGAATCGCACCCAACAGAAGTTACGGTGGCCGACAGGAAGTGATGTCGTCGTCTGAGACAGCAGAAAGTCGCCAGTTAAACAGAGGTTTCTTTACAAAGATAAATGAAGAAATTAGGTTTACTTAATTCAGTAAAACGATGTTATTGCGAATATTATTTTCACTTGTTCATCATTGTGTCAGTGTTTTATTCGCTGACTTCAGCAGCATCTTTACACGAAGAACAACATAGTGACGAAACGTGTTTGTCCATTCAGGGCCACCGTAGAAACGTGTGTGTAAGGAGGCCCGGTGTGTGTGTGTGTGTGTGTGTAGAGAGAAATGTCTTATTCTAAGCTAATAGACACATAACGCTTCATCATGTAAGCTCTATATACACCACTGAAAACATAGTTACGAATATGATATTGCATTTCCTTCAACAGATCCTTCTAAGTGTGTGTGTGTGTGTGTGTGTGTGTGTGTGTGTGTGTGTGTGTGTGTGTGTGCGCTTCTAGACACAAACTCAGTTGCAACACTCTGAAACACTCTGTATTGTAAAACGCATATAAATAAAGGAGACTCGACTTGACATTTGCATCAGTAAATTTGAAGTCAGAGAGAAATGTTTTCAGAGTTGCAAACTTTTTTTCTCTCCCACAAACACAACAGTTTCACCTTCTCAAATTCTTCAAATCCTATTCTGCAAATCACACATGAAGAAACTTGTGCGCTCGCATGTTTGCTACAGTGAATATGGTCAAAACGCATTCACACACCCGCATCAACACATGAAGTCACGGACACATTTCACTCATCCGCTAATCATCATGTGAATTCATCCAATGAGAGTTGTAATTGAATCTAATTGTAATTCGTAGACTTACCGTTGCTCACACGCCCCGTTTCCTTGGTTAAAATTGCAATTTTCTCACGATTTAGAAATAGTTGGAAACAAGTAATCAACTAAACAAAATGTATAACATTGGCCTAGTGGTTTTGGATATTTTACTGCAAAAATCCTACATATTGTACCTTTAAGACTAACACCAAAATTTAAAAGTATTAATATTAAAGGGATAGTTCACCCCAAAATGTAAACTCTGTCAGTAATTACTCTCCCGCATGTTGTTCAGCCCCGTAAGACTTTTGTTCATCTTCGGAACACAAATTAAGATATTTGTGATTAAATCTGAGAGCTGGGTCACTCCTACAGTACACTACAGTGGCTCAATCTTAAGTTTATCAAGCGACGAAAATACTTTTTGTGCGCAAAAACAATCAAAAGTAATGACTTTTTTTCAACTATTCATTTCCTTCTCTGTGGGCCTCGAGATTTCATGTAGTGAAACTACACAAAGCTTCTGTGGTGCACGTCACACGTAGGCTAACTATTGGCCAACGCTGGTCATGTGTGTGATGCGTGTGACGTTCAACCAGAAGCTCTACGCAATTATACTAAGTGAAATCTAAAGGCCAGAGAAGGAAACTAATACTTGAATAAAGTCGTTATGTTTGTTTGTTTGTTTGCGCTCTCTTCGCTTGATAAACTTAAGATTGAGTCACTATAGTCACTTGGACTATTTTAACGATGTCTTTAAGTGATATGGAAAAATGCCTTATGGAAACAGTGAAATTTTATTGAATTTCATGAATATCGACTCAAATGAAATGCGTTCGGTCTCATGGGATTTTATCTTGATGGATATACGGCTTATGCGATAAACACTGATGGAAACGTTATTATGGCGCGATACATTTTATCTAGCAAAACTTCGTTCGCAAATGTTTTCTGAATGCTTTCCTTTGCTGAAGGAACCATTACTTTTTTTTTCTATTACCATCATTTGGTGCTTCAAAGCAAATTGAAAAAAAAAAAGATAGAAACAGATTTAAAAAAAACACAATTATTTTATTTTTTCACTCCCACTCCATCTGAAAATTAAATTGAAACAGAAACACAAGTGAATAATTTGCACAGCAGAAGATGAATCATATCACAGGATGAACTGAAACACTTTCATTCAGCAGACTCTTGTATGCTCAGAAACAGAGCTTGATGAAATTAATATTCTTAATGATAATAACCTTAATCTTTAGCGATGAGCTGCCGGTGGACCGAGAGCTGCTGGAGATCGGCTGTGGACATCATAGATCAGGTGTTAATGGAGGTCGGGGGGGCGACCTGTGGAGGGGGGGGGCTGCTGGGGGACCTGACCTGTGGGGGGCGGGGGGACTGTGGGGGTCGGGACCTGTTGGGGCTGTGGTGGGAGGGGGGGGGGCTGCTGGGGGACCTGTGGGGGGGCGGGGGGACTGTGGGAGTCGGGACCTGTTGGGGCTGTGGTGGAGGGGGGGGGCTGCTGGGGGACCTGTGGGGGGGGACGAACCTGTGGGGGGGGGGGGGGGGGGGGGGGGAAGGACTGTGGGGGTCGGGACGTGAAAATTTGCACAGCAGAAGATGCATCATATCACAGGATGCTGGGGGGGGATTGGGGGATGCTGAGTCGTCCGTTTCTGACGGCGACTGGGGGGGTCCGACGGCGACTGGGGGGGTCCGACGGCGACTGGGGGGGTCCGACGGCTGTGAACATCATAGATCAGTTCTGTGTGAAATGTGTTTATGACAGTAGATTCAAAACTTTGTGGTTGTGCGAGAGAGAGAGAGAGAGGGCGAGAGAGAGAGAGAGAGAGAGAGAGAGAGAGAGAGAGAGAGAGAGAGAGAGAGAGAGAGAGGGCATTCTCAGTGCAACCTCAGTGCATTGGGCTCCGTCTGCTTCACCAGCTCCTCATGAGCGGCAGTCTCATCCTCCTAGTCTCTACTAGGCCAGAGAGAAACTGCCGTTTGTGGCCGTCCTGCAGCTGCAGCCGTCCTCAGTCTCTGCTAGGACAGAGAGAAACTGCCGGTTCAGGCCGTCCTGCAGCTGTGGCCGTCCTCAGTCTCTGCTAGGACAGAGAGAAACTGCCGTTTGTGGCCGTCCTGCAGCTGTGGCCGTCCTCAGTCTCTACTAGGACAGAGAGAAACTGCCGTTTGTGGCCGTCCTGCAGCCGTGGCCGTCCTCAGTCTCTGCTAGGACAGAGAGAAACTACCGGTTCAGGCCGTCCTGCAGCTGTGGCCGTCCTCAGTCTCTGCTAGGACAGAGAGAAACTGCCGTTTGTGGCCGTCCTGCAGCTGTGGCCGTCCTCAGTCTCTACTAGGACAGAGAGAAACTGCCGTTTGTGGCCGTCCTGCAGCCGTGGCCGTCCTCAGTCTCTGCTAGGACAGAGAGAAACTGCCGGTTCAGGCCGTCCTGCAGCTGTGGCCGTCCTCAGTCTCTGCTAGGACAGAGAGAAACTACCGGTTCAGGCCGTCCTGCAGCTGTGGCCGTCCTCAGTCTCTGCTAGGACAGAGAGAAACTACCGGTTCAGGCCGTCCTGCAGCTGTGGCCGTCCTCAGTCTCTGCTAGGACAGAGAGAAACTCGAGATTACATCATGCGACACACAGAACATGAAGCATCATTTTAGTTCAGTAGATGTGTTACCTGGGCACAGAGTCCAGTCCAAAAACTGGTCAAATTTGACCAATAAAAAAAGTCTGAAAAGGAGAGTTGAAAGTATCACACTCTTTCTGTGGTTTCAGTCGTTCTCTATAGCAGTGTTTCCCAACCCTGCTCCTGGAGGACCACCAACACTTCTTCGTTTGGTGTTTTATGGCAGTTGGAAAACCAACTTTCGGTGCATTACCGCCACCAACTGGACTGGAGTGTGAAGCACTTAATTAATACAATAATAAACTTAGAAAAATAGAAGAAAAAAAAAACACAAAAAAAACTAAAACTAATTATCCCCTATACTTCAAATTCTCCAGTCTATTAACCACCAACACTGTGCGTATTCACAGTTAATGAGCTGAATCAGGTGTTTGATTAGGAGACAAAGAATACACGCAGTGTTGGTGTGCCGCCAGGAACAGGGGTAGGAAACACTGCTCTATAGTCTCTGGCAGTGGTCTTCTTTTACACACAACACAACAACACAGAGACACACACACACACACACACACACACACACACACACACACACACACACACACACACACACACACACACACACACACACACACACACACACACACACACACACACACACACACACACACACACACACACTGATGAATCAAAAAGCTCAGAGAAGCTGGATGAGATTGACATTCATCATGACAATAATAATCTTACCTTGATTGCCATCAGCGACAAGCTTCTGGTTGGTCCGGCACTACACGCCTGTAGGAAACACAATCTAGAATCAAACACTCTCATAACAGTGTAGTGAATAATAACCAGCTACAATAATCACGCTGAATAAAGAAGGCAACATTACCGCTGAACACAGAAGCTGGCTACTTCTTTCCTCAAATCTTCTTTTCGGGCTTATTGGCGGTTCGCATTCTTAAAAAGATCATTATCTACTGTAGCCTGTAGGTAATAGATCAGAGACAATCCTTTTCTGAAATCTTCTTCTTCTTCTTTCAGGTTTTAATGGCGGTTGGCAACTCATCTCAAAGGTGCATTCTTTTCTGAAATCCTCTCAGAGATCATCTTATAAACACGAGGACCTCCATCACCTGTTCCTCATCAACTAATCAGGCCTGACGACACTGAACCGCTGTCAGCTGATGTCTCCAGATCAATCCCAAAATACTGTTTATTGGCGAACATCTCGAAGAATGAAGATTAACAGACAGGTTGTCAGTTCATAAGTGAATTTATTTATGTTTCTTATTACAGTGTGAATATTGAGAATTATAGTAAATGACTGCACCTTGTGATATAAAATGAAATCAAATGTATTTATGAATAAAGTGGAGGAAAGTCACGTGATCATCTGTGTTTTCTTGAGGAACAGCGCCATCTGCTGGTCATTCATGAGCTCATCATGACAGTTATATATTTATCGTCTATTACGCTATATCACACAGAGAGATTGTTTCAGATCAGTATAATGAAAACATTAATTATAAAGGATTCTTAGCGAAATGCACGACTCAATGTTCACTTAATTTATCTGAATCTACAGCTAACGGATGACAGCTCAACCAATCAAACGCTCTGTTGTGTCGCACGTGACTGATTGCGGAAGTGCGCGCGGAGGGTCGCGCTGTGTTTATCAGATGTTCTTAGTGTCGAATGACCCGTAAACAGCAGCAAACCACCATTAACCAGCTAACTTTAACACTTATACTAGTACAACCGACAAACAAACATTCATTATGAGCGTTTAACCCAACACAGGTATGTTGTTATTTCACTGTTTCTTCAGAATAACTTCAGGTTATCGCGTGACCCTGTCCAACAGTCCCATATTTACATTCACTCATAGTTCATCTTTAATATGTGTTTTGGACAGACATGTTTTATTATATATTACAGATGCAATGTCATGTTCATTTCTAATAAACAGACACCGCAAAATCTAGTTTATGAAGTATAGCCTATGTGATGATGTGAAATGGCATGATATAAGATGAATACTGTCATAAATCTCATATATCAAGATATTGTTAAGAGCCAACACAAATCTAAAAAATGTTTTTCACTAATTATTGTTGTTGTTACCTTGGTAAAACTGTCATTCAGTTATTTTATTTCATACTAAAGAGATTCATAATCATAAATGAATAATTTATTATATTAACTATACTATTTAGTGGGAACATTAAATCTAAAACTACTCAAGAACATGGACAGGTTGAGATGTTCATGATTAAAAACACATTTACCCAATTTCTCATTTCTGATTTAGTATACAGATATTAATAGTTACACACCATAGTCTGTTGATAGAAATAATAATCTCAGTAATAAACACTTTGCCTAATTGTCATGAAATTGACCCTTCGCTAAGCCCCGCCCTCCTTAGTTACTGTTGCTACGCCTGTCAAGCTTTCGCGGCTGCCACGTCTATTACAGTGTGAATGCACCGGTGTCAGACATTCCCAAGGAGATAATTAGTCATTTTTGGTGAACAGGTGAAATATCTGAGAGAGCAAGACAAAAGAGACTGCAGTATGCATTCGAGGGATATATCCACGACATAATATGCAACCGATTAGAGAATAATTTCATAAAAATTGAAGCTAAAGCCTATAACGTTAGGTCCCAGCCGCCTCCTTAGCAGACCATTCAAATGGGAAACACACAAATGGAGGAACAGCTATATTCATGCACAGCAGAGTAAGTGAAATGTGAAAATAATCTAATAATTATAAATCAAAGAGCTTATCCATCAATGTAAAACACTAACACCGGAGCTGCGATCGGATTGAGGTAAAGTTACTCAGGGGTAACGTTAGGCCGTCGATTAACAAAACGCTGACATATATTTTAAAGTATGTCAGTAAGCCTCCTTCTTTAATCGTCTTATTTTACGTTCAGATATATGCATCATGATCAAAGAAACGCCATTATTTCCAAGCAATAGTTTTTTTGTCTTTTAATCCTGTCGACATTAAGTTGTGAATGGGTCTCCCATACTGCTTGATCCACGACCGGCATTTCTCCCCTTGGCTTTTAGGTTTCGGGAAGGGAAAAAATTCCACCCCACCGTCCAAACTTTTAGGATACAGGGTATTAGAAATGCACAATCCATACGCACAACGCATCGGCATGTTTCCCTCGCTCGAAAGCTTGACAGACCTCCCGCACCTAGTTTCGGTTGCTAAGCCATGATAGGCCAGAAGCGGTTTTCGGGCGTGGCTTAGCGAAGGGTCAATTGTACTTAAAACGGCTTGATTTGATATTAGGGTAAATATGTATGGAAGCTTATTTCTGCCACAGAATTAAAAATAAAAAGGTAATTGTGACTTTATATGGCCTTATATTTGATAAAATAAAAATGATATGTAGGAATTAGATTGCAAGTTATAAAGTCGAGTTAAACATCTCAGAACATAGAAATAATAAAAAAGGTAATTGCAAAATTGTTTGATAAACTGTTTTTTTTTTTGTTGTTGCAATTTTTCTCTCTTTTTTTGCAAGAAAAACAAACTATTATAATATATAAACTAAGAATTGTGATATAAAAAGTCGTAAATATCTTAGATGGTTTAAGAAAAGTCTTAGAAGGTCTTCATTTTAGGGACTGAAAAATAGATATTGCATAATGTGATGATTAAACTTAGTGCAATGATTTAATTAAGTCAATTAAAATGGCAAGAAAATTAATAAATCATCTTAAGACACATAATATTCTACAATTTCGTGGTTTGTTTTAAAAAAACTTTAATTTAAAAAAACATGAATTTTAATGTTTGAGCCGACGAATAAAGGTCTGTGTGACGCGGTTCAGCACTGTTTCATTTTTGATTTGTTATTTTATCAAAATGATATGTTGATAATTATCATTATGTATTTTAAAGCTGCAGTGTGTAACGTTTAGCGCATCTAGTGGTGAGGTTGTGAATCGCACCCAACAGAAGTTACGGTGGCCGACAGGAAGTGATGTCGTCGTCTGAGACAGCAGAGAGTCGCCAGTTAAACTTTCTTTACAAAGATAAATGAAGAAATTAGGTTTACTTAATTATTCAGTAAAACGATGTTATTGCGAATATTATTATCACTTGTTCATCATTGTGTCAGTGTTTTATTCGCTGACTTCAGCAGCTTCTTTACACGATCAACATAGTGACGAAACATGTTTGTCCATTCAGGGCCACCGTAGAAACATGTGTGTGTAAGGAGACCCGGTGTGTGTGTGGAGAGAGAAACGCCTCATTCTAAGCTAATAGACACATAACGCTTCATCATGTAAGGTCTTTAAACACCACGGAAAACATAGTTATGAATATGATATTGCATTTCTGTCAACAGATCCTCCTAAATATTACACACTGCAGCTTTAAGGGGGCGTGAGGAGTCGTGAGGATGAGCGTGCTGTGGCTGCTGGACTGTCTGTGCCACAGACGTGTGTCCGTCGCCCTCTGCTGGTCCCCGCGGACGAACCCCTTCTATAGACCGCAGCTCAGGAGGTTCTGGTTCTGCCGGGTCGGACCGTACGCAAACATCTGCGCCTTCAGCTCGTCACCGCGGCAGGAGTCGGCGGATCTGAGGCGTCGCTCGTCCCGTCTGCGCGCCGCTCTGGACTCGGTTCGGAAAGCAGTGAGCGGGACGCGAGCGGAGATTCTGTCCCGACTCAAAGCGGTGAAAGAGAACTCGACACCACTTTTAGCACAGGCCCCGCCCACTGAACCTCAGGCGCCGCCCTCCACACACAAGGCCCCACCCACTGTATATCAGGCTCCGCCCCCTGCACTTGCTGCTACGCCAACTAAGATTCAAGAACAGAAGGAGTGCGAAGGGACAGAAACAGCCCTGCCCACTGCACCTCAGGCTCCGCCCTCCACAGCCAAGACCCCGCCCACTGTACATCAGACTCCGCCCTCCGAACTTGCTCCTAAAGCAACTAAGATCCAAGAACAGGAGCATGAAGTGACTGGAAGAGCCCTGCCCACTGCACTCCATGCTCCGCCCTCCACATACAAGGCCCCGCCCACTGCACTTCAGGCCCCGCCTTCCACACTCACTGCCCCACCCACTTCACATCAGGCTCCGCCTTCTTCTTGTGTTTCTCCTGCAGCTAAGATTCAAGTACATGAAGCAGCCCCGCCCACTACACCTCAGGCCCCGCCCACCACTCAAACCACGCCCCTCTTCCACCCGTGGTCTTTCAGCGCTCATCTGGGCGAGACCTACGACTATCTGTCCCACCACGTCAACTCTTACTTCAGAGGCTTCACTAAACTCGACCAAGCCATCGCTCCACCCGCGTCCTCTCGCCCGGAAGCCCCGCCGTTCTCTCTGGGGAACTACATCACAACATCAGCGCCGAGCGTACAGGCCTTCGTGGGGAGCTACATCCGCCCGCTGGTGCCCCGCTTCCGCTCGGAGGCCAGGAGAGAGTCGGCGGATCAAGCAGACGGAGCGTCCGAGAGCAGAGAGCGGAGCGCTGACGAGGAGAGAGCCAGACGCCTGCGGATCCAGAGAGAGAAGGTGTGAGACAACTCTTATTCAGAAACACATATCAAACATTTCAATTCCACATAAGGTCGGTTTTATATTAAAGGGGAAATATCATGAAAATCTGAGTTTGTCTCAAATGCATTAAACAGCGGCAGTATTTATCTGTCAGTCAGCAACAGTATCTGTCAGAGCATCTGACAAGCTGCTTTAAACTTGTTAACTATATCTTACCAGTTATTTTGAAACCCTTAATATGAGCTTGTGTCATGTTTAGGACAAATTGTACTGTGTACTTTCACTGCACAGCTCACGCTGCGTCCTCCGCTATTTTTCAGATGTGCTCGTATCAAACTACTGTATCGATATAAACGGTATTGCCTCATTCCATATCTTTAAAGTGTAAATTGCAGGTTAACCACCACAACCGATTAATGTGTACATTAAAGTGCACAATATGGATATATTTAAAAATTTCTGTCTTAAAATGCGTTAAAATAGCATTTATTGGGGTTTCTTCAAAGGTAGCGTGTTTTTTACCGTAACTGGGTGATGATGTCATAACAGGGAGCTGCGGGCAGTAATGCACTCACTCTGTGTGTGCTGTTTGAGGGAGAATAAAACGATTTGCGGGACTCCCGCAAACTAGAAATATCTGAATAAAACGTAAAAACTAATACATTTTTATTCATCTGTTGCAGAAAATCAATAAGAACATCTAAAACAAAATAGAAACGGTTTACAGGCAGAGTTTCTATTTCTAACATGTCAGCAGCAAGGAGCGATGTAGCCAATCACAGACATATGTGTTGATTTCTTGAACGCAATAATGGCCAATCAGAAGCATTTACGATAGATTCCCCTCACCGCTCAAAACAGACTTTTTGTTCAGTGCTGAATTCTGTATGCTGGCAAATCCTCTAATTATAACAAACATAGTGTAACGTTATATATTATGGAAGCTTCATTGATAATAACAGAGATGTGCGAGATCTCTGTGAACTGATGTCAGCTTTAGGAATTATTATGGGATCGCACTTTGCGCGCAGTCATGCCAAACCATGCACGCAGTAGCCCGCTTGCTTTTATGTTATAACAGTGGTTTGTATGTTAATGCAACAAACAATTGATCAGGAGCATGTATGCTGATTTGTATGGTGGGCTAACACGTAGGCTAACTTGAAAGTATTTGGAGGTACAGAAAAAAGTATTTTTGCGGGCGGGAGCGGGACAAAACATGAATGTTGCGGTCGGGAGAAAGTAATATAAGAAAGTAGTTGAGCACGTCAGTTATAACGACACACGTATTCAAAAATAGCCGGGTTTAAACCGGGCTTGGGCTCATAATTACAGTTTATGTGTCGGGCCGGACTCGGACACAGCGGGCTCGGGTAACGTTAGGGTCTTGCTTGATGTTTTGGGCCGATCTAAGCTCTACCTCGGGTAAGTTATGCGAACACTTACAGGCACGAATCAGCCGTTTGTCCTTGGGGAACTTGTGGAGCCTCTCCCCCGTTTTTGATGTATTCGTACATCCCGCACAAGCACAATAGTTAACCATTTTCGCTAGCTAGGACTCCAATATAACGTAACTCTAGGCTTGTTCCATAGACCGTAAAAGCTTGGAGTCCCTGTTATGACATCACGCCCAGCCTAGTGGAAGGAGGGGGCGTGGTTAAAAGCACTGTAAAACGAACCAACTTTTCATTATATTCAGCATTTGGTATAAAAAATATATAAAAAAAACAATGGTGGGCGGTTCTTATCTTTATATTTAGTAAGCACATTGCATTATCTTCGTGAAAATTTTTACCTGCAATTTACACTTTAAAAAAAAACCAACATATATTCTACAAACTCGATATACTGCCCAGCCCTAGAGCCAATGCAGTGTTGACAGAACCGGGCTAATATGGTCATACTTCCTGGTTCTGGTAAGAACTCGAGCGGCTGCGTTTTGGACCAGCTGTAGTTTGTTTATTAAGCGTGCAGGGCAACCACCCAGTAGAGCATTACAATAATCTAGCCTTGAGGTCATGAACGCATGAACTAATTCTTCCGCATTCGTCAGTGAGAGCATATGACGTAATTTAGATATATTTTTAAGATGGAAAAATGCGGTTTTACCGATACTACACACGACTTTCAAATGAAAGATTGGCATCAAAGAGCAAATCTGCAAGTTTACACACCAGCTGTCATTTGGTTCCTCAAGCAACAACAGAGACCAATTCTAACCCAACAGTGAGCAGTTCTAACCCAACAGTGAGCAGTTCTAACCCAACAGTGAGCAGTTCTAACCCAACAGTGAGCAGTTCTAACCCAACAGTGAGCAGTTCTAACCCAACAGTGAGCAGTTCTAACCCAACAGTGAGCAGTTCTAACCCTACAGTGAGCAGTTCTAACCCAACAGTGAGCAGTTCTAACCCAACAGTGACCAGTTCTAACCCAACAGTGAGCAGTTCTAACCCTACAGTGAGCAGTTCTAACCCAACAGTGAGCAGTTCTAACCCAACAGTGACCAGTTCTAACCCAACAGTGAGCAGTTCTAACTAGTGCTGTAGCGACGCGTCGATGACGTCGACGCTTCGACGTCAAAATTACGTCGACGCCATATTTTTGCGTCGACGCTTCTTCATTTATTTATTTTTTGCACCGTTTCCGGCAGTACAGCTCGCCAACACACGTGGGAGAACGAAACATTGCAGAATGGAGGACGAAGACCACTAGAAGTGAATGTGCTCTCCATTAAATGAATCACACATAGTAAATCCTTAACAAAAAAAAAAAACCTTTGCAATTTAGACGCGCAAACTGGGTGCGGGTGCGGTGAGACCAGTGAGAGCAGATTCGGCATGCAGTCGTTCATCCGCAGACGCGGCGCCGCGCGCGCTGTTACAAAAGAAGCCGTGCACGCGATATGGGGTTTTGCCGGTCTTGCGCGCCCAACGCGTCATATTTTCCGCACGCTCGTGCGGACGCGTCGAGTATAAACAAGGCTTTGCTCCGTGTCAGCGCGCTCTGATCGGTAACGGGGAACAGACTCTCCTGAATCATCCAGCAGGAGCAAGCACCACTAACTCCGCCTCCGTTTCCCTCGTAAGCTGATATTAGTATTTAAACATTCTCTATGATAAAAAATTTTTGTACAAAATATTTTAATAACACGGTTTTGGCGGTTATAGAGTTCTAATGACAGTGTTCAAATACATAACATTAGACTAACGTTAGCCAGTTACAGTATCATGATTCAGTACGCTAGTTCGTATTTATTTGAGATACATTATGTTTTTTTATTAATCGAGGAGCAGAAAAATAATCTTTATATTAATCGCCCAATTAGTCGTTAGATTAGTCGACTAATCGATAAAATAATCGCCCAACTAATCGTTTAGTTAATAATCGTTTACCCCAGCCCTAGTTCTAACCCAACAGAGAGCAGTTCTAACCCAACAGTGAGCAGTTCTAGCCCAACAGAGAGCAGTTCTAACCCAACAGTGACCAGTTCTAACCCAACAGTGAGCAGTTCTAACCCATCAGTGACCAGTTCTAACCTAACAGAGAGCAGTTCTAACCCAACAGTGACCAGTTCTAACCCAACAGTGACCAGTTCTAACCCAACAGTGAGCAGTTCTAACCCAACAGTGAGCAGTTCACTGTTGTTCTAACCCAACAGTGAGCAGTTCTAACCCTACAGTGAGCAGTTCTAACCCTACAGTGAGCAGTTCTAATCCAACAGTGAGCAGTTCTAACCCAACAGTGAGCAGTTCTAACCCAACAGTGAGCAGTTCACTGTTGTTCTAACCCAACAGAGACCAGTTCTAACCCAACAGTGAGCAGTTCTAACCCAACAGTGAGCAGTTCTAACCCAACAGAGACCAGTTCTAACCCAACAGTGAGCACATCTAACCCAACAGTGAGCAGTTCTAACCCAACAGAGACCAGTTCTAACCCAACAGTGAGCAGTTCTAACCCAACAGTGAGCAAATCTAACCCAACAGTGAGCAGTTCTAACCCAACAGAGACCAGTTCTAACCCAACAGAGAGCAGTTGTAACCCAACAGAAGATCCAGCAAAGCCTGAAACTGTTGTGTGGTTGAGCACAGACGAGCACTGAACACTATTGACCAGAACTAGGGCTGGGTACCGAGTTCGGTACTTTTTAGGTACCGACCGAATTGCCTCGGTACTACCGAGTATCGAAACATGTCTTGATTTTCGGTACCAAATTTCGGTACCTAAGTGGTTAATCTCTTCAACGTCAGTGAAACAATAAACATGCAGCATGATTGGCTGTGGCGGAAAACCTTTTTACAGTCTATGCGGAAAACACGAGTGTACGCGGCTGCCCAGAGACGTAGCTCGTCGCACGTGAGGCTGTAGTGTGTGTGTGCTTCACAGTCTATGGTGTGTGCGTGTAAGCGTCCCAACCCAGATAGATAGAAAATATGTGGAAATGATCCAAAGTGTACCTATGTGCCAGACACGATGCCAGAAGCACGCGATGCAATATTTTCGACAAGATAATTGCCGCCAAGACCGGCAACACGATAAATCTGATAAGCGCACAGACAATTGAGAGTAGAAAGTTTATCCATTTTCGACTGCAAGAACTGGAGCGCGTCACAAATGAAACCGAAACTCAACATATAGGATACTTGCCTCATAGAGATGAGAAATAGGCCTATAGACGGTCAAAATATGTCTACTTTTAAACAAAACAATTAGAAATAAATAGTTATTTCCATATCCTTATAGGCGCGCGCGTTCACTACTGCAGGAATGACGAGTTAGCATCGCCATAATAATCATATTTGCTGCTGCCAGCACACTTTATTAAACACTTGTTCATTAATAAACAATTAAAATATATCCTTGCTGTTGTTTCCCGACACATCCATAATCATTAGGCTACTGTTGCCAGTGCTTTGCGGCAAGCTTGTGTGTTGAGCGCGAGGCATAAATCCCGCCCCCCAGTAGCCTATATTTAATATAATTCACATTTATTTGTATAGCATTTTTCACAATACATATCGTTTCAAAGCTGCTTTGCAGAAAATGCATGTTTATAAATTACAATTTAGAGTGATCTGTTATCAGAGGTGACAGTGAAATGCATTTCAATTCATTTTCATTCAGTTTCATTGTTAAACAATGCATTAAGATAAGGCAGAAACAATGAGCTCATTGAAGTAAAGAATACATGTTGTTAAATGATTAGGAAACATAGAAAAATTTAGCATTGGTGCTTTTTTACATACTCAAAATATGAGTGTGAAAAAGTCAACAAACTGAAAAATAACATGAAAATTTAGGTAATATTATATATAAAACTGGTTACATAAAATTGGTATCGAAAAAGGTATCGTTCAGGAACCGGTATCGAAGTCAAGGTATCGGTATCGGTATCGGTATCGAACATTTTGTTACGATACCCAGCCCTAACCAGAACATGTCAGCGCTGTCTTATAAACACCTCAGGAACTGTGGACACTTGTGTAGAAGCTCAACATGATGATGAGATGATCAGTGTAACTCCACAACAACTACATAAATGTCTCCACTAACATTCAGAAACTCTTGCTGAGTCTCTCCGTAAGGCTGCACTCGCTACTGGTTATTCTGGGATTCTGGATGAGGGAGATTGGCCTGTTCTGTTATTGCTGGAGTTTCTGAAGCTCGTGAAAAGACTCCGCCCTCTTCTGAGTGGAGGCGGAGCTAAAGCTCATTTGCATTTTAAAGGGACACACACAAACAGGGCGTTTTTCCTCACACCCAAAAAAAGGACAAATTTGACGAGCTCTAATAACTGATGTGGGGGTATTCTGCCCTCTGACCCCTGGTGTGCTGTGTTCTGCAGATCGTGGCGCGGGTCAGTGTGGATAACCGGACCCGGGCTCTGGTTCAGGCCCTCCAGCGGGCGTCAGACGAGCGTCTCTGTGTCCGGCGGGTGGAGGAGCTCAATCTGCATCTGCTGGAGTTCCCAGACACACGCGCCGTGGCCGTCAAGGTCAGTCCTCACACACACACACACACACACACACACACACACACACACACACACACTCAGAGTAACACCAGCGCAGCGCAGAGACCCGAGCCGTGGCCGTCAAGGTCAGTCCTCACACACACACACACACACACACACACACTCAGAGCAACACCAGCGGAGCGCAGAGACCGAGCCGTGGCCGTCAAAGTCAGTCCTCACACACACACACACACACTCAGAGCAACACCAGCGGAGCGCAGAGACCCGAGCCGTGGCCGTCAAGGTCAGTCCTCACACACACACACACACTCAGAGCAACACCAGCGCAGCGCAGAGACCCGAGCCGTGGCCGTCAAGGTCAGTCCTCACACACACACACACACACACTCAGAGCAACACCAGCGCAGCGCAGAGACCCGAGCCGCGGCCGTCAAGGTCAGTCCTCACACACACACACACACACACACTCAGAGCAACACCAGCGCAGCGCAGAGACCCGAGCCGCGGCCGTCAAGGTCAGTCCTCACACACACACACACACACACACACACACACACACACACACTCAGAGCAACACCAGCGCAGCGCAGAGACCCGAGCCGCAGCCGTCAAGGTCAGTCCTCACACACACACACACACTCAGAGCAACACCAGCGCAGCGCAGAGACCCGAGCCGCGGCCGTCAAGGTCAGTCCTCACACACACACACACACTCAGAGCAACACCAGCGCAGCGCAGAGACCCGAGCCGCGGCCGTCAAGGTCAGTCCTCACACACACACACACACACACTCAGAGCAACACCAGCGGAGCGCAGAGACCCGAGCCGTGGCCGTCAAGGTCAGTCCTCACACACACACACACACACACTCAGAGCAACACCAGCGGAGCGCAGAGACCCGAGCCGTGGCCGTCAAGGTCAGTCCTCACACACACACACACACACACTCAGAGCAACACCAGCGCAGCGCAGAGACCCGAGCCGCGGCCGTCAAGGTCAGTCCTCACACACACACACACACACACTCAGAGCAACACCAGCGCAGCGCAGAGACCCGAGCCGCGGCCGTCAAGGTCAGTCCTCACACACACACACACACACACACTCAGAGCAACACCAGCGCAGCGCAGAGACCCGAGCCGCGGCCGTCAAGGTCAGTCCTCACACACACACACACACACAAACACACACTCAGAGCAACACCAGCGCAGCGCAGAGACCCGAGCCGCGGCCGTCAAGGTCAGTCCTCACACACACACACACACACACACACTCAGAGCAACACCAGCACAGCGCAGAGACCCGAGCCGCAGCCGTCAAGGTCAGTCCTCACACACACACACACACACACACACACACACTCAGAGCAACACCAGCACAGCGCAGAGACCCGAGCCGCAGCCGTCAAGGTCAGTCCTCACACACACACACACACTCAGAGCAACACCAGCGCAGCGCAGAGACCCGAGCCGCAGCCGTCAAGGTCAGTCCTCACACACACACCACACACACACACACACACACACTCAGAGCAACACCAGCGCAGCGCAGAGACCCGAGCCGCGGCCGTCAAGGTCAGTCCTCACACACACACACACACTCAGAGCAACACCAGCGCAGCGCAGAGACCCGAGCCGCGGCCGTCAAGGTCAGTCCTCACACACACACACACACACACTCAGAGCAACACCAGCGGAGCGCAGAGACCCGAGCCGTGGCCGTCAAGGTCAGTCCTCACACACACACACACACTCAGAGCAACACCAGCGCAGCGCAGAGACCCGAGCCGTGGCCGTCAAGGTCAGTCCTCACACACACACACACACACACACACTCAGAGCAACACCAGCGCAGCGCAGAGACCCGAGCCGCAGCCGTCAAGGTCAGTCCTCACACACACACACACACACACACACACACTCAGAGCAACACCAGCGCAGCGCAGAGACCCGAGCCGCGGCCGTCAAGGTCAGTCCTCACACACACACACACTCAGAGCAACACCAGCGCAGCGCAGAGACCCGAGCCGCGACCGTCAAGGTCAGTCCTCACACACACACACACACACACACACTCAGAGCAACACCAGCGCAGCGCAGAGACCCGAGCCGTGGCTGTCAAGGTCAGTCCTCACACACACACACACACACACACACACACTCAGAGCAACACCAGTGCAGCGTAGAGACCCGAGCCGTGGCTGTCAAGGTCAGTCCTCACACACACACACACAAACACACACTCAGAGCAACACCAGCGCAGCGCAGAGACCCGAGCCGTGGCTGTCAAGGTCAGTCCGACACCAAACACTGCATTCAAAAATTGAAATCGACACATCATAATTAACGTCAAAATTAAAGTTCTAAAATTGAAATACTAAGTCATAACTATGAGATCAAAAAGTTTATGCAAGTCAAATATAATATCTGATGGTTATTTGTATTAATTATGAGATCAAAAAATCATAATTTTGAGAAGTCGAAAATATCATTTAAATTGAAATTGACATACTAACTCAATTATGAGATGAAAAAAAATTAAATTATGAGAAATTGAAATTATTACATTGAAAAAGTTTAACTTTGACGTACCAAGAATTCATAATTTCTACTTTTTATATCATAATTATGTCGAAATTAAAGATAAATTTGAAATTATGAAATACCAAATCATAATTATGATTTTCTTTGTCATCATTTTGACTTTTTATCTCATAATCATAATTAACAAAAGTATTAGATTTTTCTTATGTTGTGGAAATATGCTTGAATAAATGTAAACCTAAACATTGAGTTGCAGTGCTGTGACACACTGCAGCTGATTAGCATAAGCCCCGCCCACAGATGTTCATGCGTGTGTGTGTGTGTGTGTGTGTGTGTGTGGTCCAGGAGCAGCTGGTGCCGGTTCTGCTGCGTCTGCTCCGGGCCGCTGACGGCTCTCTGAAGGCTTCGGTCCGACTGGCTCTGGCTCTGCTGGGCTTCATCCAGCCCGTGAGGAACCGAGGAGTCCGGATCCTGGCCATCGACGGCGGCGGAACCAGGTGATCCGAGCGCTCCCCGAGTGTGTGCTGAGACCATACACACCTGCTGACCTCACTGTGTGTGTGTGTGTGTGTGGCAGGGGTCTGCTGGCTCTTCAGACGCTGCGCCGGTTGCAGGAGCTGACAGGGAAACCCATTCACCAGTTGTTCGACTACATCTGTGGCGTCAGCACAGGTGTGTGTGTGTGTGTGTGTGAGAGAGAGAGAGAATGTGTGTGTGTTTGTACCTACTTAACCATATATTTGGGACAAATGTGTGTGTGTTCAGGTGCGATACTAGGCTTCATGCTGGGTGTGCTTCAGCTGCCGCTGGAGGAGTGTGAGGAGCTCTACCGCACGCTGAGCTCTGACGTCTTCAAGCAGAACGTGATCGTGGGAACCGTGAAGATGAGCTGGAGTCACGCCTTCTACGACAGCCAGATCTGGGAGAAAGTGCTCAAGTGAGTCTCAGAACCTCTGATCATGAGATGTATGATCATATATGTGTAATAATGTCCCGGTGGAGTCTGTGTCTCAGAGCTCTGCCTCTGCACAGGGAGAAGATCGGCTCGGATCTGCTCATCCACACCGCCAGGAACCCAGACTGCCCCAAGGTACGGCTCAACATCCCTCAGAGTCTTGCTGAACGCCTGAGTGCTTTGGGATATGAAAATCACAGAAAAAAGTTACAATTTTTAATTATGACTTAAGTTGAAATTGTGACTAAGTCAAAATTATTAATTGAAAAAGTTGAAATTATGACAAATAAATCAAAATTATGTCATCATTTTGACTTTTAAATATAATTATGTCATAAGGTGAAATTATGACGTACTAAGTCATAATTATGAGATTTGATGCTCCTCCACTAGCTTGCGGCCGTGAGCACGTGTGTGTGTGTGTGTGTGTGTGTGTGTGTGTGTGTGTGTGTGTGTGTGTGTGTGATCAGCAGTTTGATGCTCCTCCACTAGGTGGCGGCCGTGAGCACAGTGGTGTGTGTGTGTGTGTGTGTGTGTGTGTGTGTGTGTGTGTGTGTGTGTGTGTGTGTTACGCCCTTACTAGGGAGCAACAAAGAAGGAGGGAGCAAACGATCACGGCGGTTACAATAATCTCTTTATTGACACATTCTTTATAACCAAGTCTGACTCGCAAGTTCTCTCCATACGCCGCAACGCCGATCAACCTCTCGGTCCTGGCCAGGGATCGATTGGACAAGATGGAACGCTCCTGAGGACGCCAAACAGGACGCTTTTAATGACAGGCACACCTGTGCACCGGTGCACCCAATCCACCTGATTACTCCCTCAGCTCCGCAGCACACCTGTAGGAGGAGCAAAACACAGCCAAACACGGCAAAGACCACACTACAAGTATACAGCCGTCACACTCCCCCCCCTTAAGAAAAGGAAACCAATAAGTTTCCGCCAAAATAGCATTCATAACCGCACTAACAAATTTAATTTCAATATAGGCCTATACTTACACACCAATCAACATCAATGACACACACAATGACACACACCATGACCCACACCATGACCCACACAATGACACACACAATGACACACACAATGACACACACAATGACACACACAATGGCTTCTTCTGATCGAGGAAGTGAACCAGCGCAATCAATAAGATCAAACGGTTGACATACAGCCGGAATTGGACGCAAAGAGCTGGCTTTAACAACGGGTTCGGTTATGGCAAGCTGGCAAATTTCACTTGGAAGTCTTTGACTTAAGCACTGGACAATTCGACTTCCAATGTCCCTTTCCGAAACAATAATTACAGTTGTCATAGTTACTTGTCGTTTTTTCCCAAAAACTCCGGGTTGGACTCATAGGGACACTAGAAAAATTCCCCCGTGCATGAACCTGATGTTCTCCGAATTTATCACCACGGGGCTTATGAATAAGTTCCCAGTCATCCACCAGCAGTGCAGCTTCTGAAGCAGTTTTAATCTGACGCTCTGCAACATAAGTGGCCACAATCTCAGGAAGGGTATTTCTGTATTGTTCAAATAAAATTAACTCTCTCAGCTTGTCTATCGTTGTACACTCTGCCGCTGTACACCACCGATCAAACTGCACAGTCAACTCTCTTACGAACTCAACATTTGTTTCATTCGCCTTTCGCTGTAACGTACGAAACTGTTGTCGATAGCTTTCTGGCACGCGCTCATTAATTTTTAACACCGCCGCTTTAATGTTCAAATTTATTTTAGTAGGATAAACCCCTTGAGATGCATCATCTCGTTTTCGAGGGGGTCCTAAGGTACATCACAGCCATCACAAAAGAACAATAATAAAATAAACAAAACAAAAATACAATTATACATATTAGGCAAACAAATACATACATAACCACAAACACATATCAACAAAACAAAAACAAAAAAACAAACAACAACAACAACAACAAAAAATAATAATAATAATAATACATAAATAAATAAATATAAATAAATAATTAGAATAACAATGGTATAAGCCGAAATATACAGAACTTTACAACCACTGGATCAAATTGGCATAAGTAACTTTGAAATTGAATATATATATATATATATATATATATATATATATATATATATATATATATATATATATATATATATATATATATATATATATATACATATATACATACACACATACATATATATATATATATATACATACATACATACATATATACATACATATATATATACATATATATATACACACACACACACATACATACACATACATACACATACACATACATATACATACATACACATACATACACACATACATACACACACACATACATATATATACATATACATACACATATACACACATACATACAGTATATATGTATTTGGATCACAGAATAATAATACAATTAATTTAAATAAAAAATTAAATAAATAAAAAATTCAACTCGTGTCAACATCATACATTACAAGAGCAGTCAATCACAAAGTAAGAAGACAGAGTATGCTTAAACATCCCAAATGAAGTGATGGATCTAATTTCGGAAGGTAAGTTATTCCAATCTAAGGTGGCTTTAAACATAAAAGCTCTTTTGCCAACTGTCTTCTTGGCTCTGGGGACAGAGAAATAAAGCTGAACAGAGTTCCTCAAATGATAATTTGAAGTAATAAGAACAAAATACTGTTTTAAATAAGAAGGGTAATTGAAATGGATACATTTGAATATTAATTGAAGCCAGTGGATTTGTCTTCTTATATTTAAAGATGGCCAATTAAGGGCAAGATACATTGTGCAATGATGTGTGAAAAAAGGGCATCCAAGAACAAATCTGCACAGTCTGTTATAGGCTGTTTTAAGACGGGAAAGGTCTGATTTTACTGAGTTTTGATAAACAACATCACAATAGTCAAAAATCGGAAGTATAAGTTGAGAGGCAAGTTTCTTGCGCACACTTGAAGTAAAGCAGTTACGAGAACGATATAAAACATTAATTCCATAATTGACTTTACGTAAAATATGACCAATATGAATTTTGAAAGAAAGCTCAGAATGATGATAATGGCTTCATAATTCTGGCTGTCAGCATCAGATAGCGTAGAATAGACTCGTTGGGCTTTACCTGTTAAAACGCACTGAAGCAACATAGCGCGTTCAACCTCATTCCACTTATACGCTGCTGCGACTCGCTCAAACAGGAGAAAAAAAATCTCCACCTCAGACTCATTAAACGGCGGTACTAAACGTAAATTATGAGCCACACTCAGTTTCGTCGAATCATCATCAAATCCTGCGTCTACTGGTTTACCTTCTCCCTGTAACTCTCAGTCGACGCCTTTCAATCTGTAAACGCTGTTGCTCCACCTGTTGCCGGCTCTCCTCCAACTCCAACTCCAAGCGTCGCTTCTCACATTCCAAGCGTCGCTTCTCACACTCAGTATCACGCTGGATCATCAACAATTCCTTCTGTTGCTCAAATGAAAAAGTATTTACAACAGACAATGGAGGATTAGTTGGAATAGGCATACTTACAGCCGACAATGCAGCAGAATCAGGCTATAATCAATTTTTTGATTATACGTTAGCTTGATTTTATAATGTGCAGCTAACTCTAACAATTGCTCTTTGGTCATTTCCTCTAACAATTCCTCAGACGGAGTCTGAGAAAATGCTTCAATCACATCAGTAGCCATAATTAACAATAATCACGTTACAAACACACACGCTCAGCAAATACTACGCACAAAAAATTTCAAATGAAAAAACAAAAATCAGGGTTTATTTTAAGGAAACTAAACCATCCCCTCAAATTATGTAGACCCTAATCTTCAGCTGGCCCAAGACCGGGTACTTACGCACTAAATCCCGCAAGTTTGGAAAGACGACCAATTGCCGAGTCGCCCTCCAAACCTCGGATGTGCTCCCGAGACAAATGCTACTAAGTCCCGAGCCAACCAAAAATAACAAACTAAAACAAAAAAACTACGTGTCCGAAAACACGCACTATACCTACATGGGAAGGTTTGTTCCTTAATACACCCCAAACAAATTAAGTAATAGAGCCTAACTAATGGAGCGTTCCAATTTTACATTTCACAAATAGTCGGATAATATACAAATATTCGAATATCAATTCAAAATTATCCTACCGTTTACCCTCCTTCAAAAACAACGATTTTTTTTTTTTTCCAAACAATCGCACGAATCCAAATTCAAATTTAGTTCGACGAGCCCCCACTTGTTACGCCCTTACTAGGGAGCAACAAAGAAGGAGGGAGCAAACGATCACGGCGGTTACAATAATCTCTTTATTGACACATTCTTTATAACCAAGTCTGACTCGCAAGTTCTCTCCATACGCCGCAACGCCGATCAACCTCTCGGTCCTGGCCAGGGATCGATTGGACAAGATGGAACGCTCCTGAGGACGCCAAACACGGACGCTTTTAATGACAGGCACACCTGTGCACCGGTGCACCCAATCCACCTGATTACTCCCTCAGCTCCGCAGCACACCTGTAGGAGGAGCAAAACACAGCCAAACACGGCAAAGACCACACTACAAGTATACAGCCGTCACAGTGTGTGTGTGTGTGTGTGTGGTCCCCCAGTGAAGGCCTATACAGTATCTTCAGGAACTACACGCTGCCGGTCGGGACTCGCTCTCATTACCGCGGTGTGTGTGTGTGTGTGTGTGATATCAGGTGGCAGCTGTGAGTACAGTAGTGAACCACGGTCCCCCAGTGAAGGCGTATGTGTTCAGGAACTACACGCTGCCGGTCGGGACTCGCTCTCATTACCGCGGCGGCTGCCGGCACCGGCTGTGGGAGGCGATCCGGGCGTCTTCTGCTGCTCCCGGATACTTCCAGGAGTTCGCTCTGGGACACGACCTGCACCAGGTGACACACCTCACACACTCACAGTCACACACAATAACTTTCTCTCGCAGCATCTCTCCTCTTCTCTGATGACGAGGGCCGGGCTATAACCTGTCACTCAAAGGAGATCAGCCAATAGCAAACCACAACCCTCCAATTAATTCCCCAAAGACAAAATCAGGCCCTGCCCACAGACACAATCAAGCCCCGCCCACATCTGTTCTTGTTCCAGAAGCGCTTCACTCAGATATACGACACTATAGAGATCTATGTTCATTTAGATTAGTGTGTGTGTGTGTGTGTGTGTGTGTGTTTGTGTGTGTGTGTGTGTGTGTGTGTGTGTGTGTGTGTGTGTGTGTGTGTGTGTGTGTGTGTGTGTGTGTGTGTGTGTGTGAGTGCAGCTCATGAGTGAGTCGTGTGTGTGTGTGTATGTGTGGTGTGTGTGTGTGTGTGTGTGTGTGTGTGTGTGTGTGTGTGTGTGTGTGTGTGTGTGTGTGTGTGTGTGTGTGTGTGTGTGTGTGTGTGTGTGTGTGTGTGTGTGTGTGTGTGTGTGTGTGTGTGTGTGTGGTGTGTGTGTGTGTGTGTGTGTGTGAGTGCAGCTCATGAGTGAGTCGTGTGTGTGTGTATGTGTGTGTGTGTGTGTGTGTGTGTGTGTGTGTGTGTGTGTGTGTGTGTGTGTGTGTGTGTGTGTGTGTGTGTCAAGTCAAATATATTTTAAGTCAAGTCAAATATATTTATATAGCGCTTTTCACAATACAGATTGTATCAAAGCTGCTTTACAGTATCAATCAAAACAACTCAACAATGTTTGTTTATTACTGGACATCCAAAAAGGACATCCAAGTTCGGTAGAGCTGATCAATGGTATGATTGTTTAATTAATTTGAATATCCCCAACTGAGCAAGCCAAAGGCAACAGTGGCAAGGAACCGAAAAACTCCATCAAGTGACCCAATGGTGTCCTAAAACTCCATCAGATCACCCAATGGAGAAAAAAAAACCTTGGGAGAACCCAGGCTCAGTCGGGGCCAGTTCTCCTCTGGCGTTTATGAACTAGAGGCCGAATTTACAGTAACTGTAAGATAAAAATGTATATGAATGCCTGGCTAAATAGATGCGTCTTTAGTCTAGTTTTAAACTGGGAGAGCGAGTCTGAGCAACGAACAATATCAGGAAGGCTATTCTAGAGCTTCGGAGCTAGATGTGAAAATGCTCTCCCTCCTTTGGTGGATCTGGATATCCTAGGAATGACCAGAAGCCTCGAATTTAGTGATCTTAAAGAGCGCGATGGATTGTAAGGCGATAGAAGATCCGTTAAATAGACTGGAGCTAAACCATTTAGAGCTTTATAGGTCAAAAGCAATACCTTGTAATTAATACGGAACTTTATAGGTAACCAATGAAGTGATGATAAAACTGGTGTTATATGATCATATTTTCTTGATCTAGTAAGAACTCTAGCGGCTGCATTTTGGACTAACTGTAGCTTGTTTATTGAGGATGCAGGACAACCAGCTAATAAAGCATTACAGTAATCTAGTCTCGAGGTCATGAATGCATGAACTAACTTTTCTGCATCAGAAACAGATAGCATATTACGTAGCTTAGCAATGTTTCTAAGGTGGAAAAAGGCAGTTTTTGTAACATATGAAATATGCTTTTCAAAAGACAGGTTGCAGTCTAATATAACACCCAGGTCTTTTACTGTAGCGGATAAAGTAACAGGGCATCCTACTATGTTAAAGTCGTGCTGTGAAAGGTTTTGTGGACGGTTTTTAGAACCGATAAGTATTACCTCTGTCTTATCTGGATTTAATAAAAGAAAGTTACGCATCATCCAATCTTTTATATCTTTAACACAATCTGTCAATTTGGATAATTTAGCGTATTCATCTGGCCGTGATGAAATATATATTTGAGTGTCATCAGCATAGCAATGGAAACTAATTCCATGTTTCCTTAGAATATTACCAAGTGGCAGCATATATATTGAGAATAATAAAGGGCCTAACACAGATCCCTGTGGCACTCCATGGTTTGCCGAAGTTATGATCGATTTTTCTCCATTTAAGTAGACGAAATGGTAGCGGTCAGATAAGTATGACCTGAACCAGCTTAATGCTTGTCCTTGAACACCAGTGTAATTTTGTAGTCGATCTAAGAGTATTGTGTGATCTATAGTATCGAACGCAGCACTAAGATCAAGTAAAACTAGTACTGAGATACAGCCTTGGTCCGAAGCTAAAAGTAGATCATTTATGATTCTAACAAGCGCAGTTTCAGTGCTATGATGTGGCCTGAATCCAGACTGAAACTTTTCATAGATGTCGTTTTCTTGCAAGAAAGAGCCGAGTTGAGCGGACACAACTTTTTCTAATATTTTTGACATAAATGGAAGATTCGAAATGGGTCTGTAATTTGCTAGGTTATTTGGATCTAATTGTGGTTTCTTAATAAGAGGTTTTATAACTGCCAGCTTGAATGTTCTTGGAACATGACCTAAAGATAAAGACGAATTAATAATATTGAGAAGAGGCTCTTCCACTATAGGTAATACTTCTTTCAGTAGTTTAGTTGGTATAGGATCTAATAAACATGTTGTTGTTTTAGATGAAGTGATAAGTTTATTTAACTCTTTTTGTTCTATGGTTGTAAAGCATTGTAATTGTTCTTGCGGGGTGATAATTGCGGCTGAATTATAGGGCGCGAGCAAAGATTGAACGTTTACGATTTTGATTCTGATGCTTTCAATTTTCTCGGTGAAAAAGTTCATGAAATCATTACTACTGAACTGTAACAAGGTATTTTGTTCAGACGACTTCTGTTTATTTGTTAGTCTAGCCACGGTATTAAATAAAAACCTTGGATTATTTTGGTTGTTTTCTATTAATTTGCTGAGGTGCTCAGCCCTGGCCGTTTTAAGGGCCTTTTTATAACGTGACATACTGTCTTTCCACGCGATTCTAAAGACCTCTAAATTAGTTTTTTTCCATTTACGCTCTAAATTACGGGTTTCTCTCTTTAAAACATACGTAGTATTATTGTACCATGGTGCTATGCTTTTTTCTCTGACCTTTTTTAATCGAATGGGTGCAACCATATCCAATGTTCTAGAGAGAATGGTGCTCATAGTGCTAGTTAATTCGTCTAGTTCATCTGTTTGTTTGGGTTCAGGCAGCAGCTGAGATAGATCAGATAAGCTATTTGAGAAATTATCTATGGTGGATGGAAGAATTGTTCTACCTGGTCGATAACGTGGCGCAGCATGACATAATACAGCAGTACGTAGTATGCAAGTTACCATGTAATGGTCAGTAACATCATCAGTTAGTGGAATGATATCTATATCGGTTGGATCGGTTCCATATGATATAATTAAATCGAGTGTATAATTAAGACTATGAGTTGGTCCGGTGACGTTTTGCTTGACCCCGAAGGAGTTTAATAAATCTGTAAACGCAGCCCCTAACGCATCATTTAAATTATCTACGTGTATGTTAAAATCTCCAACAATTAATGCTTTATCGACGTTGACCAAAAGATCTGATAGAAAGTCAGCAAACTCTTTTAGAAAATCGGCGTAAGGCCCTGGAGGTCGATATACGGTAGCCAATGCTAGGGATAATAGGGATTTTTTTCTTACATCTAACAGCGTAACATTTAGCACAAGTACTTCAAACGAATTAAACCTATGACGAGTTTTCTGAGTAACATTAAGAATATCTCTATAGATTGTTGCAACACCGCCGCCACGACCGATCAGACGAGGCTCATGCTTATAACAGTATCCTGGTGGAGTAGACTCATTTAGACCGAAATAATCATTTGGTTTAAGCCAGGTTTCAGTAAGGCACAGAACATCGAAATTATTATCTGTGACCATTTCATTTACAATAACCGCCTTAGGTGTGAGCGATCTAATGTTTAGAAGACCTAGCTTTAGAAATTGTTTTTGTTCACTAATAGCGAGAGTTTTTGTTTTAATAACAATTAGATTTTTTCTAGATCCCGCAGTAGATTTATTATTTGATCTTAGTAAACGAGGAATAGACACAGTTTCTATGCAATGTTCTACACAAGTATTAATATCAATTAAATTGGTGCAGTAGAGACTGTGATTTGGATTTTTGGTTACTAGTCAAATGGTATTTAACATCTTGGAGATGTTATCTGACAGAAGATCTGCCCCTATTCTACTTGGGTGTAAGCCATCAGCGCGGAAGAGCCTCGGTCGCTCCCAAAACAGATTCCAATTATTTACAAAGAGCAGTTTTTGCTCATTGCACCATGACAATAACCATTCATTAAGCGCGAATAATCTACTGAACTTTTCATGCCCTCGTCGGTACGTAGGAAGCGGTCCAGACACAATAATCGCTATTTCAGGCGATGTGCTGCGTACCGTATCGATAAGGCTCCTGAAGTCTTTCTTCAGAACCTCCGTCTGTCGCAGCTTAGTGTCGTTAGATCCCGCGTGCAGCACAACAGCTCCGACGCGCTCGTCACTGTTCAAGATCTCAGTTACCCGCGCAGTGATATCGAGAACACGAGCACCAGGAAAGCAGTGACTGTGCACCTTACTTTTACCTAACGTAGCATGGACGTGTCGGACGGTGGAATCGCCGATGATCACAGCATCGCGTTCCGTTTCACGAAGAGGGGAGAAGCGGTTCTGAGTGGAGATCTCGAAAACCGGGAGGGGCGAAAAGATTCTTGTCCTGGCTCGCGGCTTCCGCGGAACCACCCAGGCTTCTTGGTGGTGTGTTGAAGCCGGAGTGAATGAAACCATGGCTGATCGTGACCTGGACGTTCGGGACCAGTGCTGAGAAACGGACGGAGTAGACGAGGTCGGCGTCAGCGAGTTACTAACGTTAATCACTGATCCGTGTGCATCAGCGCGTGATGTTTCAAGAGCTAAACGCCGGTCTCTCAGCTCAGCTTGTCTCTCTAGAAGGTCACGGATCTGCTTTTCTACAGCTTCTAATTCAGACTGCACCGCGAGCAACTCAGATTTGTTCTCATCTGCACAAAAAGGTAGATAACATACACCTGATATATTCGCCATTTTAACAGATGGACAGTAAGTTAGCAACTTAGTGGTTAGTGGTGTTGGGTAACGGCTTGAGACGCGTCTGTTCAACAGTCCTAGTTATAATTATGTGTTAAATGATGGTTCAAAACAGAATAAAAGGAGGAAATACGGAAAAACACAAGGAAATACGAACCTAATACGAGGCTTAGACAGCCACGACGCAGACAAACAAACTCACGGCAGACAGCGAGGCGGATAAATCAGTCGATCGCAGGGCGAGCAGCAGTGAAGCAGTGTCTCGCTCTACGACCAACAACCGATGTTCTTACCGTATTTGCGGTTCCAGCCGTATAATGGCTTGAGACGCGTCTAATACGAGGCTAGACAGCCACGACGCAGATAAGCGCACAGCAGGCAACGAGGCTGACAAAATCAGTCGATCGCAGGGCGAGCAGCAGTGAAGCGGTGTCTCGCTCTGCGACCAACAGTCCGAGTTGTAATTATGAGTTAAATGATGTTGCAGAACAGAATAAAAGAGAGAAATACGGAAAAATATGAAGCTAATACGAGGCTTAGACAGCCACGACGCAAACAAATGCACAGCTCACAGCAGGTAGCAAAGCGGAAGTAGCAAAGCGTAACACACACACACACACACACACACACACACACACACACTCTCTCTCACACTCTCTGTGTGTGTGTGTGTGTGTGTGTGTGTGTGTGTGTGTGTGTGTGTGTGTGTGTGTGTGTGTGTGTGTGTGTGTGTGTGTGTGTGTGTGTGTGTGTGTGTGTGTGTGTGTGTGTGTGTGTGTGTGTGTGTGTGAGTGCAGCTCATGAGTGAGTCTTCTGTGTGTGTGTGTGTGTCTGTGTGTGTGTGTGTGTGTGTGTGTGTGTGTGTGTGTGTGAGACACAGCTCTTGTGTTCGTTCAGTCTTCTGTGAATCAGTCTCAGATGTGTGTGTGTGTGTGTGTGTGTGTGTGTGTGTGTGTGTGTGTGTGTGTGTGTGTGTGTGTGAGTGCAGCTCATGAGTGAGTCTTCTGTGTGTGTGTGTGTGTGTGTGTGTGTGTGTGTGTGTGTGTGTGTGAGACACAGCTCTTGTGTTCGTTCAGTCTTCTGTGAATCAGTCTCAGATGTGTGTGTGTGTGTGTGTGTGTGTGTGTGTGTGTGTGTGTGTGTGTGTGTGTGTGTGTGTGTGTGTGATCCTCAGATGAGCGTTAGAGATCCTCACATCTGTGAGTGTGAGCTGTCTTTACGAGGAGCAATTAAAGTAATCGGTGATTAACCGCAGCGCTTGAAGAGCCTCAGATGTGTGTGTGAGAAATGAGAATAAATCATGTGTGTGTGTGTCTCGTGTTCCAGCACACACATCTAAACATTCTTACATCCAGACACAGTTACTGGAGAAGAACGTCTGGAGATATTAAGATGTTTTCTGAATAAATGCTTCATAATGAAGTGTGTTTGTGGTTGACAGAGTATCAGTGTGACTCAAGGGTCAGGAGAGGTCATCACGCCTCATTATCCAATTACTCCTCTGTGACCTCTGACCTCTGCAGGCTTCAGATCAGCTGAGCTGAGAAAGAGAACAGAGACTGAATTGATGCCTTTATATCTTCAGTCATTTTGTAGTAAATGTGTCTTGATGTAGGAATTTTTAGATATTTGTGCTGGAAAACAAGACAGAAATACAGACGAACATCATGTTTACACACACACACACACACACACACACACACACACACACACACACACACACACACACACACACACACACACACTCTCTCTCTCTCTCTCTCTCTCTCTCTCTCTCTCTCTCTCTCTCTCTCTCTCTCTCTCTCCACACTCACACACACACACACAAACACACACACACACACACACACACTCTCACACACACACTCACACACACACACACACACACACACACACACACACACACACACACACTCTCTCTCTCTCTCTCACACACACACACACACACACACACACACACACTCTCACACACACACACACACACACACTCTCACACACACACACACACACACACACACACACACACACACACACACACACTCTCTCTCTCTCTCTCTCACACACACACACACACACACACACACACACACACACACACACACACACTCTCTCACACACATACACACACACAGGCCCGGCGTCAAGGGGGGGCTTGGGGGGCTTAGCCCCCCCTAAGATGATCTCAAGCCCCCCCTTGCGGTGATCTGAATGATGATTATGTGACTGAGCGTTCGTGCAGGGTTCGCCTAAACACTTTATGAATAAGATAACAATAAACGAGAACTGTCTGAACTGTTCTTGACTTTAGGCTATTAAACGTCTCACACACATGTGAAAGGAAAACCCGAAGACTGTGACACCCCAAGTACAAAATGCATGACCTTATTGCCTATGTACGGCAAGCCCCGAGGGGAAAATGCATTGCACACACACATAGAACGAGCGCCAGCACATCCAGAATTAATGCATCATAACACAATCAAACATAAGGTCTGTTACAATTATTATTATGAGGTTACTTTTATTATCAAATCAATATTAATTAGTCCCGCAATAATGTCATAGCGCATCATTGCATAGCCGACGCGGAGCGATGAAAATATTATATTAGTCCTCATTTAAAAAACAATGTGTTTCACACGTAATAATTCTCTCTTTTTTTCACCATGAGCCACAAGAGAAATATTAAGAAAATAAATTAAGGTTAGGCCTATATACGTTATCAGAACATGTTGAGTATTCAGCTCTCATCGGTCAGTTTTTACTTTCACTTTCTATAGTGAATAATTGAATGGGATTTGATTACTTCTTCACCGATAACTCTCGCTCAATGTGCTTGCCTTCATAGTTTAAAACGCAAATATTTCAAATGTTGCGACGTGACTGTTTTCTTTTTCAACAATTGCGCAGAATGATGGACAACAATCACATTTCGCGCACATCTTATCCCAGGGAAATGTTGCCAAACACATTTCGCGCACGTCGCCCCCCATCACGCAAGCCCCCCTAAGAATTGTAAAAGCCCCCCCAAGTAGTTTGTCCTGGAGCCGGGACTGCACACACACACACACTCACACACACACTCACACACACACACTCTCACACACACACACACACACTCTCACACACACACACACACTCGGACCTTTAACAAGAGCTTCTACTCTTTATTTTGATGAATGAAATCACAGTAATGTTTGGAGGAAGTTCTTGTTGAGATTATCAGTGTTTTATTCATCAGAATATCTCTCGACCTCTGACCTTTGACCCGGCCGTGTTCGGCTGCTTGATGTTGTCGTTTAACAGAGAGAGACATTAGCAGGCCGCGTGGCCTTTGACCTGTCCAACACTTTAGACTTGTACTCTGAGGTAGATGATCGCTGTGGACCCCAGAAAAAAAAATCAGAATAAGCCTTTCAGAAATCCTGTTTTGTCTGTTTTAATTTTTCTGGATTTAATTAAAATGGATTATCAAAAACGGTGGTAATCAAACAAAGTCATAAAACATTAACAATTGAATAATCCTTTAAAGTGTAATCAAATGAAAATGTAACTATTCCTTTTTATTTTTTGGCAAACAAAATGGTTTACTGTTAAAAATAATATTCTTTAAAATACAAAGTTTGAATCATTATTAATCCTGTAAAGCCTGACATGTGCATAATAATCAGAAAAGGGTTATTTTTTTAATTGTAACAGTTTATTAAACCGCTAAACAATATAATGTGTTTTTTGTTTGATAAATCAGGCTTTATGGCTCATATAGTCTGAAATAATGAGAATAAGAAGGAAAAACAGCTCAGTTTTATTCACAGACTCACACTGAGCATTAATATGATGTTTGCTGCTGTTGCCCCCCTGGCCTGATGAGTGTTAGGGGGGGGTGAGTGTGATTTTATATCCTGTATGTATAAACAACGAGACAAAAACTTTAGCTTCTGTTCAGCTCAACTGCAGTATTTATTCTGCTTCCACAAAGGAAAAAAAATAATGTTTGACTCCTTGAGGTAATAAACAAAATGCTTGGAGCCTCAGGTATTTCACAGTATCACCATATCTTCAGAAAATACCAAAATATATTTGGAATAATAATAACGGAAGCACAGTAAAATAAAACATATTAATGTCCATACTTTTCATTGTGCTTCGATTGACATGAATTGTATATTGACCAGTTGAACAACAACATTTTTTACTTGTTCTTATTTGTTCTTGTAATAAACATTAGTTCAGTCATATAACACAAATTACTAAATTTGCATCACTTTTAAAGTCAACTACTCTGTTTAAACACAGGAAAAACGTTTAACATTATGTTTTATACACACACATTAGCACTAAATGCATTTTCAGATCAGTTAACACAAAAACGAGACCATTCGCGTTTCTATTGTTTACTTGGTTACTCGTAGCAACAGGTTCGCTAGCTTAGTATGGCAGTGTTAGCTGAACATCAATATTTCACACATTACGGCAAACTACTCAACTCTAAACATTGCACGTACTCACTACAGATTCAAAACACTCTTATCTCTTATACTGAGATACATGCATACCATTTTGAGGAACATTAACCCACCTGTATGTATAAACAACGAGACAAAAACTTTAGCTTCTGTTCAGCTCAACTGCAGTATTTATTCTGCAGCGCTTGTCTCATAATGGTTTTAAGTTCCTCCCGGCGCTTAGCGCCATCTAGTGACCTCTATAAGTATCACCCCACCATAGTAACAAGTACAATACAATGAAATTGGTCTTTTCGTAACCATTTAGAACACATTTTCATAAAAAAAATTATATGGGTGTCTATTTTTCCACATTGTTTATTTTTGCGTTAAATGTTAGTAATATAAACTGTATTAACTCAATTACCTTTTTTATCTCTTATGCCTAACTTTGAACACTTTTTTTAACCCTTTACACTCTCCCCTGTTTTTTTTTTTTAAAATGTCTCCTGACATTTGACTGTATGTCTTAAGATGTACGTGAGTCTGTGATATGTCAGTATGCATGGGTGAAGCAGTTGTAATAGTAAGGGTGTGGGTATGTGAAGTACGGAAGAGGGACAGTATCGAGATTACTTTGGAGAGGGTAGCTCGGCAGTAATGAGTTTACCCCTGCATTCTGCTGCTGATAAGATGGCTGTCCCAGTGTACCATAGGTGAACAGTTTCTTTGGCTTGGCTGTCCTTTGGGATCTTCTGACTGCCTCCACCTCCAATTGGTGTTCATCCTCCCCCACTGCCATGTCCACTTGCGACCTGTCCTGTTGCTCTTCCTCCACTTGATGTTCATCCTCCACTCTGAAATCCTCAAGAGCTCTGTCCTGTGTGTGTGATGTGTTCTGAACATGATCCTGGGTGTCTATGCCCTCTCTGACAGTAGAGTGAAACTCGCAAGCTTCAACCCTTAGCTTTTGATCAGTCTGAGGATGATGCACTGCTTGATGATGCTCTGCCTGTTGGGATCTCACTAACCTGTAGCATGGAATCTGCTGGTAAGTGTATTCCTCATCAGAGCTGTCTGTGTTTTCTTCATGAGTATCTGCAATGGTTTGTTTCTGGTTTTTTAACTTTGTTTTTCCTTTTGAACACGGTGAAGGAAGTGTTTCCTCCAGTGGCAGTTCGTTCACCGGCAAAAGTAAGTTCCTGTGTAACACACGGAGGGTTTTGGGTCCCTTCTCAGGTTGGACCTTATAAACTGGTCCATTACCAACTCTCTCCACAACACGGTGTACTGTCTGCTCCCAATAAGCCCGCAATTTTCCCGGCCCGCCTCTCTCTGACAGGTTTTTTACACAGCACTCGGTCGCCTGGCTGAAGAACAACACCCCTGACTGCTCTGTCATACTGACTCTTGCCTTTGGCTGAAGATTTTGCACTGTTGTTTGCAGCAATTTCATATGCAGAACGCATCCTCTTTGCCCACTTCTGTGCATATGTCTGTCGATCGGATGACTCAGGCTCTGTCTTTGGTGGGAACAGTAAGTCAACAGGTAAGCGTGGAGGTCGACCATATAAGAGGAAGAAAGGGGAAAATCCGGTGGCCTCATGTCTTGTGCAGTTGTAGGCGTGCACGACATGTGGCAGGTGATCTTTCCACTGACTCTTTTTTTCCTCTTCCAGGGTACGCATCATCTGCAGAAGCGTGCGGTTCAGTCTCTCCACGGGATTACCTTGTGGGTGGTACGGTGTGGTTCGTGAATGACCAATACCAGCCAGCTGCTGTAACCTGTTGAACAAACTGTTCTCAAACTCCTTCCCCTGATCATGATGGAGCTTCTCAGGATAACCATAGCGAGGGATGAAGTCTTGAAATATCTTATCGGCTGCTGTTTTTCCCTGATTTGTTCCTTGTTGGGTATGCTTGAGCAAAGCGTGTGAAGTGGTCAATGAGGACCAAGATGTACTCATAGCCTTGACTTTGCTCCAGGTGGAGATAGTCGATGCACACCAACTCAAATGGACTGCTTGTGGATATGTGTCCCATGGGCGCTCTCTGTGGCAAATTTGGGCGTTTCTGTTTAATGCAGCTGCATCTTTTGTTAACATAGTCCTCTATGTCCTGCTGCATATTTGGCCAATAAAACCTCTCGCGGGCGAGATGAGATACTTTCTCTGCGCCAACATGGCCCATGTCATTGTGCAGGGTCTTAAGCACCATGGGTTTCCACTTCTCAGGGAGAACAAGCTGCCTGTGTTGTTCAGTCCGTCTATAGAGAATCCCGTCATCCACTTCTAACTTATTCCATTCATACAGCAGTCTCCTTGTCTCTTTCCTCATTTTTCTTTTGTCCACTTTGTTGGGAATCCAGTTTTGAAATTTTAAGGAAACAACTTCTGAGATAGCAGATTCCTCTTGCTGTGCTGCCCGAATGTCTTCTGATGGAACACTGGAAATACTCGCCGATGGCACAACTTCTGCACTTCCACCTTCCAGCTGCAAGGCTGCAACCCAAGGTACGTCACTTTCTTGAAGTGCTTTGCTGCCTTGCCATATCGTAGACACAACCTCAGGTGACATGGTCTCCGTGTGGTCTTTCATGCCATCCTGAAGTTTCACAGGATACCTTGACAGTGTATCTGCATCTGCGTTCATCTTCCCTGGCCTGTACTTAATATCGAAGTGAAAGTCGGCCAGTTCACCAACCCATCTGTGTCCAACGGCATTTAGTCTGGCAGTGCTAAGGACATATGTCAAAGGGTTATTATCCGTGAAAACTGTAAATGTTGGAGCATAATACAAGTAATCACGAAACTTGTCACAAATGGCCCACTTAAGGGCCAAGAACTCAAGTTTACCGGAGTGAAGGTGGTAATTTCTCTCGGCAGGTGTAAGAGTTCTGGACCCATACCCAATGACCCGCAACTTGTTGTCCTGACGCTGGTATAGCACTGCTCCTAATCCTTCATTGGACGCATCAGTGTGCAGTATGAATGGAATGTTGAAGTTTGGGTAAGCTAAGATAGGTGGATTAGTTAACATGTCAACTAGCTTGACTACTACATCCCTGTGCTGTGGCCTCCATGTGATCGGGGTTTTGGATGGGAGTTGTTCTTTCTCTGCTTTCTGAGTTCCGCCCTTACTTATATTAGTCAGATTTTTGGTGTGACTTTCGTCTGTTTCCGTGGGTTTTTTTAGCAGTTCAAAAAGTGGCTTAGCAAGTCGAGAGAAGTCTTGGATAAAGGAGCGGTAGTACCCCAGAAATCCCAGCAGGGACTTGACATCTCCAACTGTGCGAGGCTCTTTTTCTTTGAGTGCAATCACTGCTGCCAAGTCCTGTGGATCAATTTTGACTCCTTCCCCAGACACCAATCGGCCAAGGTAACGCACCTCTCTTTTAAACAACTCACACTTGGTTGACCTTAGTTTGATGCCGTTTTCTCTCATGCGACTGAGAACTTGTCTGAGGTGGTGTATGTGAGCCTCAAAGGACCTTGAGTAGCACAGCACATCGTCGAGATATGGAGCACAGCATTCATCTCGAATACCATCCAACACACCCTCCATACACCTCTGGAAAGCCGCAGGTGCGTTCGTCAAGCCAAATGGTATCCGTATCCATTCATACAAACCCCAGGGTGTACTGAAGGCTGTAAGGTGTCTGGATTCCTCGCTCACGAACCCTTGGTGGTACGCACTGCCTTGATCCAGGATGGAGAACCATGTGTTGCCCCCCAAACTGTCAAGCAGGTCTTGGATTCGTGGCAATGGATGACGATCTGGGACGGTCTTCTGGTTCAGGCCTCTGAAGTCAACACACAGCCGCAGACTCTGGTCCTTTTTCCGGACACAAACAACTGGAGATGAATATGAAGACACAGATTTGCGGATCCACCCTCTGTCTAGGAGATTCTGCACATACTCTTTCACCTCCTTGTATAAGGGCTTAGGTATGGAGTTATAGCACCTTTGAACAGGGTAGTTGTCCACCACATTGATTTTCAGCTGTAAGTCAGGTATACAACCGATGTCTCCTTCCTCTTTTACGAACACATCAGACTCCTCGAAAAGCATCTGGCGCACAATCTCCTGTTGTTGCTGATCAAGATGTTCTAATTTGACTGGAGGATGCCACTTTTCTTGTGTGCGAGACTCTACTGAGCTGTTCGTTCTGCTGCTGGCACCACTGCTTGGGCTAACCTGTGCAACACACATGTATGTATCACTTTTTGACTTTGCTGGTTGCTTAGCCGAGGAACACAGATTGACTGATTTGCTGTAAACAATTTCTTCTATACAGCCTAAGACTGTCCTTGGTGGCAGAAAAATGGCATGCTTGGTGGAGTTGCAGATGGAGATTTTCACAGCTTTGGAGGCACCACAGGGCACATCGACTAACGCAGGAAAGAGTTGAAGTCCCTCTGGTAAGACACTTTCTAAAGTGGGTTCAAACAGCATTGTTCCTCCCTGAGGCCAGGATCTGACACGACACTTCAGTTCACATATTTGGCCACTTGGAACTGTAAGACCTTTCCTCCCTACTCTAATGATGTCATTTGCAGGCTTTTTCTTATCTGAAGTATTACTAATCACAGAGACAATGGTTTCAGCTGTGTCTCGATCGAGCTTTAATGCCTCTGCTAGCAAATCACTTAGACTGACTCTTCCTGGCTCTTCCAGACTCTCTAAAATGATTTCCTCTATTACATTGAACCCTAGCAACAGGCCCCTAACACAGCTCTGACTCACTAGCATGGGTACATTAATGGCTACTTGACCATGTCTTGCACTTTTGATTTCCACCAATATTTCAGCCCACCCCTCAAAAGGTACATCTGTGCCATTAGCAGCTGTGATTCTGAGTGGATTATCTGGTAGTAGGTCTGTGAGTGGCTGGATTCGGATGTCAGGTAAGTGTTTCTTTAACCAGGACTTTTCCAGTATCGTAACCTGAGCTCCACTATCTAGTAGCGCATCAATCTGCACACCGTTGAGAGTACAGGTTAGCAAGCACTTTCTGCCTATCAGTTTTGCTAATTGGGTTCCTTTTCTTACTCTGTGTTTCGATAGTGATGGACAATGAGTGGGAGTTATGGAGTCATGGTTGGTTACGGAAGCAGGGGACTCTGGCTCTTGTTTGGTCACTGGTGGTCCCTCCCCAGTGACCCCATCACATTTCCCGCAGGCTTAGGCTTTGACAGGCAGCCCACAGCTCTGTGCCCTTCCTGGCCACACCTGAAACAGTGGTTGCAGCTTGCAGTCCCTTGAGCTAAACATGACTTGCATTTTCCCCTTGTGGCAGACTTGGGTGGTTGCACCATACTTAACGGGTTGGCCTGTGACGGCACTGAAGTACTGGCTGTAGGGGTGAGAGCCTTCTCTATAGTTTTTGCTAAGGCTGAGACATGTGCTGTTAGTTCATGTATAGCTGTGCGGTTTGCCTGGACTTCGGCTTGAGTTTGAAGAACACTGGCTTGCACTTCAGCTGGAGGCTGGACTGCATGTTGTCTCTCCCGTTGTTGTGTGACATTGACTGTGACTGTTTTGGTTTTGTGTGTCTGACCTAGGCGTGCCTGTCTCTCAACCTCTTCACTAACTGACTTTGTCATTATCTCTAAGATGAAATCATCAGTTACACTTGTATTTGTTAAGAGCGGTTTAAGGTCTCGCCTCACATGTGCATATTTCTCACTTATCCCCTGATACAGCGAGTGAAGGAATACCCCATGGACAAGTTTGTCGTCATATTGAAACTCTGAGCTACCTTGCTGAGAAGCAAACAATATTCTCTGTTTAAGCCCCATTAACCGGTACATGAACTGTTGTGGGCTTTCTCTGTCTTGTTGTTTGGTATTGCTAAGCTCCTGAAATAACTCCGCACTACTCTTGTCTCGTAAGTGTGCTCTGAGGAAACGCTTAAGCTCAGCTACAGTTAACCCATCTTTGGTCATCAGCATGTCTTTGAAAGTACCAGGCTTGATTATCTTTAGAACAGTACGAATTAGTTCTGCCTCTGTGAAATTCTCAGATACCCCTTCATCAATCTGCCTACAGAGTGAGCTATAGCTAACATCAGAATCTGAGTCAGAAATCTGTCCACTGTATATCTTGAATTCTCTACGAGGCAGTAAAGCAGCAACATCCGTCAACTTTATCACATCAGTTACCTGGTTGGCTACAACTGGTAAATTTTCTGCCTTAACATTCACTGCTGAAGGTGCCGCTACAGATTCAGTCTCTGCCAATAACTCACGTTGCTCTTCCGCAGCCGCTGGCGGTTGTTGCAGTTCAATGATGAGATCGTTGAACACTAGCAGGCGGGTCATGCCTTGGTCCTCTTGACTTGCCAACTCGTCACCTCTCAAAAAGTCCATGATGAAGTCATAGAGTTCCACCTCGGTTGCATCATCCCCTGGTAGATCTTCATTCACCTCACCCTTGATGGAGGCTGCCAGCTTGTGGAGAACATCGATTTTGGCGGAGTTGATCAGCTGATGGAGCTGCCTCTGAATTCCCCTTCGCAGTTCTCGTAGAGCAGACATCTCTTCACCTCAGGAGTCGCTGGTGTAGCACGTTGGTCCAGGAACTTGACGTCAGGTTCATTTACTGGTGATTAGCTGCCATCAGGAAAAGTCGCTAATCCCGGACGAGCGCCCAAAATTGTTGCCCCCCTGGCCTGATGAGTGTTAGGTGGGGGTGAGTGTGATTTTATATCCTGTATGTATAAACAACGAGACAAAAACTTTAGCTTCTGTTCAGCTCAACTGCAGTATTTATTCTGCTTCCACAAAGGAAAAAAAATAATGTTTGACTCCTTGAGGTAATAAACAAAATGCTTGGAGCCTCAGGTATTTCACAGTATCACCATATCTTCAGAAAATACCAAAATATATTTGGAATAATAATAACGGAAGCACAGTAAAATAAAACATATTAATGTCCATACTTTTCATTGTGCTTCGATTGACATGAATTGTATATTGACCAGTTGAACAACAACATTTTTTACTTGTTCTTATTTGTTCTTGTAATAAACATTAGTTCAGTCATATAACACAAATTACTAAATTTGCATCACTTTTAAAGTCAACTACTCTGTTTAAACACAGGAAAAACGTTTAACATTATGTTTTATACACACACATTAGCACTAAATGCATTTTCAGATCAGTTAACACAAAAACGAGACCATTCGCGTTTCTATTGTTTACTTGGTTACTCGTAGCAACAGGTTCGCTAGCTTAGTATGGCAGTGTTAGCTGAACATCAATATTTCACACATTACGGCAAACTACTCAACTCTAAACATTGCACGTACTCACTACAGATTCAAAACACTCTTATCTCTTATACTGAGATACATGCATACCATTTTGAGGAACATTAACCCACCTGTATGTATAAACAACGAGACAAAAACTTTAGCTTCTGTTCAGCTCAACTGCAGTATTTATTCTGCAGCGCTTGTCTCATAATGGTTTTAAGTTCCTCCCGGCGCTTAGCGCCATCTAGTGACCTCTATAAGTATCACCCCACCATAGTAACAAGTACAATACAATGAAATTGGTCTTTTCGTAACCATTTAGAACACATTTTCATAAAAAAAATTATATGGGTGTCTATTTTTCCACATTGTTTATTTTTGCGTTAAATGTTAGTAATATAAACTGTATTAACTCAATTACCTTTTTTATCTCTTATGCCTAACTTTGAACACTTTTTTTAACCCTTTACACTGCTCTGATGCTTGTAATGTAAATCAATGAGATCTTAGAGCACTATAGCAGATACTTACATAAAATGCGTATAAATATCAATATCTGCCAATAATAAGTCTTAGTAAGATGATATTTAAATGCTTAGTTTATGATCAAAGATCTGTAGTTTTAAAACCTTAATGATGATTGAAAGATGAACAAATAAACCTTCCTGATCATTTTTAATACTCATTATTTTTTCTAGAGAGAATCTAATCTAATATGATACAGTATCCTTATAGGGTTCATGGTTACACTTTACAAGGTTCATTAGTTAACACTAGAACTAACAATAACTAACAGTGTGTGTGTGCAGGACGGTGGGATGCTGATCAACAACCCCACGGCTCTGGCCATCCACGAGTGCCAGTGTCTGTGGCCGGACGTCCCGCTGCAGTGTGTGGTGTCTCTGGGACCGGCCGCTTCGAGAGCGCCGGCAGCAACAGCGTCTCCTTCACCAGCCTGAAGACCAAGCTCAGCAACGTCATCAGCAGCGCCACCAACACCGAGGGTTACTCCACCTTTACTCACTCTCTACACACACACCGAGGGTTACTCCACTCTTACTCACTCACTACACCCATAACTACACACACACCGAGGGTTACTCCACTCTTACTCACTCACTACACCCATAACTACACACACACCGAGGGTTACTCCACTCTTACTCACTCACTACACCCATAACTACACACACACCGAGGGTTACTCCACTCTTACTCACTCACTACACCCATAACTACACACACACACCGAGGGTTACTCCACTCTTACTCACTCGCTCCACCCATAACTACACACACACACCGAGGGTTACTCCACTCTTACTCACTCACTACACCCATAACTACACACACATACACACCGATGGTTACTCCACTCTACTCACTCACTCCACCCATAACTACAACACACGAGGGTTACTCCACTCTTACTCACTCACTCCACCCATAACTACACACACACCATCCCCCACTAGTCATCAAAACGTTACTCCACTCTTACTCACTCCTGCACCCTAACTACACACACTACAGAGGTTACTCCACCTTACTCACTCGCTCCACCCATAACATACCACACACACACCGATGGTTACTCCACTCTATCACCCACTAACTCACACACACCGAGGGTACTCCACTCTACTCACACACACTAACACACACCGAGGGTTACTCCACTCTTACTCACTCACTCCACCCTAACTCACAACCCCGAGGTTACTCCACTCTTACTCACTCTCACCCATAACTACACACACACACCGAGGGTTACTCCACTCTTACTCACTCACTACACCCATAACTACACACCACACCCGAGGGTTACTCCACTCTTCACTCTACACCCATAACTACACACACACCGAGGGTTACTCCACTCTTCTCACTCACTCACCCATAACTACAACACACACCGAGGGTTACTCCACTCTTACTCACTCACTACACCCATAACTACACACACACCGAGGGTTACTCCACTCTTACTCACTCTACTACACCCATAACTACACACACACCGAGGGTTACTCCACTCTTACTCACTCACTACACCCATAACTACACACACACCGAGGTTACTCCACACTTACTCACTCACTACCACCCATAACTACACACACACCGAGGGTTACTCCACTCTTACTCACTCCTACACCCATAACTACACCACACACCGAGGGTTACTCCACTCTTACTCACTCACTACACCCATAACTACACACACAACGAGGGTTACTCCACTTTACTCACTCACTACACCCATAACTACACACACACCGAGGTTACTCCACTCTTACTCACTCACTCCACCCATAACTACACACACACCGAGGGTTACTCCACTCTTACTCACTCACTACACCCATAACTACACACACACCGAGGGTTACTCCACTCTTACTCACTCACTACACCCATAACTACACACACACCGAGGGTTACTCCACTTTACTCACTCACTACACCCATAACACACACACACCGAGGGTTACTCCACTCTTACTCACTCACTCACCCATAACTACACACACACCGAGGGTTACTCCACTCTTACTCACTCACTACACCCATAACTACACACACACCGAGGGTTACTCCACTCTTACTCACTCACTCCACCCATAACTACACACACACCGAGGGTTACTCCACTCTTACTCACTCGCTCCACCCATAACTACACACACACCGAGGGTTACTCCACTCTTACTCACTCACTCCACCCATAACTACACACACACCGAGGGTTACTTCACTCTTACTCACTCACTCCACCCATAACTACACACACACCGAGGGTTACTCCACTCTTACTCACTCACCTGACCCATAACTACACACACACACCACACACACACAGTGTGAAGGAGTGTGTTCCTGCATACACTCTATAGGTTGTCACATGACATGTCAGATGATTGACAGCTGTCACTCTGGAGCACATAACTCTCTCTGCTGAGTGTCGCAGTAATGCAGTGTTCGCACAGCAGCTCGAGATTAAACACGATCACGCAGGTTATTAATAATCCCAGATTAACTCCCACACAATAACTCATCCAGCCCGTCTCTTTTAGCTGAGGAGACGTGCAGAAACTTTGATGGAAACTGTCATGTGACAACCTATAGAGTGTATGCGGGAACACACTCCTTCACACGTGTGTGTGTGTGTGTGTGTGTGTGTGTGTGTGTGTGTGTGTGTGTGTGTGTGTGTGTGTAGTTTATGGGTCAGGTGAGTGAGTAAGAGTGGAGTAACCCTCGGTGTGTGTGTAGTTAAGGGTGGAGCGAGTGAGTAAGAGTGGAGTAACCCTCGTGTGTGTGTAGTTATGGGTGTAGTGAGTGAGTAAGAGTGGAGTAACCCTCGGTGTGTGTGTAGTTAAGGGTGGAGTGAGTAACAGTGGAGTAACCCTCGGTGTGTGTGTAGTTATGGGTGTAGTGAGTAACAGTGGAGTAACCCTCGGTGTGTGTGTAGTTAAGGGTGGAGCGAGTGAGTAAGAGTGGAGTAACCCTCGGTGTGTGTGTAGTTATGGGTGTGTAGTGAGTGAGTAACAGTGGAGTAACCCTCGGTGTGTGTGTAGTTATGGGTGTGTGAGTGAGTAACAGGGGTAACCCTCGGTGTGTGTGTAGTTAAGGGTGGAGTGAGTGAGTAGAGTGGAGTAACCCTCGGTGTGTGTGTAGTTATGGGTGTAGTGAGTGAGTAAGAGTGGAGTAACCCTCGGTGTGTGTGTAGTTATGAGTGGAGTGAGTGAGTAAGAGTGGAGTAACCCTCGGTGTGTGTGTAGTTAAGGGTGTAGTGAGTGAGTAAGAGTGGAGTAACCCTCGGTGTGTGTGTAGTTAAGGGTGGAGTGAGTGAGTAACAGTGGAGTAACCCTCGGTGTGTGTGTAGTTATGGGTGTAGTGAGTGAGTAAGAGTGGAGTAACCCTCGTGTGTGTGTAGTTATGGGTGTAGTGAGTGAGTAAGAGTGGAGTAACCCTCGGTGTGTGTGTAGTTAAGGTGGAGTGAGTGAGTAAGAGTGGAGTAACCCTCGGGTGTGTGTAGTTATGGGTGTAGTGAGTGAGTAACAGTGGAGTAACCCTCGGTGTGTGTGTAGTTAAGGGTGGAGCGAGTGAGTAAGAGTGGAGTAACCCTCGGTGTGTGTGTAGTTATGGGTGTAGTGAGTGAGTAACAGTGGAGTAACCCTCGGTGTGTGTGTAGTATTTTGATTGCCAAACTTAGTAGATATGGACTGGAGGATGTTGCCTTGAGATGGTTTAGAAGCTACTTAGCTAACAGAGAGCAATATGTTTACCTGGAAGGTTATACATCAAGGAAGTCACAAATTATGATTGGGGTCCTTCAAGGATCAATTTTGGGGCCTCTTTTATTTTTAATTTATATCAATGATATGGCCACAACTTGTACCAAACTCCTCCCAGTACTATTCGCAGATGACACAAATCTCGTAGCTTCTCACCAAGACTTTAGTATTTTAATAAACACGGTCAATGAGGAACTATTGTATATTGTGAAATGGTTCCAATGGAACAAACTTACGCTTAATTTAAAAAAATGCAACTTTATGATTTTTTGTAATACTAATAAACATTACCCTATAGAATTAGCTAAGATTTTTATTAATAATACTCAAATCGAATTGGCTCAGCATACCCGATTTTTGGGAGTCATTATAGATAGTGGTCTTAATTGGTCTAACCATATCAACTTTGTATCTAAGAGGTCAGCTAAAATGCTGGGTATATTGAGGAGGGTTTGTCCTTTAGTTCATTCTTCAGCATTTCTAACCTATATTATAGTTTTTTGTCTCCATTCATTAATTATTGTAATATTGTCTGGGCAGCTACCTATCCTACCTACTTGAATAAATTACTAGTCTTACAGAAGAAATATCTCAGATTTATTTCTCATTCTAATAGATATGCACCCTCGGCACCCCTTTATAATAAATTTAAAGTTCTCCCTATTGATAAAGTAAATATTTATCAAACATGTTTACTTATGCATAAGTTTATATATAGAAAACAAGATCTACCTGACTCTTTTCAGAGTTTGTTTATCCCTATTTCACAAGTACATTCATTTCAAACTAGACATAGCAATAATAATTTAGTCTTACCATACACACGAACTACAAGACATCAATTTAATATTTCTTTTAGAGGTCCTAAGCTCTGGAGTGATTTAAGTCCATCGTTGCGAATCAATGTCTTCTTATTCAGCTTTTAAAAAGCATTTGAAGAGACTATTGCTAGCCTGATGCCTTTAGGTAGTATTCTAGGTATTGTTTGCTTGTATTGAATTGCTTGGTATCGTTTGCTGTTTGTTTTTTTTATTTTGAGTTTTGTTTATTCTTTTTTTTTTTTTTGTTTAGTATGCATGTCTCATGAGTTAAATAGGAGCAGGAGTGGAACTCTGTACAAGCCTAGAGTGGCTTCGTTCCCTCCTTGCATTGTTTTGTACTTGTACTAAACATGCTAAACAAATAAACTAAACTAAACACTTTAAATATAATATTTTATAGAATAGTTTTAAAATTCGCACATGTGCATAAAATCTTAAAATGCTTGCTCTTATTGATCTAAAATATGAAAACATCACACAAGTTATTATGTGCAAGTCATTTTCATATTGGAAAAACATCATATTTCTTATCTCTCCCCCTCTCCCCACTCTCTCCTCACACACATCTCTCTCTGCACACTATCACACCTCATCCGCACACACACACTTCCGTCCCACACTTCTCTAGAAGTGCAACTATGTGAGTGCAGGAGCATGTACTATGGACGAACCAGATAGCTGAGACGCGTGACGGCTCTCTCTCGAGAGCCTCTGCAGCTGAGACACTGAAGCTACAGTCACTGCTGTACTGGCTTACACACACACAACACACACACACACACAGCTGACCCGAAGAAGACACCCCGTGCAGAGACTGAGGAACGACTGAAGCTCACAGCACTGCTGTACGGCTATAACCACACACACCACACACCGAGCAACGCTGACCGAGAGAAGACACTCGTGCAGAGACTGAGGAACGACTGAAGCTCACAGCACTGCTGTACGGCTATACAACACACACACACACGAGCTGACCCGAGAGAAGAACACTCGTGCAGAGACTGAGGGACACTGAGAGCCACAGCACTGCTGTACGGGCTATAAACACACACACACACACACAACCACGAGCTGACCCGAGAGAAGACACTCGTGCAGAGACTGAGGGAACGACTGAAGCTCACAGCACTGCTGTACGGGCTATACACACACCACACACACACAACACAACACGAGCTGACCGAGAGAAGACACTCGTGCAGAGACTGAGGAACGACTGAAGCTCACAGCACTGCTGTACGGGCTATAACACCACACACAACACACGAGCTGACCGAGAGAAGACACTCGTGCAGAGACTGAGGGAACGACTGAAGCTCACAGCACTGCTGTACGGGCTATAAACACACACACACACACACACGAGCTGACCCGAGAGAAGACACTCGTGCAGGGACTGAGGGAACGACTGAAGCTCACAGCACTGCTGTACGGGCTATAACACACACACACACACACACAAGCTGACCCGAGAGAAGACACTCGTGCAGGGACTGAGGGAACGAGTGAAGCTCACAGCACTGCTGTACGGGCTATAACACACACACACACACACACGAGCTGACCCGAGAGAAGACACTCGTAGCAGGACTGGAGGGAACGAGTGAAGCTCACAGCACTGCTGATACGTGGCTATAACACAACACACAACACACGAGCTGACCCGAGAGAAGACACTCGTGCAGGACTGAGGGAACGAGTGAAGCTCACAGCACTGCTGTACGGCTATAAAACACACACACACACACACGAGCTGACCCGAGAAGACACTCGTGCAGGGACTGAGGGAACGAGTGAAGCTCACAGCACTGCTGTACGGGCTATACACACACACACACACACGAGCTGACCCGAGAGAAGACACTCGTGCAGGGACTGAGGGAACGACTGAAGCTCACAGCACTGCTGTACGGGCTATAACACACACACACACACACGAGCTGACCCGAGAGAAGACACTCGTGCAGGGACTGAGGGAACGAGTGAAGCTCACAGCACTGCTGTACGGGCTATAACACACACACACACACACAAGCTGACCCGAGAGAAGACACTCGTGCAGGGACTGAGGGAACGAGTGAAGCTCACAGCACTGCTGTACGGGCTATAACACACACACACACACACGAGCTGACCCGAGAGAAGACACTCGTGCAGGGACTGAGGGAACGAGTGAAGCTCACAGCACTGCTGTACGGGCTATAACACACACACACACACACGAGCTGACCCGAGAGAAGACACTCGTGCAGGGACTGAGGGAACGACTGAAGCTCACAGCACTGCTGTACGGGCTATAACACACACACACACACACGAGCTGACCCGAGAGAAGACACTCGTGCAGAGACTGAGGGAACGAGTGAAGCTCACAGCGCTCCTGTACGCACCGCTAGCCTAGCTTAGCACAAAGACTGGAAGTAAATGGCTTCAGCTGGCATACTGCTCCCAATAAGTGACAAATATATATAATATATACAAATAATGCCAACATTTTCCTATTGATATGTTATGATGTGTATAGTCACAGTGTGTACAAATAACAAGCTCATATGAGACACAGATATCTTTTAACCGTATATACACTGGAACTATATTCTCAGAAGGCGGAGCACTACTCGGGCGGAGGGATTAGCGCAGCGGCTGAGAAGCCGTGATGAGGAGCAGAGAGTTCGCTCAGTGTTGGGCTAATCACTCCGCCCGAGCAGTGCATCTGAGACTTTACTGACAACAGGAGAACTCTACTGCACTTTAACCACTCGATTTATTTCTACAGGCAGCTCATATCTATACAATATAACACACACACACACACAACACAGATCTCGATCTGTGTGGAACACTACAGACTGACAATCAGAAGCTGACCTCTGGCGTGACCTCTGACCTCTGTCTATCGGCAGCATTATTGATCTCCTCTGGAGTTTTGCACTTTGAAACACTTGTTCTGATCCTCCACTGTTTTACTGTTTCTTGAATATGTCGAGGCTCATCCCTCCAGTTATTAAAGCTGAACAAAACTGCTGATTCTGCTAACTGATATTTATTATCATATTATTTTAAGTTATTATCATAATCATAAACACTGTTTCATAGCACAAATGGTTGTATTGTTCCTGCACTGTCATTTCTCACACACATTCACAGAAAGAGCGTCTGAAGCTCATATTTCACGTGTGTGTGTGTGTGTGTGTGTGTGGTGTGTGTGTGTGTGTGTGTGTGTGTGTGTGTGTGTGGCGTGTGTTTCTCCTGTGTTGCGCTCACTCAGCATCACAGTTGTTGAGTTCCGCGAGAAACGCACAGAATTAGTGTTTATGAATGATTAGTGGTTATGAGTGATTAGTGTAAATCCCAGGATGAATCAATGAAGTAATATTCCAGACTGAAGAAGAGCTGCTGTGTAATAAACCATAATCTTTCATTATTCTCATGTGTTTATTTCTGCTGAACTACATTACTGTGTGTGTGTGTGTGAGAGAGAGAGAGAGAGAGAGATAGAGAGAGAGAGTGAGTGTGTGTGTGTGTGTGTGTGTGTGTGGAGAGAGAGAGAGAGTGTGAGAGAGTTTCTCAGGATCAGGTGTGTGTGCGTAGCACATAGTATACATCACCACAGTATACACTACACACACACACACACAAACCGATTCACTAACACATACTCTCTCACACACACTGATGTGATTGCTGGTGGTCAGTGAGACTGATTGTTCTTCATAAAACATTTAGATAAATCGTCGTCAGAATATCAATCCCTCAGAGTTTGACACATATATCACAGACGGGTTCGATATTGTGAATTATCTTAGTTTGCTGTATTGTATGCGACTGATGATGATGTTGAGTATGCCTAGATCCCCGCGACCTCAATAAAGCTATCAAGCGTCCACATTACCCTCTGCCAACGATAGAAGACATCATGCCCAAACTAACGGGTGCAAAACACTTCAGTGTTGTAGATGCCCGTTCAGGGTACTGGGCAATAAAACTAACAGAGGAATCGTCCAAGCTGACGACATTCAACACTATACTAGGACGATACAGATTTCGTCGTCTTCCATTTGGCATAATTTCCGCTCAGGATGAATTCCAACGCAAAATCGACGAGACATATGAAGGTCTAAATGGTGTTGTTGCAATCGTCGATGATATCCTCGTTTACGGACGAACCAAAAAGGAACATGACGACAACTTGCGCGCAATGTTGCAAAGGTCTCGTGAGAAAGGGGTGAAGCTCAACCAAGAGAAAAGCATTGTGAGTGCCTCTGAAGCTCGCTACTTCGGCCACTGCTTATCCGCTGAGGGAGTCAGGCCAGACCCTGAAAAGGTCTCAGCGATCAAGCACATGGAGCCACCAAAGAGCAAAGCGGAGCTCGAAACAGTCCTGGGGATGATAAATGACCTGTCTAAGTTTGCACCCTGTTTATCGGACATTAATGCACCACTTCGCCAGCTGCTTAAACAGTCCAGCGAGATCATATGGGATTCCCAGTACGACACCGCATTCAAAAAAATCAAGAAAGATCTCATAACTAAGGAACCTGGACCAGTACTTGCGTTCTATGACCCACAGAAAGATCTGCACCTACAAGTGGATGCATCGAAATATGGCCTTGGTGCAGTCCTGCTGCAGGACGGAAAGCCGCTCAGCTATGCTTCAAGATCACTGACCGAATGTGAAGTTAGCTATGCTCAGATAGAGAAGGAGCTCTACGCGGTCTTATTCGGCTGCAAACGCTTTCATCAGTACGTATATGGCCGAACAGTCATAGTGGAGTCTGGTCACAAGCCGTGATGAAAAAGCCACTAGCTGCAGCCCTGCCGCGACTCCAAAGAATGATCCTGCAACTCCAGAAATATGATATCAATATCACACACCGGCCAGGAAAGGAGATTCCTCTCGAGAAAGTTCATAGAGACAGAGCACGCCAATCTCAGTGAAGGAATGGATATGCAGGTTCACATGGTATACAAAAGCTTACAGACAGGTGATTCTGGATGGCCTGGAGAGAGGAGAATATGCCCTTCAGACATTAGCAACTTTCCGAGACGAACTGTCGTTGACCAACGGAATCATTCTCAAAGGTGAGAAGATAGTCATACCATCCTCACTCAGAGAAGATATGCTCACACGCATTCACGTTGGTCACATGGGCATAGAGAAGTCGAAGCAAAGAGCACGAGATGTGTTATTCTGGCCAGCACTCAAAAAAATTATGTGTTGGCTTTACTTAACTTTGTTTTGTAAACATGCACCACCGGTTCCACATAACTATGTTTCGTTAAACAAACATAATATGTTCATGTAACTTCAACATCATGGAATTTGGTCATTTTAAGCGACCCAATTAAACTCTGAGTTAATGAGTTAATTAAGTGAATAACTGAGTGATGATTGAGCATTATTGAAGACACCTGATGTTAACAAGCAGAATCTCTGAAGGAGAAAACTACTTGGTTACTCACGTAACCTCAGTTCCCTGAGTTAGGGAACGAAGTATTGCGTAGCTATACGCAGTGGGAAAACTCCTTTTCCTCGGTTTTAATGAACCTTATGTAAAACGCATTTGCAGCTGCACAGCTGACGCCCTGAGCGTCTTGCTCGCTCATAGGCTGTGCTGCAGCAACTGCATATCCAATGGCGAGGACGACTCTGATGTGCGACCAATGGGGTCACTCCACGTCAGAGCCCATCATAGGGGCGAGCCCTAGGCTATATAAACCCCCTGAACTCGCCAAAATAGCAGGTTTATACGACTGAAGCGACAAACCCCAGTTAAAATAGTGCGGCCGGCTACGCAATACTTCGTTCCCTAACTCAGGGAACTGAGGTTACGTGAGTAACCAAGTAGTTCCCTTTCGAACGGTCACTTCGTATTGCGTAGCTATACGCAGTGGGAACGCTATGCAAAACGCCGCACTGAATAACTGGTTGCCACTGCAACTCAGGAACCCCTGAGCAAACAGAACAAGCCATAAACCATTTATATGCATACACTAAACCCGACACCGTCGGGTTTAGGTGAATACATCAGTAATTCCTGACAGGGTCAAGAACATGAACATCACCAGCCTTAGCGGGTTTATAATATGAAAATTTTGTAACCGGCAAGAAGCGGGTTATATACATACATATAGAGAATGTGATTATGCACAGTAACAAGTAATGACAAGGCCAGACACTGTCGGGGCCATAATCATACCGAAAGCACCCCTGCCTGAAGGGAGGGTACTTCCAAATTATAGAATTTCATAAATGTGGACGGCGAGGCCCAGCCGGCCGCCTCACAGATATCATGAATGGGAAAACCCGATGACCACGCCCACGACGAGGCCATGCCTCTGGTCGAATGGTCTTTGACACCTAACGGGCAACTTTGGCCCGCTGCGGCGTAAGCCACAGAAATGGCCTCCACTATCCATCTAGACAGCCTCTGCTTAGTGACAGGGTCCCCTTTGGACCGACCACCAAAGCAGACAAAAAGCTGTTCTGACTGTCTAAACGACGCAGAACGCTCCAGATAGATTCTCAGCGCCCTGACAGGGCAGAGAAAATTAACCTCCCCATCCTCTGAGGAAGGGGGAAGGGCTAACAATGTCACCACCTGCGCTCTGAACGGCGTTGAGAGCACTTTGGGTACATAACCATGCCTGGGCTTGAGAATGACTCTGGAATCACCAGGACCAAACTCCAGACATGCCGGGCTCACCGAAAGAGCCTGCAGATCTCCCACTCGCTTGATAGACGCCAATGCCAACAGGAGGGCCGTCTTTAGCGAGAGAAGTTTAAGATCAACCGACTGTAGCGGTTCGAAGGGCGGACCCCTTAGAGCCCCTAGGACCGTAGATAGGTCCCAGGATGGCACAGAAGGAGGTCTGGAGGGGTTAATCCTCCTAGCACCTTTTAAAAATTTTACAACCAGGTCGTTCCTTCCCAGTGACTGACCGGCTACCAGAACATGGTGAGCTGCAACAGCGGCCACATACACCTTTAGCGTGGACGGCGAGCGACCCGCGTCCAACAGCTCCTGTAGGAATGAGAGAACCACTGATATGTCACATGACTCTGGATTCAGACGGTTTTTCGAGCACCAGCCGGAAAAAAAACGCCCACTTTGAAGCATAAAGGCGCCGAGTCGACGGGGCCCTAGCCTCAGATATAGTGTTCAACACCTTCACAGGAAGGCCCCCGGATACCGGTTCAAGGGCCACACATGAAGGGCCCACAGGTCGGGTCGCGGATGCCACAACGACCCCTTCGCCTGTGTGAGGAGGTCTTTCCTCATCGGGACAGGCCATGGAGCTGTGTCCGAAATCTGAACCAGCTCCGGAAACCACGGCTTGGACCTCCAGAGAAGGGCTACCAGAAGGACCGGGCACCCGGTCTCCCTGACCCGTTTGATGACTTGTGGAATCATCGAGACAGGGGGAAAAGCATATAGGGGACGGTTGGGCCACACGTGGGCCAACGCGTCCCTGTCCTTCGAGAAGAACAGATTGCAATGGGTGTTGTCTTTCGAGGCGAACAGGTCAATTTCGGCCCTGCCAAACACTTCCCATATCAGACTGACCGTCTGCGGGTTCAGGGCCCACTCGCCTAGGGGAGTGTTGCCCCGTGAGAGCATATCCGCGCTCAAATTCTGGACGCCCGGGATATGCGCAGCCCTCAGAGAGCTCAGATTGTTCTGCGCCCACAAGAGGAGAACTCTCACCATAGCATGCAGGCCTCCTGACCTGACGCCCCCCTGGCGATTTATATAGGCCACCACTGACATGTTGTCCGTATGGACTAAGACGTGATGACCCTTGAGGCTTGACAGAAAAGCATTCAGGGCCAGACCAACTGCTTTCATTTCCAGACAGTTGATGTGTAAGCTCTGCTCCGTGCTCGACCAGAGGCCGGAGGCAGGCGTGCCCTCGTGTAATGCCCCCCAACCCAGGTTGGATGCATCTGTAAAAACCACTTTCCTTCTGGAAATGGTCCCCATTATCACACCCTCTTGGTACCAGTCCCGCGCCCGCCAGGGAACCAGGGTACTTAAACAACCGTGATTTACTCTGATGCGCAAGCTGCCTGACTGCCATGCATATGCTGGCACCCGGCGTTTCAGCCAGTGCTGCAGTGGACGCATGCGCAGCAATCCCATGCGGAGCACCGGTGATGCTGCTGCCATGAGACCCAGTAGCTTCTGAAATTTCTTCAGAGGCGCGCGCTCCCGCTCTCTGAACGAGGATGCGAGCGCTCGCACTGAGAGCGCGCGCTCCGGTGTGAGCCGCGCTCTCATTGACATTGAGTCTAACACTATGCCCAGAAAGATCACATTCTGACAGGGGGATAGTTTGCTCTTTGAAACATTGATCGTGAGACCCAAGCATTCCAAATGGCCGAGAATCAGATCTCTGTGAGCTATCAGTTCGCTTCTCGACTGTGCTAGCACCAGCCAGTCGTCGAGGTAATTCAACACACGCACTCCTCTCTGTCTCAGAGGAGAGAGCGCCGCATCCACACACTTTGTGAACATGCGGGGTGCCAGAGACAGACCGAACGGCAGAACCGTGTACTGATAAGCCTGACCCTCGAAGGCGAATCTCAAGAATGGCCTGTGGCGAGGGTTTATTTGAATATGAAAGTAAGCGTCTTTCAGATCCATTGTAACAAACCAATCCCCCGGGCGAATTTGCGCGAGGATCTGCTTGGTAGTCAACATTTTGAAGGGACGGCGCATGAGCGCCTTGTTCAAATGTCTCAAATCTAGTATGGGTCTGAGACCGCCGTCTTTTTTCGGAACCAGAAAATAACGGCTGTAAAAACCTGCTTGCGTCAGCGCAGGAGGGATTAACTCTATCGCCCCTTTTGCTAATAATTTCTGCACTTCGGTGCGAAGCACGTGACCCACGTCGCTTCTCACCGAGGTCTCGATGACCGCCTGAAACGTCGGGGGTCTGCGAGCAAATTGGAGCGAGTAGCCTCGCTTTATAATGTTTATGACCCAACTCGACACACCGGGGATAGATTGCCAGGCTAAAACCCGTGTGGCTAGGGACTGACACACTGGAAGGGGGGAGCCACCTAACACAGGGGGATCTGAAACCCTTATAATGTGATTTGTGCATACATCGAGTGCTTGACTGACTGTACAGGCATTTGCGTGTGGGGAAGTCAGTGTTATCACAGGGGAGGGGCCGCCTTTCTGAGGGGGACCGTGAACCCATGCATTGTGCTTGTGAAACATACTCTTTTTGTGATTTATTTGGGTCGCCGTGAAAACGGCGTTTGGTTGTAAAGACTCACTTACTGCGGGCCTGTGTACAGAAATAAAATCCCCATCCACCTGAACTGAACAGGGGGTTGTGGGAAGTCTCGTTGGTTTTTTTGAGGGTGGTCCGGCCAGCGCGGGACACTCGCCCTCTCTCTTTGTGCCGCCTGCTAGGACGACTTCGGCGGTGCTGCCTCGGTCGCAGCGCTGGGCCGCGGGCCTTGGCACCGGGGCATCGGGAAGAGCTAGAGCGATTAGGCAGGAAGTGTCGCATGGCCTGGGACGCCTTCTGCGCCTCGGTGTAACGCTCCGCGAACCGCTTCACCGCTGGGCCGAAGAGACCGGTGCTGGTAAACTGAGCGTCGAGGAACTTGGACTTCTCAGAGTCCTTGATGTCGGTGAGGTTCAGCCAGAGATGGCGTTCAGCCACGACCAAGCTCCCCATGTTCCTCCCGATCGCCTGCGCTGTAGCCTTGGTAGCCCTCAGGGCCAGGTCCGTCTCGCTGCGGAGGTCCCGAAAGGCCTCCGGATCCGGGCCCGCCTCATCCATAGAGCGGAGGAGTTTGGCCTGGTAGACCTGCAACACGGCCATCGTGTGCAAGGCTGAAGCAGCCTGCCCGGAAGCGGAATACGCGCGTCCGAGGAGGGCTGACGTGTTTCTGCACGGCTTATTGGGGTGCACGGCTCTGGTCCGCCAGCTAGCGGCCGTGTTTGGGCATAGATGAGCGGCTACGGCCTCGTCGAGAGGCGGCAACGTCTCGTAGCCCTTCTCCGCCGCACCGTCCACCGAGGAGAGAGTCGCGGAAACTGCGGCGCCTCGTGTGGAGTAGGGAGTGCGCCATGCCTTGGTAAGCTCCTCGTGAACCTCAGGGAAGAACGGCGCTGGTTTATGACGAGGGGCCTGTTGGTTTCCCGGCAAAAACCATCCATCCAGCCGACTCCGAGGAGGCTCGGCGGGCGCGGCCCACTCGAGCTCGAGGTCCGCGACTGCCTGTGTCAGGATCCGAAGCATCTCCACGTCGGAGTTAGTCCTGGTAGCAGGCGCGCTGGATGCCGACTGAGAAGCAGTGACAGGGTCAAGCGAGCCCGGCCACTCGTCCTCAGAAGCATCGATGGACACGGTGTCATGATCGCTAGGCCCGCCGAAGGAGACGAGGCCCGCCACGTGGGGGGGGGGGGGGGGCGCTGATCTCCTTCAAACCAGACCGGAGACAACCGGGCGGGAGAAAGCGAGGCACGCGGGGACGTGGCCGGCGTGCGATCGCTTAGCTCCATGCTCTCGGGCTGCCGTTGACTGCGGCGCTTCTTCCTCCTAGGTTGAGGAAGAGTCGAGGGAGGAGGCGCGGGCGAAGCGGCGTCTTCGTCCCTGGCAAGAGCCAGTCGCGTCCGCAGCGATGAAATGGGCATGCTCTCACAGGCCGCACATCCGCCGGAGGAGAAGGCCTTCTCCGCGTGGTCGAGTCCCAGGCATGAGATACATCTCGCGTGGTGATCGGCCTCGAGCAGATGGCGCGCGCACGTGGTGCAGCGAGGCATGTTGTAGAAGAATAAGGATTCCGCCGGATAGCCACAGGTGAGACGGCGTCAGGGGACGAACGGCTGAAAGACGCAATCCGCTGAAATAATGCTCGCTCAGGCTGAAGGGCTTGTTCAACGGCGAAGGCTCAGTGAAACACAGTCAGAGACGTATAGTTTGTCGCTGAAGGAGTAAGATCTGCTATTTTGGCGAGTTCAGGGGCTTATATAGCCTAGGGCTCGCCCCTATGACGGGCTCTGACGTGGAGTGACCCCATTGGTCGCACGTCAGAGTCGTCCACGCCATTGGATATGCAGTTGCTGCAGCACAGCCTATGAGCGAGCAAGACGCTCAGGGCGTCAGCTGTGCAGCTGCAAATGCGTTTTACATAAGGTTCAGTAAAACCGAGGAAAAGGAGTTTTCCCACTGCGTATAGCTACGCAATACGAAGTGACCGTTCGAAAGGGAACCAGAATTTTTAAGTCACCATTATGGAGATAAGTATTAGTATTAGTTGGGCTCTTGACCATTAACTTATTAACTTTAGATTTTGTTTGGTTGCTGTACATGAGTTATAACAGCCGGATGAACAATAAACAAAGGTCATCTGATGGTGTTGGTTGTGTTTTAACATAATCATTATTTCACAATCATTTGATCTGAGTCACTGAACTTATATTAAACCGAATTTCTGAGTTAACTTCACCTTACGGATAATAGCAGCACTGTCATTGTAGAGCATACTATTTTTAGACTTAATGAAATTCAAATGATCAAATCAATAAACAAAAAAGAAACTTCCTAAAAACTATTTTGAGTAGGCACACACAGACATCAAGAATCAGCCTGTGAATCTCAACAATGGTGACAATTATAAAGCATGGTGCAGTGCATTCTGGGTGCCACCAATCAGAACTCATTCATGGCTCCCATCATGCATTGCTGCATGAATAAATAATGAGCTTATGATCTGTTTGTCACCATTGCTGAGATTCATATGTTGATTCCTGATGTCTGTGTGTGCCTACTCAAAATACTTTTTAAGAAATTTATTTTTTATTTCTTGATTTGATCATTTGAATTTCATTGAAAAGGCTAATATTAGTATGCTCTACAATGACAGTAAGGTAAAATAAACTCAGAAATTGGGTTCAATATGAGTTCAGTGATTGAGGTCAAATGATTGTGAAATACTGATTACGTTAAAACACAACCAACACCATCAGATCTCCTCAATTCATTGTTCATCCGGCTGTATTAACTAATGTACAGCAACCAAACTAATTCTAAAGTTAATAAGTTAATGGTCAAGAGCCCAACTAAAACAAATACTTATCTCCATAATGGTGACTTAAAAATTCTGGTTTTCTCCTTCAGAGATTCTGCTTGTTAACATCAGGTGTCTTCAATAATGCTCAATCATCACTCAGTTATTCACTTCATTAACTCATTAACTCAGAGTTTAATTGGGTCGCTTAAAATGACCAAATTCTATGATGTTGAAGTTACATGAACATATTATGTTTGTTTAACGAAACATAGTTATGTGGAACCGGTGGTGCATGTTTACAAAACAAAGTTAAGTAAAGCCAACACATCATTTTTTTGAGTATGCGATACCTGCCTGGAGCGACGCTGTTCAAACACCAAGGAGCCCATGATTCCTTACGAAATACCAACCAGACCATGGCAGGTGATAGCTTCAGACCTCTTTACCTGGAACAGCAAAGAATACATGGTAGACTACTATAGCCGCTTCTTTGAATTGGACAAACTCAACACGACCACTGCTGCCACTGTCATCAGCAAACTCAAAGTCATTTTTGCAAGGCATGGCATCGCAGAGAAAGTTGTCTCCCACAACGGTCCACAATATCGGGCCAAGGAGTTTGAAGACTTTGCAAAGACATGGGGTTTCATGCACACCACCACAAGCCCTCATTACCCCCAGAGCAATGGTTTGGCTGAGAAGACTGTGCAGATCGCAAAATCGATTTTGACAAAAGCCAAGATGGACAAGAAAGATGCCCATCTCAGTTTGTTAGAGTATAGGAATACACCTGTGGACAACTTCAAGTCACCTGCCAGCTTCTCATGAGTCACAGACTGAGATCCATACTGCCCAACTCCATAAAGCAGCTCCTACCTGAAATTGTCAGTTTCACAGAGGCACGCTCCAAAAGAGTAAAGCAGCAGCAGCATCAGAAAAAGTATTATGATCGCTCGACTCGCCCACTGTCACAGCTTCACACCGGACAAGGTGTTCGCATTCAAGAGCATGGACTTTGGAAACCAGCTGTTGTTGTACACCCTGCCAATACACAAAGATCATATCATGTTTGCACTTCAGATGGTCGGGTGTATCGCAGAAATCGTCGTCATCTTCTCAGCACAAAAGAGGAGGCCGTGGAAAACAGCTGCATTTCTGCAGACCTAGAGGAGGAGCAAAACAGCACAGCCACATCAACGCTTCAGGTACACACTGAAGTACCAGCACAACATTCAAATAACACAGAGATCCAGCCCATACAATACTATACCAGATCAGGTCGAGCAGTGCGACCGAGATCAATCCTCGATTTGTGATTGATAATTCGGTGTAGGCGGATCGCTGCCCCTATGAGAGGAATGGAACCTAAGATCTGGTATATGGGCTGTCAGAGAATAATGGACGTTTTGTTCCTAAGTACTGTTGCATATTGTGTGATACGTTCAGTGTCAGAGGTGTCTAGTTGTTTTGTGAAATGCAGCAACCTCTGTGTTTAGGCTAGAGTAATGTTTCAGTGACATAAGTAAGTTGACTTAATGTTTTGTTTATTTTTTTTATTCTTTCAAAACAAAGGGGATGTAATATTCTGGTAAGCACTGAATATTTGCGACACTGATTTACGGAACCAGAAAAAGGTAGCTGGTGATTTTGAGTATTGGAGCACATGGAAGGATTGATGCACTTTAACGAATAAAGGTTCCAAATTTGTTCGGTACTCGCTGTACGTCTCCTTAATTTATGACTGCACGCCCTGTGCAATATAAAATAGTAAACGAGAACAAGACAATGTGGAATGCGACTGATGATGAAGTTGAGGAGATTCACATTATCTGATGAACATCTAAATCTAGTCAGACACTGGATTAACCAATCAGCTTCCAGCACCACACACGTCCATTAGCTGATAGATTTAATGTGTGTGTGTGTGTGTGTGTGTGTGGGGGGGGGGGGGGGGGGGGGGGGGGGGTGTGTGTGACCCACTCCACACACTCACAACAGCAAAAAATATGTTCATCCTCAGAAAAATCACATGTGATTTGATATTTGACAACGATAAAGAATCGTATTCCACTATAAAGAGCCTTTTGTGCAATCGAAAGATTCTTCATGAGTCATTATGCCTATAAAAGAGCTTTATGTTTGTGTAAATTCTGTTAGTTTATGCAGACTCGAGCGATGAACTGTGTATCTGCTCTTCATCAGTGTGTGTTCCCTCATCTGAAGAGACTCGGCTCAGTGAACAGCGGATCTTCTGTGTGTGAGTGTGTGTTCACGGCTCTGTTCTCAGGCGGGACGCCTGGCTGATTTTAAATTGAATTCTGGGAAATCTCCAGTCATGTTTTGCCTCGTCGCACCCGCGCATCCAGTGAGAATCCTCAAACCCTCAAACCCCGAAAACAAGCTCGTCAGCGCGGGCTGGTGGAGCACTGCGCGTGCCCGGAGAGCTCTGCGCGCGACCGAGATCCGCAGGCTTTACTGGAGAAGAGCGCGCGCGCGGAGAGTCCAGTCAGTCGCAGCGCAGGACAGAGACAGTCACAGTACCGCAGACCGGACCAGTACCAGTACCAGAACCAGGACTAAGACCAGGAACAGAAACAGGACCGAGCGGGTTTTATTAGGTCAGTTGCTGATGTTTCTTCCGGTATTTGAGTTTTGCGCGGATAAACGCGCAGCTGTCAAACGCTGTAAACGGTTTATAATCGCTCAGTTCTGGTTTTTCTCATGATTGTGAGGTAAAGTATGTGAGATATGTTATTTTATGAGGTAATATCCTCATTGTGCTGCAGATGTGACGCTTTCAGGCGATACTTCTCTCTCATGTGTTGATGTATTAAGTGTCAGACAGAGACACGTCTGTAATGAAATAACATTTCTGTAATACTCTATTCTGCTGTGTAGTGTAGTGTAGTGTAGTGTAGTGTTTTGTAATGTAGTGTTGTGTTGTGTTGTGTAATGTGATGATGATGTTGTAGTAGTTGATGTTGTGTTCAGGTGGCGCGAGCAGGTGCGGCGCGGGAGCGCGCGCGGTTTGAATCCGACTATATCCGATTATTTGCATTTAATGACAGACTTTTTTTCTTTTCCGATTTAATTTGAAAGCCAAAGGTGTTATTTAAATTACGGCCGGATTCAGGATTAGCGATGGTTTTTCATAAGCTTCAAACTAAAACGTTTCCTCAGGTTGAAGTAATTTAGTAATTTTAGAGTTTTACTAATCCAAATAGAAGAAAACTATTCATATGAAAAAGCTAACGTTACTCATCTTTTTTTTTTTTAGATAATCAACATATATATATATAATCTCTCAAACTTTAAGAGTTAGCTTTTTCGTATGAATATTTTTTTCTATTATTCTGATTAGTCAAATGTGTTCCTTTACCTGTAGCTTTGTTCTGTTATCTCTATTTCTGTAAAGATGCTTTAAAACAATGTATGCCCCCCCCCCAAAAAGTATTGTAAATAGCGCTATATGAAGGTGACTTGACTTGATATCAAATGTATGTGTATATAATATATAGGGTTAGTGAATATATACACACACACACAACCACACACACACACACACACACACACACACACACACACACACACCACACACACACACACACACACACACACACAGGCCTAGCCTATATAATTTTGTTGACAAGGCCATTTCCAAATGGGGTCATGTTTAGCTAACTTTTGGGGACCCCCCCAAACAAACACACACACACACACACACACACACACACACACACACACACACACACACACACACACACACACACACACACACACACACACACACACACACACACACACACACACACACACACACAGCATTCCTTTACTGGGTCACATCTCCCAATTAATACAATGCTAATGAGTGTGCTGGGTCATTGTCTGCCGCGCCGGAGCTTTTCAATAGCAGCTCAACCGCCACGGCGAGAGAGAGAGTGTGTGTGTTTGTGTGTTTGGGACAGTGTGTGTGTTTGGGACAGTGTGTGTGTGTCTGTGTGTTTGGGACAGTGTGTGTGTGTCTGTGTGTTTGGGACTGTGTGTGTGTGTGTGTGTGTCTGTGTGTTTGGGACTGTGTGTGTGTGTGTGTGTGTGTGTGTGTGTGTGTGTGTGTGTGTGTGTGTGTGTGTGTGTGTGTGTGTGTGTCTGTGTGTTTGGGACAGTGTGTGTGTGTCTGTGTGTTTGGGACAGTGTGTGTGTGTGTGTGTGTGTGTGTGTGTGTGTGTGTGTGTGTGTGTGTGTGTGTGTGTGTGTGTCTGTGTGTCTGTGTGTGTGTGTGTGTGGGGGGGACAGTGTTCAGTGTTGGCAGAGCCAATGTGTTTCATTATGAGCTCATTTCAGCTTCCCAGCGATCTATAACCGGCAGATGGGCCGCATTAGACGAGGCCACAGACACGCGCGCGCGGTGTGTGTGTGTGTGTGTGTGTGTGTGTGTGTGTGTGTGTGTGAGACGGACGGCAGCGTATGATGCTCATGGGAAAGAAGCGTGTCGTGGGACGTGAATGCCACCGTGGGCTGCTGAGGCATGCTGGGTATTCTGCATGAAGATGACAATAACACACACACACACACACACACACACACACCACACACACACACACACACACACACACACACACACACACACACACACACACACACACACACGCGGGCCTGTGGAGTCATGACGGCATTCCTCTGAAGAATCGTGTGTTATATTAATATAATCCTCATCTCTGAGAGTCAGGATCTGTTCGTCTGCCTACTTCCTCTCAGAGACTCTGTAGATCTCCTCCTCGACGCTCCAGTGTTACAGTCTAAAGATACACACACACACACACACACACACACACACACACACACACACACACACACACACACACACACACACACACACACACACACACACACACAGACATTATACAATAACGACGGAATTCACCAGAGCTCAAACTCTCATCTGATTCCTACAGTAAATAAGATCATTTAAAGATCGTGTTTATAAATGAAGAGTGTGTGTGTGTGTGTGTGTGTGTGTGTGTGTGTGTGTGTGTGTGTGTGTGTGTGTGTGTGTGTGTGAATGTGTGGTGTGTGTGTGTGTGTGTGTGTGTGTGTGTGTGTGTGTGTGTGTGTTCATATTCTCTGGATGATCCTGATTAATGTTTGATGATGTTCACTTCATTATTTCTGTTTTACATCATCTCTGCTTCAGTGTCTGGTTCTGATTTGCATGATATTATAATATCTATAATAGTATGGTAGGCACATTCATATTTAAGAATGAGTTTTGGTTGCTATGAGAGCGTTTCGGTCCTCCTGATTGGTCCGTTAGATCAGGTGATGTATTTCCTGTTTATGTTATGAGGATAATCTACAGTGCTGGCGTTATAACTGATCACACATAATGAATCAATAAATGTTCATAGGGATCCACCGATATGAAAAATTTGACCTATACTGATAATTATTTATATTTGAAAGCCGATAACCGATATATTGGCCGATAAATCAAAAGCCACATTTTTATATAATTTTTTAGATCCCGATTACAAAAAAAACAAAAGTCTCCATTAAAAGCCACGTCTCAAGCACACAATTATAATAATGTTCTCATAATAGTTTTATGTGGCCCATATGACAGACTTGTGATGCTCATGTTGCAGTTTACTGTAGTTTGCTTTTTTAAAGTGATTACAATCATATTTCAAGCTATTCAAAGCCATCATGATGAACAGTGCATATCTGAAGAGTCTCAGCTGAAGGAATAATACAGTTTATCAGCTTTAATATATCAGACACATGTTCTTATCAGACGATAACGTTATGGTGGCATCCCTAAACGGACATGCTGTAATGATGTGTGTGTGTGTGTGTGTGTGTGGGATCTCTGAGGAGGGGGACATGCAGGACAAAGACGGTCTGTTTGGTGTGTGTGTGTGTGTGTGTGTGTGTGTGTGTGTGTGTGTGTGTTGGTGGGGTCGTTGTTCTCGTCTTTATCTTCAGTAAGAGAGTGTGAGGCTTCTTAAGTTCAGCCAGAAATGAAGCTCTGGAATGTTCTCTTCAGGGCTTCCCATCATGCACCACTGCACTCTGCGTGACCTCTGCGTGACCTCTGCGTGACCTCTGCGTGACCTCTGTGACAGATGATTTAGGAGAAATGACCAGCGTAGAGATGATGCGTCTGTCCATCACCTCAGAAACTCGTCCCAGAGGCAAAAATGAGTAAACATTTACAGTGATTCAAGAAGAAATTTGTGTCTATTTTTCCCAATTTTTTGGTTTTATTACTGACAATTTATTTATTTTTAATGTTTGTTTAAAAATAAAAGAAAAAATTGTTGAAAAAAAATGTTATTATTTATATTTATTTTAATTTATTTCTGTATTTTTGGACCTCAGTTTGAAAACATCTTGGGTTACTTGAGTAACCCATGTTCTCTGAATAGGTCACTCGATGCTGCGTAGCGATGACCCAATGGTTAAGACTCAAAGTACTTCCACTTAGAAACATACAGCCGTCTAGTAGAAGACGCACAAGCGTTATCAATGATCTCCTGAACATTAGCAGGAAGACCAGACGCCGCTTTTTGTTGCAAAAAAGTCGACAAAAAGATCTCAGCAGAAAGTTGACAAATGGGAACGTTATGAAGTGACGTTATGAAGTGACGTAATTACGCGACGTGAACATCATGGAAAAGCTGTAAAACAGGAAGCACACGTTTTATTTTTCTATATTTTATTTCTTATTTTTCTTATTTTTCCAGAAGTTGTAGCATATTCCTCTTGTAAAGCTCCAGAACTTGTTTGACTAATCAATGTTTTGTAAGTTTGATGTGTTTATTAAGATCTGAAATAAAAGAAGATGAACTGAAATATTCCAGCACTTTCTGTGATGTAGTGTGCTTGCTTATCATAGGAAGTAATAAGAAATGACTCTTTACAGTAAGGCAGTAGCCTAGAGAGAACAGGGAACAGGGGAATCACTTTCTCTCTTTCATCAAACCGCAGTTTCTGCAAGTTCCCGCAATTTCAGCTAGGGGTGGGCGATATTGACAAAAATGAATATCTCGATATTTTTTTTCAATATCTCGATATCGATATTCAGACGATATTTTTGAGGGGGGCGGGGGGTATTGCATAACTCCTGACACAAATTAAGACAAATACTGAAACTTGAGTCTTATATCTAGTAGAGAAAATGTAATAATAATTATTCTCTCTAGACCAATTCAATTAAGATTATGAGAAATTATTGACATTGCACTCTTTAGCAGTAGCACTTGTGCAATTCTACATATCCCTTTTCCTTAGTTCAGTGGTTCTCCAATGTTTTAGAGTGCCGTACCCCTCTTCCACTTAGACTGCAGGCACAGCTTTTCCATTAAGAGACAATATTTTGCCCCCTTTAATAAATTTTTCCATTTCATTTTTTACCTTTGTAATACCTTTAAAAAATAAATAATTCCTTAAATAAAAACAATGTTCACTAAATAGGCAATGTTAAAAATCGTTTAATATTAATAAAAATATTATAATAAAATCGCCAGTAGGTGGCGGTAACTCATTGTCTTTATGGCCTCGTTTACACTGCAGGTCTTGATGCCCAATTCTGATTTGTTGCCTATATCCGATTTTTTTGACCGTCCGTTTACACGTTCTTTAAATTGTGACCCATATCCGATTCATGTGTTTACACTTGACATAGATCTGAAACATCGCGCATGTTTAAAGGGGTCTTCTTGCACAGATGGACGAACGCGCAGTGAGATCTCATGTATATTTACATATACTTAAAATATATTCTACAATATATTAAACATACATGTGACACTATATCTTTATATATATTATCAATACATTTTTCCCATATAAATCACAATACATTGTGGTGGTTATTTATAAATAATAAAATTGCATATATTTAATGATATATAAACACATTATATATTCATGTTCAATATATTGCAATATGCACATTATGCAGGACTATTGGGAGTCCGGTGGGAACATAGCCTAAAACACAATCTCATGAAAGTGAGTGTCTAGCGCGAATTTTATTTCTCATGCCATTTATACGCCAAAAATAGTTTTTGCTTGCATATGATACGCACTGTAAACATGCGTTTTAAATCATACACGCAAAAACTATTTTTGACGTAAATGGCACGTGAAAGAAAATTGTGCAATAAACACACTTTCATGTGATCGTGGCAGGCTTTAACGAGGAGAAGAGGGTCCGAAATTTTAGGATGAGCAAGCCAACCTTTCATATGTTGTGTCAACATGTGTCCACATTCCTCTCCTATACGACGACACAATGTTTTGTCGGGCCATCCGTCCCCTCGCAGACGCGCGTCTGTGTTTCTCTCATCATTAAACCGCGGAGACGTAGCCTAATGCCTCAGAAAATCCGATCTGCCTGTTTACATGACGGTCGCATTGGCACATATCGGATTTATATCTGATTTATTTCCACATATGAACGAGGCCTGAAACCGATCTCGAAATATCCGAATGCATGCGTTTTTTTCCTGTTTACACTGCCATAGAACACATCCGATCTGTGTCGCATATGAGCAAAAAATCGGAATTGGGTCACATTTCACTGACAGTGTAAACGGGGCCTATGTGTGTGAGTTATCGAGTCATTCATTGAATCTCACGGTTCGTTCAAAGCCACAGATTCCGTTGCAAAATAGAGCAATAAGCCTGAGTATACTGTTTTAAATTTAGTAAATCACTTAATGTTACCCTTTTGTTTTGTTTTTTTAACTGTTGTATAAAATCAATGTCACATTTGAAATCGTGTGTGGATATTCGGTAAACATTGCATCAACATTAAAAACACTGCCGGAGATCAGCAACCATGCGCGCTCTCTACACTGCTGAAGAAGCGCGGATGATCTGAAAACACAGACAAGTAAGCTGGAGTTCAGCAATCTTCATTTGAGATTTTCAACTTCAATTGAAGTGTCGTTCAGTCAGTCTATGTTCTGTCACGAGCCGCTTGCGCTTGCGAACGGCTGCCTGTTAAGGATTTCCTTTAACACCCGGAGTGCTAATGCCCGAATGACGTGCTGGTTGTCCTCAAAACAGTAACACGGCGGTTATCGCTCATATAATTTTTTTTTGGCCAATGTATAGTTAAGGCGGCAGGCGTGAGTTGCTTAGGCGGCCGCCTTAGTTTTTTGTTTTCTCTTTAACTTCCTTCAGCTCTTTTCATGTTTGGGGGGTTGGATTGTACAAATTATGAAATATTCGATATCCCAATTTTGCATATCGTCCAGACAACAATTTGGATATTATCGTCTAAAACGATATATCGCCCACCCCTAATTTCAGCGCATAAAATTGCATAAATATCCCATCGCATTTTTTAAGAAAACGTGCCGCATAATCAAGGATTTTTGGCCGCAACAGTCACAAAAAACTGTATTTTTCTAGAAGGACAGGTTTGGCGGTGTCACTCCCCTGTGTTGAGCTTCTGTCCCGACAGAAAGTCGTCTGCGGTGTTCGGGTCCACTGGATCATCACTGCTCTCAGCGGAAGAACCCTGTCGAGCCCAAAGGAGGAGGACTGAGAGCCTCGTTCGGGATGTACGTGGAACACCACTGCCATGTTGCCAATCCTGACAATCACATGACAGCCCATCAGCTGAAGATAGTGATCCAGGGCCAGAGAGACGGCTCACCGGTCCAAACACTGCACCCCGTCTGTTCTCGAAGAAACCTGGCGGCGCCAGACTACACCCATCGACCCCTTGAAGCAGAAATGAAGCTCTAGCATAAGTTCTGCCGGGAAGAATTGTTAATTGTTACGTCACTCAATTGTTACGTCACTCATTACCTTCTCATCTATCCAATCGCGTTCTAAAACTTGTGGTATAAAAGACCGGTACTTACACATGTCTGAGTTCGCAGATGCTGACGCTTCAGTTTACCTCCATCCCTTCCCGTTCCTCACATGGGGTCTGCTACGCCCCTGCCCTCGCCTTTAGGCAGGAGAGTCAGTACTCTCAGATCGCGAGCTACGGACGGGGCCTACGCCAAACAACTTTATATCATAATATTGCTTGCTGGGCTGTTAATAAATGGTTAATTGTTACAGTATTATTCGCCCGAGTCTGCAAACTCGAGCAGGGGCCTGACGGGCCTGCATCCAGAGAGAATCGAGTTGGACGCCCAGGAAGGTGGTCTACTGAGAAGGAGTTAAGACAGTCACCCTGAGGCCAAGAGACCGCAGCTGGTGGAGGAGGACGTCCCTGTGATGAGACACTAACTCCCTGGAGTCAGCCAGAACCTGTGAAGGCCTCATGGACATCTCAACACACTCATCTCCTCACCGGCGTGATGACTCCAACTCCTAACCAGATGAACTGGATAAATATCGTGAAAGTTCTGATCCAATCTGACCTCTGACCTGTAATGCCTAAATCATAATCATACACTGTACATTCTGAGATGAGGAAACTCTCCGTTTCGGGGGAAAGCGACGGATCTTTATCAAAGCAAGCAAGCCTCGCGTGGACAGTTTTAAGCCTAAAAGTCTCACAGGACTTGCAGCCAGATCCGCCAAAAATAGCCTCTCGGGCATTTGATAAGCCAAGAGTTTTCACACACTTGCCATGATTCTACACGGGTTCAGGCGATCAGCTCCGCCCTAGTGGCGTTCCCATAGCGTCATCGCTACGCAGCGTCGAGAGAACCCTGAGTCTGTTCAATAAATGAAGTGGAACCTCAGTAAGAATATTAATATAAATGTGACTTGTGTTTGTGTTTACACTGAGAGCCGAGTGGTGATCGGCAGTGTGTCACAGATACTGTAGATGAAGTTATAATGTTGGGTTGTTTGAACAGGGCGTGACTCAGAGAAGATGATCATAATAATAAATCTGCAGTGAGAATCCAAAACAACAGAGACGCTCCGCTCACACTCTACTAATCCTGCTCAACATTAGCATAATCTCAAGAGGCCCGACACACACACACACACACACACACACACACACACACACACACACACACACACACACACACACACACACACACACACACACACACACTAACCCGACCCCTAAACCTACCCATCCCACAAAACTTTCTGTGTTTTACAGTGTGTCCATTAGGCTGTTGTTGTTGTTGTTGTTGTTTACAGTAATGATGCGTGACTGTAAGAGTATTGAGCAGTAATGCAGGTCTGATGGACAGACTGACTCCACTGGGAAAATCTCAGATTACAGACGGAAGAGAGAAAGTGTGTGTGTGTGTGTGTGTGTGTGTGTGTGTGTGTGTGTGTGTGTGTGTGTGTGTGTTGTGTGTGTGTGTGTGTGTGTGTGTGTGTGTGTGTGTGGTGTGTGTTGTGTGTGTGTGTGTGGTGTGTGTGTGTGTGTGTGTGTGTGTTGTGTGTGTGTGTGTGTGTGTGTGTGTGTGTGTGTGTGTGTGTGTGTGTGTGTGTGTGAGAACAGTGAGGGGTGTTTAATCCACACACACTCTCACAGCTCTTTCACTGCTTCACTGAGACCAATCAGCTTTTCTTCACATCCAGGAGCATCATGGGAAACTTCCAATCAAACCCGAGCTGATCTGATCTTGCAGGTCTTGTGTTGTTGTGTTGTTGCTGGTGTTGTGTTGTGGTGTGTGTTGTGTTGTGTTGTGTTGTTGTGTTGTTATTGGTTGTTGTGTCGCTGGTTAGAATCCTAATCTCTTCCTGTAATCTCGGTCTGGGCTGGGAAATGCTTCTACGAGATTGAGGTCAGAAACCCAGTAAAATCAGCACATTAGAACGGATGAAATAAAGGCCTCCACACACACACACACACACACACACACACACACACACACACACACACCACACACACACACACACACACACACACACACACACACACACACACACACACACACACACACACACATCAGTCAGGAGAGAGCGAGGGGGTCACGTGACTCGTGCTGTTCGAACGGGCCAATCAGAGGAGGCGTGAGGACAATAGGTATTAGTGGTGTTGTTCAGGAGCCTGATTCAGTGTGTCAGCTGTGACTCGCACTGATCCGGGATCAGCGGCACAAACACAGCTCTGAGATCAGTGCTACACA
>CM070842.1:31531709-31551709 GCA_036326025.1 Chrosomus eos
TGTGTGTGTGTGTGTGTGTGGTTGTGTGTGTGTGTGTGTGGTGTGTGTGTTGCTGTGTTTCATTGGTGGCTTTCAGCTCAACTCAACTTTATTTATATAGCACTTTCAAGACCACAAGTGGAACCAAAGTGCTGTACAGAAGGTATAATTGCCATGTGGTTGCTAAGGTGTGTGTGTGTGGTTGCTAAGGTGTATGTGTGGTTGCTAAGGTGTGTGTGTGTGGTTGCTAGGTGGGTTAGTTCTGACTCTATATATCCTTCACAAAAACACGGTCGAGTCGTTTAATCAGCGCTTGTACACTAACTGAGTTTCTCATTAATGCTGAGGGATTCCCTTCGGCTCTGTGTGCTCCTGCTTTAATGTTTTCCTCTGGGAATCTCCACAGGAAGGCGGATCCGGATACGGCAGATCCAGTGTGTGTTGTGTAGTGTGTGTTGTGCAGCCGATGAAAAGCTTGTGGTCTCACACACACCCTCTCAGAGTAACAGGAGACGGCTGGGTTTGTTAACCTGAAACGTGAGCTCTGCTCTGTGTTTCCGACTCTTTATTTCCCCTGGTTTGGTTCGGAAGCCACGGGAGAGATACTGGGAGAGAGTACTGGGAGAATAGTGGGAAAAACAGTGGGAGAGACACTGGGAAAAACAGTGGGAGAGACACTGGGAGAACAGTGGGAGAGAGACACTGGGAGAATATTGGGAAAACAGTGGGGGAGACACTGGGAAAACAGTGGGAGAGACACTGGGAGAACAGTGGGAGAGACACTGGGAGAGACACTGGGAGAATCTGGGAAAACAGTGGGGGAAACACTGGGAAAACAGTGGGAGAGACACTGGGAGAACAGTGGGAGAGACACTGGGAGAGACACTGGGAGAATATTGGGAAAACAGTGGGGGAAACACTGGGAAAACAGTGGGAGAGACACTGGGAGAACAGTGGGAGAGACACTGGGAGAGACACTGGGAGAATATTGGGAAAACAGTGGGGGAAACACTGGGAGAACAGTGGGAGAGAGAACACTGGGAGAGGAACATGGGAGAATACTGGGAAAACAGTGGGAGAGACACTGGGAAAACAGTGGAGAAGGAGACATGGTAGAATGGAAAAGTGGGAGAATACTGGGAAAACAGTGGGAGAGAACTGGGAAAACAGTGGGAGAGACATGGATAGAACAGTGGGAGAATACTGGGAAAACAGTGGGAGAGACACTGGGAGAATACTGGGAAAACAGTGGGAGAGACACTGGGAAAATACTGGGAAAACAGTGGAGAGACACTGGGAGAATACTGGGAAAACAGTGGGAGAGACACTGGGAGAATACTGGGAAAACAGTGGGAGAGACACTGGGAGAATACTGGGAAAACAGTGGGAGAGACACTGGGAAAATACTGGGAAAACAGTGGGAGAGACACTGGGAGAATACTGGGAAAACAGTGGGAGAGACACTGGGAGAATACTGGGAAAACAGTGGGAGAGACACTGGGAAAACAGTGGGAGAGACACTGGGAAAACAGTGGGAGAGACACTGGGAAAACAGTGGGAGAGACACTGGGAAAACAGTGGGAGAGACACTGGGAGAATACTGGGAAAACACGTGGGAGAGACACTGGGAGAATACTGGAAAAACAGTGAGAGAGACACTGGGAGAATAGTGGGAGAGACACTGGTAGAACAGTGGGAGAATACTGGGAAAACAGTGGGAGAGACACTGGGAGAGACACTGGGAGAATACTGGGAAAACAGTGGGAGAGACACTGGGAAAACAGTGGGAGAATACTTGGAAAACAGTGGGAGAGACACTGGGAGAATAGTGGGAGAGACACTGGTAGAACACTGGGAGAATACTGGGAAAACAGTGGGAGAGACACTGGGAGAATACTGGGAAAACAGTGGGAGAGACACTGGGAGAATACTGGGAAAACAGTGGGAGAGACACTGGGAAAACAGTGGGAGAGACACTGGGAGAATACTGGGAAAACAGTGGGAGAGACACTGGGAAAACAGTGGGAGAATACTGGGAAAACAGTGGGAGAGACACTGGGAGAATAGTGGGAGAGACACTGGTAGAACACTGGGAGAATACTGGGAAAACAGTGGGAGAGACACTGGGAGAATACTGGGAAAACAGTGGGAGAGACACTGGGAGAATACTGGGAAAACAGTGGGAGAGACACTGGGAGAATACTGGGAAAACAGTGGGAGAGACACTGGGAGAATAGTGGGAGAGACACTGGTAGAACACTGGGAGAATACTGGGAAAACAGTGGGAGAGACACTGGGAAAACACTGGGAAAACACTGGGAGAATAGTGGGAGAGACACTGGGAAAACAGTGGGAGAGACACTGGGAGAATAGTGGGAAAACACTGGGAGAACAGTGGGAGAGACACTGGTAGAACAGTGGGAGAATACTGGGAAAACAGTGGGAGAGACACTGGGAGAATAGTGGGAGAGACACTGGGAAAACAGTGGGAGAGACACTGGGAGAGACACTGGGAGAATAGTGGGAGAGACACTGGGAAAACAGTGGGAGAGACACTGGGAGAGACACTGGGAGAATAGTGGGAGAGACACTGGGAAAACAGTGGGGAGAGACACTGGGAGAATACTGGGAAAACACTGGGAGAATATTGGGAGAGACACTGGGAAAACAGTGGGAGAGACACTGGGAGAATAGTGGGAAAACAGTGGGAGAATAGTGGGAGAGACACTGGGAGAATACTGGGAAAACACTGGGAGAATAGTGGGAGAGACACTGGGAAAACAGTGGGAGAGACACTGGGAGAATAGTGGGAAAACACTGGGAGAATAGTGGGAGAGACACTGGGAGAATAGTGGGAGAGACACTGGGAGAAGAGTGGGTGTGTGGTGGTGTGTTGTGTGTGTGTGTGTGTGTGTGTGGTGTTGTGTGTGCACGAGTGCGAGTGTGTGCGTGTGCGTGTGTGTGTGCATGTGTGCGTGTGTGTGTGTGTGTGTGTGCGTGTGTGCACGAGTGCGAGTGTGTGCGTGTGCGTGTGCGTGTGTGTGTGTGCGTGTGTGCGTGTGTGTGCGTGTGTGCGTGTGTGTGTGTGTGAGAGACACTGGGAAAACAGTGGGAGAGACACTGGGAGAATACTGGGAAAACAGTGGGGGAAACACTGGGAAAACAGTGGGAGAGACACTGGGAGAACAGTGGGAGAGACACTGGGAGAGACACTGGGAGAATATTGGGAAAACAGTGGGGGAAACACTGGGAAAACAGTGGGAGAGACACTGGGAGAACAGTGGGAGAGACACTGGGAGAGACACTGGGAGAATATTGGGAAAACAGTGGGGGAAACACTGGGAGAACAGTGGGAGAGACACTGGGAGAGACACTGGGAGAATACTGGGAAAACAGTGGGAGAGACACTGGGAAAACAGTGGGAGAGACACTGGTAGAACAGTGGGAGAATACTGGGAAAACAGTGGGAGAGACACTGGGAAAACAGTGGGAGAGACACTGGTAGAACAGTGGGAGAATACTGGGAAAACAGTGGGAGAGACACTGGGAGAACAGTGGGAGAGACACTGGGAGAGACACTGGGAGAATATTGGGAAAACAGTGGGAGAGACACTGGGAGAATACTGGGAAAACAGTGGGAGAGACACTGGGAAAATACTGGGAAAACAGTGGGAGAGACACTGGGAGAATACTGGGAAAACAGTGGGAGAGACACTGGGAGAATACTGGGAAAACAGTGGGAGAGACACTGGGAAAACAGTGGGAGAGACACTGGGAAAACAGTGGGAGAGACACTGGGAGAATACTGGGAAAACACTGGGAGAATATTGGGAGAGACACTGGGAAAACAGTGGGAGAGACACTGGGAGAATAGTGGGAAAACAGTGGGAGAATAGTGGGAGAGACACTGGGAGAATACTGGGAAAACACTGGGAGAATAGTGGGAGAGACACTGGGAAAACAGTGGGAGAGACACTGGGAGAATAGTGGGAAAACACTGGGAGAATAGTGGGAGAGACACTGGGAGAATAGTGGGAGAGACACTGGGAGAAGAGTGGGACACTGAGAGAGACACTGGCCCTCATTTATCAAAAGTGCGTACACCAAATTTCGAGCGTACACCTGGCGTACACCCAAAACCACGGTGACTTTGAGATTTATCAATAAGGACGTTGGTGTACGGCACGCTCAAATCCCACGCCAGCTCAGGAGGTGGTGTACGCACGTTTGAGTTAGTGCGGAAATGCGCAGAAACACAATTCCTAACACCACAAAATGCGCTGACAAACTAAAACATATGACAAAAAACAACAACAACAACATAGGCTAATTATAAACTTCAGTGTAAAAATCTGTCACAAAGAACCGGCAAAAGTAATGATTATGAATATGTAAAATATAGCAAGGAGATATTTTAATTGTTTATTAATAAAGAAGTGTTTTCTTTGTGTCGGCTGCAAAGATGAAGTTGAGATGCTGAATCGCGATCTTCGCAGTAGTGAACGCGCCAGAGAGAAATGCACATTTCAGATTACATAAGCAGAGAGCAGTCTGCAGTCTGTTTTCTTTCGTTTTGAATTGTTCTGTTTAAAAGTAGACATGTCTGAGGCACCTTATACGCTGAGTTTCGGTTTATTTATGAGATGAGTTCAGTTCACGCGTCCTCCGTTTCATATCATCTGCTATTTACTTTCCTATTTGTTAAATCCAGGTAGGCCTAATTGGTTGACGAAACATTGATTAAAATTAAGATACAATTAATACAAAACGAAATTCAGTTTAAAGAAAGGTTTTGTGCTTTATGTTTGATGTCTCTGTGAAAGTTTTAAAATATATTTTAGTGCCGCTTTTAGAGCGCTCATGTCCGTATCATTGTTTTTTTCTCATAAATGCTAACACGAATAATAATAAGAATAAGAATATTACAAATGGACATGCAATTATTAATGTGAATGAATGGTAGGCTACTCCACATCACATCATCATCACTATTGTACATGATACGATATTAAATGCTAATTGTTTCAAAACACGTGCTGTAAAATAATGCATTGTGATAGGTCATTTGATCTCCACGTCGGAGAAGTTTCTCTTCTTTGCCGTCTTCCGTGTGTCCATGGCGTAAAATGAGGGCGTGGGGGAAGCGGAGACTTGAATATTTAGAGGCGTGTTATTCTAACGACGATCGTTTTCAGCCGCTGCATTTATCAAGGGCAGGTATTGCGTACACCAGGATTTCAAAGGTACGCACAGCTTCATACATCAGGCGGTGAGAGGAGTGTAAGCATAATCTTACGCCAACATATACGCCCGTTTCTACGCAAGAATGATAAATGAGGGCCACTGGGAGGACACTGGGAGAGACACTGGGAGAAGAGTGGGACACTGGGAGAGACACTGGTAGAACAGTGGGAGAGACACTGGTAGAACAGTGGGAGAGACACTGGGAAAACAGTGGGAGAGACACTGGGAGAACAGTGGGAGAGACACTGGGAGAGACACTGGGAGAATATTGGGAAAACAGTGGGGGAAACACTGGGAAAACAGTGGGAGAGACACTGGGAGAACAGTGGGAGAGACACTGGGAGAATACTGGGAAAACAGTGGGAGAGACACTGGGAAAACAGTGGGAGAGACACTGGTAGAACAGTGGGAGAATACTGGGAAAACAGTGGGAGAGACACTGGGAAAACAGTGGGAGAGACACTAGTAGAACAGTGGGAGAATACTGGGAAAACAGTGGGAGAGACACTGGGAGAGACACTGGGAGAATACTGGGAAAACAGTGGGAGAGACACTGGGAAAACAGTGGGAGAATACTGGGAAAACAGTGGGAGAGACACTGGGAGAATAGTGGGAGAGACACTGGGAAAACAGTGGGAGAGACACTGGGAGAATAGTGGGAAAACACTGGGAGAATAGTGGGAGAGACACTGGGAGAATACTGGGAAAACACTGGGAGAATAGTGGGAGAGACACTGGGAAAACAGTGGGAGAGACACTGGGAGAATAGTGGGAGAAGAGTGGGACACTGGGAGAGACACTGGAAAAAAAGTGGAGAGAGACACTGGTAGAACAGTGGGAGAGACACTGGGAAAACACTGGGAGAACAGTGGGAGAGACACTGGGAAAACAGTGGGACAGACACTGGGAGAATACTGGGAAAACAGTGGGAGAGACACTGGTAGAACAGTGGGAGAATACTGGGAAAACAGTGGGAGAGACACTGGGAGAGACACTGGGAGAATACTGGGAAAACAGTGGGAGAGACACTGGGAAAACAGTGGGAGAATACTGGGAAAACAGTGGGAGAGACACTGGGAGAATAGTGGGAGAGACACTGGTAGAACACTGGGAGAATACTGGGAAAACAGTGGGAGAGACACTGGGAGAATACTGGGAAAACAGTGGGAGAGACACTGGGAGAATACTGGGAGAACAGTGGGAGAGACACTGGGAGAATACTGGGAGAATAGTGGGAGAGACACTGGGAAAACAGTGGGAGAGACACTGGGAGAGACACTGGGAGACACTGGGAGAATAGTGGGAGAGACACTGGGAAAACAGTGGGAGAGACACTGGGAGAATACTGGGAAAACACTGGGAGAATAGTGGGAGAGACACTGGGAAAACAGTGGGAGAGACACTGGGAGAATAGTGGGAAAACACTGGGAGAATAGTGGGAGAGACACTGGGAGAATACTGGGAAAACACTGGGAGAATAGTGGGAGAGACACTGGGAAAACAGTGGGAGAGACACTGGGAGAATAGTGGGAAAACACTGGGAGAATAGTGGGAGAGACACTGGGAGAATACTGGGAAAACACTGGGAGAATAGTGGGAGAGACACTGGGAGAATACTGGGAAAACACTGGGAGAATAGTGGGAGAGACACTGGGAAAACAGTGGGAGAGACACTGGGAGAATAGTGGGAAAACACTGGGAGAATAGTGGGAAAACACTGGGAGAATAGTGGGAGAGACACTGGGAGAATACTGGGAGAATAGTGGGAAAACACTGGGAGAATAGTGGGAGAGACACTGGGAGAATACTGGGAGAATAGTGGGAAAACACTGGGAGAATAGTGGGAGAGACACTGGGAGAATAGTGGGAGAGACACTGGGAGAATACTGGGAGAATAGTGGGAAAACACTGGGAGAATAGTGGGAGAGACACTGGGAGAATAGTGGGAGAGACACTGGGAGAAGAGTGGGACACTGAGAGAGACACTGGGAGGACACTGGGAGAGACACTGGGATAAGAGTGGAACACTGGGAGAGACACTGGGAGGACATGTGAGTTGATCTGCGCTGGTTAGTGGGAGTGTGATTGGATTCTCTACGGTGGAATAAAATCCCATTATATGTGCAGTGCCTGCGGTCGGAGCGTCTGGATTATGATCCTGCGAGAGAGTGATAAACACAGCATCCTCACACACACACACACACACACACACACACACACACACACACACACACACACACACACACACACACACACCACACACAGAGATATCAAGAGCAGGAGTGTGTCACAGAAAACAGCAGATTTATAGGCGTTTGTGTTTCCAGCAAGTGCTGACTCGTGATCCGGCCGGAGGAATCCTGGGAAACACTAGTTACAGATCCTCAGACTTCATTTGCATGATAATCCTCAGAAGGAGGAGAAGCTAGAGAGCGTTTGAAGTCCTGCAAGGGTAAGCGATTCAGTGCAGATCTGGCCTGTTCTGCAGCTTTTGTGCTGGAGTGTTTTACAGCCGCTTCTGAGTGATGACAGCGCTAACCTCGTCTCTCCGGGACGTTTACGGCCGCGTCTGACTGATGACAGCGCTAGCATCATCACTCCGGGACGTTTACGGCCGCGTCTGATAAAAAGCAAGAGGTGATTCAGCCTCGTCTCTCCGGGACGTTTACGGCCGCGTCTGACTGATGACAGCGCTAGCATCATCACTCCGGGACGTTTACGGCCGCGCTTTCTTCATGAAGAACAGAGGAAGTGATGGAATGTCTCTGAGCGCTTGCCGTAGACTCTCATGCTGAGCCGCAGTTGTTCTTCTGACAGTGAAATATGTGTCTCACAAGCGTGTCAAGAGTATCTCACTGTGTGTGTGTGTGTGTGTGTGTGTGTGTGTGTGTGTGTGGCTGTTGCCATGGTGAGCTGATGAAACTCAAACAGAAGGAGTTAAATCTGTCATTGATTTCACAGCTTCTTTAAGTCGAGTTGGCTATAAATATTCTCAGATAAACACACACACGACGTGATCATGCTGTGGAGAACCACATATATTTGATATATTTCCATGTATAAAAACCTAATTAAGAATGTGTCAAATATTTAGTTTCTATTACATTATATCACAGTAATCTTTAGTGAGTTGACCCGACACACACTCTGAAGTGTATCTGGACGTGTTGTTGAGTGTGAGCGGAGCGAGCAGATCCAGACGCTCGGCATGCTGGGATGTGTATTGTTGTGGGCAGAGAGTGTGGGGTCTGGGGGTCAGAGGTCACGGACCTCCTGCTCATGTCACGGTCAAAGTCTCGCATCACCGGCACAGAGCAGACACTGAAGCCCTGCGTGACACGAGGGCTGTTTATCATGAGAAAGAGCGGTTCAGATCGCAGCATTGTACTTCCTGTCTCTGCTGATTGGCTGGCATCGGGACTGGCTCCTGCTGATTGGCTGGCATCATGACTGGCTCCTGCTGATTGGTCGAGCTGGACCGCATTCAGATGACGAGGAAGCAGATTCTTGGCTTTTGGCTCGTGAAGCGCATTCAAAAACATTCCTGATTAGTTCTGATGGAGTCCAGTACAGGGATATTCCTGGAGACAGAGGAGGGATTTACCAAGGCTATTTCTACTTTAATCCGGATACATTTAAAAACTGAGTTTTCGTTTAAATACGATCTTCGTCCACACTAGCGTTTTCAGCCGTTTCGGTGCGGATGAGAAACTTTTGAAAACGTGTCGTGTTTCGCGGATCTAAAACCGGTGTCATGTTTCGCGGATCTAAAACCGGTGTCGTGTTTCGCGGATCTAAAACCGGTGTCGTGTTTCGCGGATCTAAAACCGGTGTCGTGTTTCGCGGATCTAAAACCGGTGTCGTGTTTCGCGGATCTAAAACCGGTGTCGTGTTTCGCGGATCTAAAACCGGTGTCGTGTTTCGCTTATCTAAAACCGGTGTCGTGTTTCGCGGATCTAAAACCGGTGTCGTGTTTCGCGGATCTAAAACCGGTGTCGTGTTTCGCTTATCTAAAACCGGTGTCGTGTTTCGCTTATCTAAAACCGGTGTCGTGTTTCGCGGATCTAAAACCGGTGTCGTTTTTCGCGGATCTAAAACCGGTGTCGTGTTTCGCGGATCTGAAACCGGTGTCGTGTTTCGCGGATGTAAAACCGGTGTCGTGTTTCGCGGATCTAAAACCGGTGTCGTGTTTCGCGGATCTAAAACCGGTGTCATGTTTCGCGGATCTAAAACCGGTGTCGTGTTTCGCGGATCTAAAACCGGTGTCGTGTTTCGCGGATCTAAAACCGGTGTCGTGTTTCGCGGATCTAAAACCGGTGTCGTGTTTCGCGGATCTAAAACCGGTGTCGTGTTTCGCGGATCTAAAACCGGTGTCGTGTTTCGCGGATCTAAAACCGGTGTCGTGTTTCGCGGATCTAAAACCGGTGTCGTGTTTCGCTTATCTAAAACCGGTGTCGTGTTTCGCGGATCTAAAACCGGTGTTCGTGTTTCGCGGATCTAAAACCGGTGTCGTGTTTCGCTTATCTAAAACCGGTGTCGTGTTTCGCGGATCTAAAACCTGTGTCGTTTTTCGCGGATCTAAAACCGGTGTCGTGTTTCGCGGATCTGAAACCGGTGTCGTGTTTCGCGGATGTAAAACCGGTGTCGTGTTTCGCGGATCTAAAACCGGTGTCGTGTTTCGCGGATCTAAAACCGGTGTCGTGTTTCGCGGATCTAAAACCGGTGTCGTGTTTCGCGGATCTAAAACCGGTGTCGTGTTTCGCGGATCTAAAACCGGTGTCGTGTTTCGCGGATCTAAAACCGGTATGCTGCTGAAACACTGTTGTGATCGTTTACTGTAACGTGTGGAGTTGTAAGATCTGGCTGGTGATAGAGTTGATTTGTGAACATCATCAGTTCAGACAGTTGCTTGTAATAACAGCGTCTGGTGTTGATTGATTCCTGACAGCTGTCACTCACACACACTCGTAGCGCGGGGCGTTCTCAGCTCTTCACTCGGTGTGTTAGTCTGGCTGCTTCACTGATCTTGTTTTCTTGAGCAGGGCTTAGAGTAACCCATTCTTAAGCTCAGTCTGATAACCCTAACCCAGTCTGTTGATCTAGCTAATCTGCTAATTAAACAGTGACGCTTAAACAGAGTCGCTTCAGCTTCACGACGGCACGAGTGGCAGCGTTTCCCATGATTCTGTGTGCTTGAGTTAGTGTTATCGAGTCTCCTGCTCTGATTGGCCCGTTCACATCTGCTTCTACAGCACTGATCAGGAAATATGAGATCTGCAAAACATTATATTAACGGCGTGAACACAGAAACTAATATGCAGCACAGCGTGACAATCAAATTTACCAATGAATCGATGGAATGAACCAGCTCAGATGACTCATTGAACCAGCGCAGATGACTCATTGAACCAGCTTAGATGACTCATTGAACCAGCTTAGATGACTCATTGAACCAGCTTAGATAACTCATTGACGACGGCTCAGTTGACTCATTGACTCACTGAACTGTCTGATTTGAGAGCTTTTACACTTGTAATATTACTGTAAAACACCCAGAGTCACTCAGACATGGCTTAAATCCAGATGGTTGATGAATGAACCGGTGAACACTTGATGTGATGAGCGACGCCTCAGTGTGAGCGCTCTGATTCTGCTGACGGGGAGTGATGTGTGTGTGTTTGATGTGAGTGGTCTGTGTGTGTGTGTGTGTGTGTGTGTGTGTGTGTGTGTGTGTGGTGGTGTGTGTGCGTGTGTGTTTGATGTGAGTGGTCTGAGTGATGTGTGTGTGTGTGTGTGTGTGTGTGTGTGTGTGTGTGTGTGTGTGTGTGTGTGTGTGTGCGTGCGTGTGTGTGCGTGTGTGTTTGATGTGAGTGGTCTGAGTGGTCTGAGTGTTGTGTGTGTGTGTGTGTGTGTGTGTTGTGTGTGTGTGGTGTGTGTGCGTGTGTGTTTGATGTGAGTGGTCTGAGTGGTGTGTGTGTGTGTGTGTGTGTGTGTGTGTGTGTGTGTGTGTGTGTGTGTGTGTGTGTGTGTGTGTGTGTATGTGTGTGTGTGTGTGTGTGTGTGTGTGTGCGTGCGTGTGTGTGTGCGTGCGTTGTGTGTGCGTGTGTGTTTGATGTGAGTGGTCTGAGTGATGTGTGTGTTCACATCTCTCTGCATCTGTGCTTTATTAAACTCAGTGAGTCATTTATCATGTTGATGGTGTCAGACATATTCATGCATAATAACTTCTGCTGTTCATCTCAGCTCTCAGTGATTGTCATGAATATGCAGATTTGTGTGTGTGTGTGTGTATTCGTGCTGACAGAGCAGATGCACACGCCATTACAGAAGTATTTGTCTTATAATGTTCAATCGTCATGGACGAGCTCGTCTTGTTGTTGACGAATGAACTGTGACACACTCCACACATTCAGAAAGTGTTTTAGTGCGGTCGATAACACACAGCTTTTACCCTGAATCCCGTCCTACACACACACACACACACACACACACACACACACACACACACACACACACAGACACACACACACACACACACACACACACACACACACACACACACACACACACACACACACACACACACACACACATCGGTTGTGAGAGAGTATAAAGGAAATCAATGACGGACAGAAATGGACTGATTCACAGAGTGGAAAAAATGCTGAACTCATTCCTGAGCTGCCTCAAACATGCTTTAGATTTCACTGATATTACAGTTTCACAGCACTGACAAATCATGTGTTCTGTGAACAGCTGTGTTCCTGCAGATGAGGGAATGATGAAGAATACACATCGCTCTAGTCCTGAAACACAGGCGGACTCAGCTTTCGTATCGCTGTGTTCATGTGACACTCTCATGACAACAGAACAAACCACAGACAATAAGAAACTGTGTGTGTGTGTGTGTGTGTGTGTGTGTGTGTGTGTGTGTGACAGGGATCAGGTACATGAGATGGATGTGTGTGTGTGTGTGTGTGTGTGTGTGTGTGTGTGTGTGTGTGTGTGTGTGTGTGTGTGTGTGTGTGTGTGTGTGTGTGTGTGTGTGTGTGTGACAGGGATCAGGTACATGAGGAGTGGATGTGTGTGTGTGTGTGTGTGTGTGTGTGTGTGTGTGTGTGTGTGTGTGTGTGTGTGTGTGTGTGACAGGGATCAGGTACATGAGGTGTGTGTGTGTGTGTGTGTGTGTGTGTGTGTGTGTGTGTGTGTGTGTGTGTGTGTGTGTGTGTGTGTGTGTGTGTGTGTGTGTGTGTGTGTGTGTGTGTGTGTGTGTGTGACAGGATCAGGTACACTACACAGCTCTGAGACTCAGGTAATGAATGGACTGATGTCGGACAGATGCACACATGTAAATAATTACTGCTGTGTTTAAATATTGATGAGCAGTGGATCAGTGTTTTTGAGGCGCAGTGGTGTTTGATCATGAAAGTGAAGCTCACCTCAGCATCTGTGTTCTCCTGTAATCATCATCTGTGTTCTCCTGTAATCATCATCTGTGTTCATCACAGCTCCTCCTCATCATCTGTGTTCTCCTGTACTGATCATCACTGAATCCTGTGATCATCACAGATGTTCATCAGCGCAGAGACAGCGCTTTACATTTGCTTTTTGTTTTTTAGGTGTCAATATTATACTTGTCACGTTTAGTTTTTTTTTTTTGTTTGTTTTCCTGTGTTCCGTTCTACATTTGTTGTCATGGCGAGACTTCTTCGCTATTGATAATACGCTCACCCTGCCTTCCTCTCCCGCCTCCTCTGGCACCCTTCAGTCCCTCAGCTCCACCTTGGCTCCTTGACTCCACCTAGGACTATCGTCATCACAGCTCCACCTGGGGCCATCGTCCTCCTGGCTCTACCTTGGCTCACCGTCCTCCTGGCTACACCTTGGCTCACCGTCCTCCTGGCTCCACCTTGGCTCATCGCCCCTCTGGCTCCACCTTGGCTCACCGTCCTCCTGGCTCCAGCTTGGCTCACCGTCCTCCTGGCTCCACCTTGGCTCACCGTCCTCCTGGCTCCAGCTTGGCTCACCGTCCTCCTGGCTCCAGCTTGGCTCACCATCCTCCTGACTCCACCTTGGCTCACCGTCCTCCTGGCTCCACCTTGGCTCACCGTCCTCCTGGCTCCACCTTGGCTCACCGTCCTCTTGGCTCACCGTCCTCCTGGCTCCACCTTGGCTCACCATCCTCCTGGCTCCACCTTGGCTCACCGTCCTCCTGGCTCCACCTTGGCTCACCGTCCTCCTGGCTCCAGCTTGGCTCACCGTCCTCCTGGCTCCACCTTGGCTCACCGTCCTCCTGGCTCCAGATTGGCTCACCGTCCTCCTGGCTCCACCTTGGCTCACCGTCCTCCTGGCTCCAGCTTGGCTCACCGTCCTCCTGGCTCCACCTTGGCTCCCCGTCCTCCTGGCTCCACCTTGGCTCACCGTCCTCCTGGCTCCACCTTGGCTCACCATCCTCCTGGCTCCAGCTTGGCTCACCGTCCTCCTGGCTCCACCTTGGCTCACCGTCCTCCTGGCTCCAGCTTGGCTCACCGTCCTCCTGGCTCCACCTTGGCTCATCGTCCTCCTGGCTCCAGCTTGGCTCATCGTCCTCCTGGCTCCAGCTTGGCTCACCGTCCTCCTGGCTCCACCTTGGCTCACCGTCCTCCTGGCTCCACCTTGGCTCACCGTCCTCCTGGCTCCACCTTGGCTCATCGTCCTCCTGGCTCCACCTTGGCTCCTCGGCTCCACCGTCATCACGGCTCCACCTGTCTCCCTCATCCTCCTGGCTCCACATTCCTTCTGGCTCCACCTTGGTTCCTCGGCTCCACCTAGGACCATCGTCATCACGGCTCCACCTGGCTCCCTCGCTGTGCTTCGTCCCTCCACCCCTTTGCCTCCATTGGTCTCCACATTCCTTCTGGCTCCGCCTTGGTCCTCGGTTGCAGCAGATTTGCCTCAGTCCTCTTGTATTCTGGTTCCAACTCAGTTGCTAATCACTGCGTCGCCCAGTCCCGTCCATCACCTCAGCTACGCCCGGGTCTCGATCTCTCGGCTCCATCTCTGGGGGTCGGGCCGCTTACTCCACCCTGGCTCCTGTGCTCTGGATATCCACCTGCTTCTTCCCTGTTTCCTCCCACCATCTGATCTGCCCTAGTTCTCTCTTCTGCTGTCTGCCATTACACTCCCTCCTGAAAAAGACTGTTTCATCTGCTTTTGTGGCGTCAGGAGCTGCTTCGGGAGGGCGGGCAGAGTTCTGCCTTTCTTTTGTTTTATTAAAGTTACATATTTATTTGCACCTTATTTTTCTTCCTCGTCTTCCTTTGTGGACCTACAGTGACAATAATATTTTCATTAATCTTTAGAAAAGTTGCCTTGGCAACTATAGCTGAAATAATATATGTTAAAGATTTTTATATTTTATTTTATTCAAGTTAATGTTTATTTTCTTTGAAGTACTGGTAATGCTTTTAGCTGTAGTGGTGATAATAGCCCTGAATGTGATACGGCAGTGGGCGGCACATCTCACACACACACACACACACACACACACACACACACACACACACACACACACACACACACACACACACACACACACACAGACACACACACACACACACAAACACACATCTCACACAGACTCTCTCTCTCTCTGTGTCTGTGTCTTTTAAAGTCCCACAGCCATGGAAACAGTCTGATCCATTCATTCATTCTTGTGTGTGTGTGTGTGTGTGTGGTGTGTGTGTGTGTGGTGTGTGTGTGTGTAAAGGGGCCAGGCCTTCCATCAGATTTGGGCTGTAAATCTTGTAAATATCCTTCAGACGGGCACTATTGTCCTGATTTCGAATCCTGGGCTGCTGAGTTTAATCCCACAGGATTGTGTTTCATTTTATCAGAGTGTGTTTTAATATGGAGGCGTCTCGTGTTCATTATCCACCTAAAGCTCACACGTATTGTAAGATGCTCTGATAAAATCATTTCATATTGGTTCAGAGTCTCCAATTCCCTGTTAAATTAACCCAGATTCTCACTGTGACCCAGTCTCACTCTCAGTCTGAATCAGGGCTTTATCTAAAACTAACACCACAAACACATTTACGGTACTTGACATGAAATAAACGTTTACGGAAATAAAATAAAACATTAAAAAAGCTTATACTATCTCTGCTAGTGTGTGTGTGTGTGTTAAATAAACATGTTCAATACATCACGAGTGCCGTAGATGTTGGGCGCGGTGAGGAATCACTAATCTGCTGTCTCACACTGAATGATGTTGTTTTAATGGATATTAGTTGTGTTTGTGTGTGTGTAAAGCATGTCACCCAGACAACAGTGAACAGGCTTCAGCGGTGGTCCGAGGTTCGGCCCCTCTGTAGGGCTCTCCAGACACACTTAAGAGCGCCCAGAATCATGTGCGTCTGGACAGCCAATCAGAGAGCAGCTCCATTCATGCTGGGAAATATGGTGCCCCAGAGATAGACACACACACACTGTGTGTGTGTGTGTGTGTGTGTGTGTGTGTGTGTGTGTGTGTGTGTGTGTGTGTGTGGTGTGTGTGTGTGTGTGTGTGTGTGTGTGTGTGTGTGTGTGTGTGTGTGTGTGAGAGAGAGAAGCATGAAGTGCTCTAACACATCCTGGTAGACGCTGCATTGACCTTTGACCTCAGAAAACACAGTGGACCAACACCAGCAGAAGACCAGCACCCCAAACCATCACTGACTGTGGGAACTCTACACTGGACTTCCAGCGACGTGGATTCTGTGCTCCTCCTCTCTTCCTCCAGACTCTGAGTCCTCAAACTTTACTTTCATCAGAGAACATAACTTTGGGCCACTCAGCAGCAGCCCAGTAGCCTGGCTCGCCCTCCTACGCACTTCCGCTCAATTTCATTTTCCTTCAGTACTACGTCTGGGATTCTGCTGTAGACTTTGGTTTCCAGAAATCAATTTTTTGTAGGACCAATCAGCGAACAGAGGGAGTGGCTGAGAACGATGACGTTGATGTCGACTCGTGCGTTATTTTGAGTTGTAGTTCAAAATAAGAAAGATGCGAGCGAAGCCATTCGGTCCGTTGTGGCAACGCTGCCGAATATCAAGAAGTTAAAGCCGGAGCAAGAACAATCTTTGCTTAGTTTTGTGTTTATGGCCATCCTCCCACGGGGTTCGGGAAAAGACATACGTCACGACCAAACGTTAGCGATTGGTTATGGCAGATAGAGTGACTCTGGGCAGATCCAATAGTTTTAGACTTCAATAGAGTTCCCGCCTACAAGGAAGTAAATGCTTGCCAATGGAGCGGTGCCAGACTCTCTGTACAAATGAAATGTACGAGAGTCTGGTAGAACCAGGCTAGCAGCCCAGTGCTTTCTGTCTTTAACCCAGGCGAGACACTCCTGACGCTGTGTGTTGTTCAAGAGTGGCGTGACACCAGGAATGCGACCGCTGAAACCCAACCCTTTGCCTCTCTATTAATGCGCTTGGACACAGAGCTCTGTGAACAGCCAGCCTCTTCAGCAATGACTGTCTATGTCAGTGGTGGTCTTTTGAACACCTGTCAGTCATCAGTCTTCCCCATGAGTGTGTTACAGAACTAGACTGATGCTGCGTCCCAATTCGCATACTATCCGTCCTAAATAGTATTCGAAAATAGAATTAGTACGTCCCAAATCATAGTATGTTGAAATGAGTGTTCCAAAGATACCCGGATGGTCTACTATTTCCGGTCAGAATCTGAAGTGCAGATCGATGCGCACTCTAACGGCTGATATTGCCCACAACCCATCGCGTGCTGGACGAGGATTCGGTTAGAACTACAAACACGAGTGAAAAGTGTTTAAAAACTACAGACACGGAGGACGCGCGAGTCCCGCGGTTGTCTTTAGAGGTTTAGATAAAGTGGTTTGAGTGATTAATTATCAGTATCTAACCTGACGAAAATGTATTTATTCGATGTTGTCGACATTATATTGCATCTGCAGCAGCATTGTGAACTCTTGTAAAGATACGTTTAGCCATTAACTTTTAAATGCATCATTATATTCAAATTGGAAACACGTGAGGAGAGTCTCCGCACGACTAGCAGATCAACATGCTACAACATTTCTCTCTGAAATGGTAAGAAATTATAATAGATTAAATGGAGGATTTTAACTGTGACAGGATGATTGACAGGGCATTTTACGGTGATAGGATGCACGCGATAGATCTGTCCATTAAAGATGAGGAAGTAGTATGTCCCAGAGCTTGCTTACTCTTTTGCTACACACTCAAAAGTATGTGCTTTTTCTTCACAAAAAGAGTACATACTTTTAGGTCGTAGTATAAGTAGGTGAATTGGGACGCAGCATGAGAGAACATTTAAAGGCCTTTGCAGGTGATTTGAGTTAATTAGCTGATTATAGTGTGGCACCAGCTGTCTCCAATATTCAACCTTTCCACAATATTCTCATTTTCTGATATACTGATTTTGGGGTTTTCATTAGTTGTCAGTTATAATCATCACAATTAAAGGGAGTGAACACTTGAAATATATTAGTGTATATCAAACTTGATATAAATCAACTTTTTGATGATATTATAATTATATGACCAGCACCTGCACAGTAGTTCTCAGTTGCTTTGAAGGACTGTATCAACTCTGTCTGAGATGTAGAATATGTGGAGCTGCTTTGATGAGAAATGTTTGAGTTCATATGGAGAAACATCTGAGAACATCAGAAGTGTGTGTGTGTGTGTGTGTGTGTGTGTGGTGTGTGTGTGTGTGTGTGTGTGTGTGTGTGTGTGTGTGTGTGTGTGTGTGTGTGTGTGTGTGTGTGTGTGTGTGTGTGTGTATGCTGGATTGTGTGTCAGGGCGAGCTCTTTGTGAGCGAGAGGCTTTATCAGGGAGAATAGAGGCTCTGAAAGGGAGATCTCCTCTATTGTCTCGGACCGCGAACCGTATAAGAGACGCAAAGACTTTCCTAATGACTGCAATAAACACTTTCCCATCGTCAGCAGGACTCGTGCAACATCTGTGCAAGTGCTCATCACAGGAGGAGGAGTGTCTGTCTATAGCTTATATAGGTGTTTTTAGCTGTGATATTGTAATGATATATAGTTGTATGTTTGCTACTTTGACTTTGTATTTGTATGTATTTGACTTTTTTTATGCATTTGGCACTTTTATCCAAAGTCTGATTTAAATGCTTGATCTTATTACTTTTTGTTCAAATGTTGTTTTTGAGAATATGTTTAAAGGTTTAAAGTCAGTGATGTACAGCAGTAACACACACCACACACACACACACACACACACACACACACACACACACACACACACACCCCACACACACACACACACACACACATCAGTGATGTATAGCAGTAACACACACATAATGTTAGTGATGTATAGCAGTAACACACACACACACACACACACACACCACACACACACACACACACACACACACACACACACACACACACACACACACACACACACACACACACACACACACACACAGAGCCAGGAAATGTTTAACCTTCATTGAGTCAAAGACAAAAGATAGATTTAATCCTGTGGTGAGGGGCGGGTCTCTCTGAACGTGTGTGTGTGTGGTGTGTGTGTGTGAGCGGACGCTTCAGTGTGTGACCGTCGCTGCTGCTGAAGGTAAATTCTTTCGTTGCTCCGTGTGTGTGTGTGGTTTTGTGTGTGTGTGTGTGTGTGTGTGTGTGTGTGTGTTGTGGAGGAGAACGCAGATGTAGATGGACACATGATGTTGAGAAGTTTCTGATGTGTGTTTAGTGTGTGATCCGGCTCATGTTCACTGATGCTCGTGACGTTAAGGATTGAGCGGATGGAAAGTTGGTGTCGTTCATGATCTGTTATTCCACACTGAAAGTGTGTGTTTGTGTGTTTCAGGTTCATCTGACAGAACACACACACTGATCTTCTCTGGTGAGTTCAGTGGCGTTTCTCTCTCTCTCTCTTTTGTGTGTGTGTGTGTGTGTGTGTGTGTGTCTCAATAAGAGCATGACTTCAAAAACATGATTACATTTAAGTCATTTTAGTAACTTGATGCTTTAAAAGCACTGGAAAAACTTTATTTGCTCTGAAATGGTGGTGTGTGTGTGTGTGTGTTGTGTGTGTGTGTGTGTGTGTGTGTGTGTGTGTGTGTGTGTGTGTGTGTTTTCTTGTCAGCAGACAGACAGAAGTATAAGAGGGGAGTGTTTGAAGCAACATGCAAAACAATTATATGACAAATGTCATGAATATGCATGGCTCATTAGCACATAAATGAGCTGTGTGTGTGTGTGTGTGTGTGTGTGTGTGTGTTGTGTGGTTGTGTGTGGGTGTGTGTGGTGTGTGTGTGTGTGTGTGGTGTGTCTGTGAGATCAATAACGTTCTGCTGTGCATCAACATCATTGATAAACGTCTGATTGGCTGGGGTCTTCTGATTGGCTGTGGGGTCTGTTGCTGATTGGCTGTGGGGTCTGTTGCTGATTGGCTGTGGGGTCTGTTGCTGATTGGCTGTGGGGTCTGTTGCTGATTGGCTGTGGGGTCTGTTGCTGATTGGCTGTGGGGTCTGTTGCTGATTGGCTGAGGGGTCTGTTGCTGATTGGCTGAGGGTCTGTTGCTGATTGGCTGTGGGGTCTGTTGCTGATTGGCTGTGGGGTCTGTTGCTGATTGGCTGGGGGTCTGTTGCTGATTAGCTGTGGGGTCTGTTGCTGATTGGCTGTGGGGTCTGTTGCTGATTGGCTGTGGGGTCTGTTGCTGATTGGCTGTGGGGTCTGTTGCTGATTGGCTGAGGGGTCTGT